>NQVE01000209.1:1220000-1765000 GCA_003260385.1 Cuscuta australis | reverse complement strand
ATTACTTCAATTCTTTATTTTATTTTAATTACAATTGTGATGACGATAATGACAATAGTAGTAATAGTAATAATTATAATTATAATGAATGTAACAGGATTATTATTAAAAAATAAAATTAAATAAATTTTTTAAGTTGTTATTGAAATAAATTTGAAGTGGTTGAAAAAAGTGGAGAGAATTGAAAAATATTGGAAATAAATTTTCATTCAAAAGAAAAGACCCTTAGATAAGAAAAAGGAAAAAATGGGTTATTATGTAATTTTAAAAAGTTAAAATGATGTGGAGTATTTTATTTATTTACATGATTAAAAAGTCCACATGGCAAGAATTTACTGGAGGGGCATCCATGCCCCTTCATTAGCAAAGGCATGAGAGAAATTCCCAAATTAATATAGGATACCCTCGATTTTCTGATAATGATTCACAGGTCCCACATTATCTAAAAATATGTTGGGATACCCTCAATTTTCTCGTAACAAATCTAAGGTGCCACATCATCCAAAATATACTTTGTGGTTCTTAAAACTTGTAAATTTAATAAAATAATGATTATGAAGGTAAAATTTAATGCTCCTTCCATCCTAAATTAAATTGCTCATTTGTTATTTATATGGTCAAACTTCATTCACTTTTTTCTTTATTTTTGTAAGGCATTTGATAAAATAAAATATTCATGTCATCACTAGTTTTGTGGATCTTTTATGTAGTAGTTTAATATATATGTGGCTTTTATTTTTAAATTTTACACTAATTATCATATGAAATGATATGAAAATAATTTTAGTCAAATGTCGTAAATCGAAACAGGCAATATAAATTGAGACGGAGGGAGGTATTTGTCCAAGTACAAAAACTTTTAATTCTAAAGGTCAAATAGATGGAATGTACCAAGGAGTACATTACCACTAATTTTAAGGACCCTGGTAGTATATTTCAAATAATATGAGACCTGATAGCTCTTATTAGAAAATCAAGGGTACTCCAGAGTATATTTCTGATAATGTAGGACCTCAAAGTCTTTACCAAAAAAATCGAGGATGTCTGAGAGTAATTTTCCGGATAAATAATCTACTTCGTATTCTTTAAAAGAAAAAAATGGCACGCTCATCCCAGACACCCCCACATTCTGGTCCGGCAAGATTGTGAGAGTGATAAATCATAATATAATCTTAATCGAGTACATAAAAAGGTCGTCCCGTGTCTGATAGGAATAATGTATCGTATGGAAGTAAAAACCACAACGAGTAAAGTTTAAAAGAAGCAAAGCATTAGTCTAAAATCACATCAATTGATATAAATGGCATTTGTTATGTTTCTTTAATCGGTCCGGTTTCAGTGACACCGAAAAACGGTGTCACTCCGGTGCTACTGGGTTTTTGGGGCACCTCCTGTGCTCCATTTGTAAAACTGACGGTTTTTACCTTCCCTAACCAACCCCTTTAAACCCCACTCTACCCCCACTCCTGCACCCCTGCCTCAATCCCGTCGTAACCCCCCAACAAAATGTGTGGCTATTATGCATTGTGGGTGGGTTACAGAGGGGTGGGGGTGCAGCGGTGAGGGTAGGGTGGGGGGTTAAGGGGGTGAGTTAGAGAGGGTAGAAACCATCAATTTTACGAACGGAGCACTAGAGATTCCTCAAAAACCCAGTGGCACCGCTAGTGGCACCGTTCTCCGGTGTCACTAGAACCTGGCCGTTCTTTAATTAGAGCAAATGGTGGGATTAATTAGAGCAGTCTAGTTTATTTTGTCGCTTCCATGTTTCTATGAGTCAACGAGGCGTCAAGAAAATCGACACAAAACCTCGTCGTGCTCATACCTTCATTGAAAAAGGCAAGGCACAAAGTGCCTATGAGCTAAAATTTGAGTTCGACTTTTGATAACTGTGCTTTGAGATAACTATGCCGAACATAGGCATTCTGCAAGTACTAAGTGCAGACTCCATTCTTTAACACCGATCTACTCAAAAACCAATTTACATTTTTCTAAATGAACATCCGACTGAGCCTGAGAGGGGTCCTCGGAGATGGAGCTCATCCTTTTTTCATTGAAAAAATTGTTAATAAAACTTTGTTTGTATATACTCCCTTCTCACCTGATTTAATACTAATATCAATTTACAAATTTAAAACCAATGCATTATATAATGAAAAATGTAGGGTAAAATAATACGGAGTAGTTTATTTAGAATAAATAGTATTTATGAGTTATTTATTCGTTTTGTAATACCAGTATAAAAGTACTCTTTCAATTATAAAATTTATTTTGACATAAATAAAGGGAGAGAAATTTAATTTAATTGAGAAGAAAGTAAATCATGATCATCATACATACATGTTCGAGTTAGGATTTCCAATCCATTCCCATAATGATAATACAACCACAACTTTAAATTGTCAAAGGTATATATATGGTAGGTAGAACTCGTAGGCCACCCCCGCCCCCATTTCATTGCCCTACACACATTCCCTCCCATCTCCATATAATTATATAAACTTGTCAATTTGTTAGTTTTTACAAAATTTTAGAAAAAAATATCGACCAGTAAAAAATATACCAATAATAGTAATAATAATAATACTTGAAGTTCATTTGGAAAAGGGAGAAATAAAATTTTCAATACTTTTATTTTTTAAAAGAAAAGAGAAAAGTATACGCAATATAAAATTAAGTTGATTTTATTAGACGTTAAAAAACTGTACGTAGCGCTAATTTAGAGACATCGAGTATATTAATTACTGCATCTATTCCACACAAATAAATTATGTAAGACAATCTTTGTCTAGTATTTCAATTTTTTAAAGTGAATTTTGCAGTGAATAGAACTAAAACATATATCATTCTTTAATGTAGGACTTAAACTTTTTTATTTTCTAAATAAGACTTAATAATGACTAGTGAGAAAAATAATGTCCAAGTGATGCTGGACATTTAGTTGAATAATGACTAATAGATAATGACCAATGATCCTACATTAGAAAATAAAAACATATTATTCATATTTTGAGAAAATCATTATGTTTTAGTCTTATTTAGATAAATTGCCCTTTTTTAAAACATTGAACAATGTTTGTAGTAAAGAGTACTCCCTCGTCCCAACTTAAGTTATCTGTTTATTATTCAGAATGTCAAATTTTAATCACTTTTTTTACTTATTTGAAAGAGTAATATAGTCATGTTACGCGATTCGTTAACGGGGGGTGAATGTAATACCCGTGAATTTATAATATCGTTGAACGAGCGCGCACTCCGCGCCTCCTAACTCGTTTGACAACGCAATGTTCTTTAAACAACGTCTATTTAAATTCTTGTCTGATTGAAGTAAATCCAATTACACAAAATAAATTGATGACACTAAAATCACCAACACCAAACTCCTCGAGATCCCCCCCCACCCTAGTCTCCCTACCCTCCGCCCTCTCGATTCGCTGATTTGCTACAATTTCACGTTGTCAAATCGGCGAATAGAAATGAGAGATATTAGCTCTGTGCCAATATATTCATTCAGTTTGACTTTTTCAAATCAAGTTAGACACACTTTGTTAAGTCTGTTTTTCAATTAGATAAAACTATAATACTTCCTCCGTCCCTAAATAAACTACCCTTTTTGACTTTTTGAGGATTTAATGGAGGGATATTTTTGTGTTGACTTTCCAAAAAATACCCATGATGTGATGTGTAAAAGTAAGATTTGATATGTAGATTATTAGTAAAAAGGTATGATGTGAAAGGTAGGGTATGAAAAGGTAAGGGATAAAAGGGGGTTTTTAAGGGAAAAGAGAAGTTTATTTGGGGATAAAGAAAAAACGAAAGGGAAAGTTTATTTAGGGACGAAGGGAGTATATATTAGTAAAAATAATTTAATTAGATTTATCAAGTTGAAAAGTTTCAAAATTTTATTTCATTTTATTAATGTGCAATACAAATTGTGAATAATTAAAAACTTTCTTCCATTTTTGACTCGAAAAACATGAACCATATGTGTCCACCTGGTACTGCATATATATGTTGTCATAAACATTTGTGTGTGTGGCTGGCATGGCATGGCATGGCTTCACCTAGGAGTGAAAAGTATTGAGGAATTTAGCATGCCTCAAGAGTCAATGAGTTTGAAAGATTGTGTTGGTAACGTTGGAGAATGTAGTGCATGTGCCTTCACAAATAAAAAGAAATATTTGCACTAAATAACACTAAAACTCAAGTCATTTCACAAAATAGTATTTAAATTGTTTTATTTTCTAAATAATACTTAATAATGTCCATAATGTCATGTGATGACGAATATTTACTTGATTAATGACTGATGCATAATGACTGAAAGTGTTACATTGGGAAGAAAAACACATGTGCTATTTAGGGAATGAAAGTCATTATGTTTTAGTGTTATTTAAGTAAATTCCTCATCAAAAAAACTGGTTAGTCTGGTAGAGCATTTCTTGGATCACCTTAAGTGAGGCCTCAAACCTCACATTCAATTTTCTTTTTAAGAGTTCATCACTTAAAAACTTCAAAGTTAAGTGTGCTTGACTTGAAGCAATTTTAGGATTGATGACCCCGTGGGAAGTTTCCCGAGCACGCACGAGTGAGGACAAAGTGCACTGGAAAGACTTATATTAGTTTGTGGGGTCAGTGTGCAATCCTATGAGTAGAGACTTAATTACGGCCAATGGGGGCGAGGTGTTACAAATGCTATCAGAGCAACCTTGCGATCATGACATACCAATGAGCTTAGTTCACCGAGCGGGGATCGGCCAGAAGATCTAAGGGTTTGAAAAAAAGGATGATACAAGGACGTCACATTTCTAAGTGGGAGTGAATGTAATATGCATGTTACAGATGGGAGTGAAAAGAGTTCAAAAGAATTGATAGTACTACTTGTACCAACAAGATGCATCTTCTTTTAAAAAGTTCATCACTTCAAAACTTCAAAATTAAGCGTGTTTGACTTGGAGCAATTTTAGGATTGGTGGCCCCGTGAGAAGTTTCTTAAGCGCACACGATTGAGGATAAAGTGCGCTAGAAAGATTTATGTTAGGTTGTGGGGTCAGTCTACAATCCTATGAGCAGAGACTTAATTACGACCAAGGGGGGCGAGGTGTTACAAATGCTATCAGAGCAACCTTGCGATCGTGACGAACGAGTGAGCTTAGTTCACCTAGCAGGGAAGATCTAGGGGTTTGAAAAAAAAGATGCAACATGACGTGACATTCCTAAGTGGGGGTGAATGTAATACCCGTGTTACAGATGAGAATGAAAAAAGTTCAAAAGGATTGATAGTACTATTCATACCAACAAGATGCATCTTCTTTTCGAGAGCTCGTCACTTAAAAACTTCAAAGTTAGACGTGCTTGACTTGGAGGAATTTTAGGGTGAGTGACCCCTTGGAAGTTTCCTCGGCACTCACGAGTGGGGACAAAGTGCGCTGGAAAGATTTATGTCGGTTTGTGGGGTCAATCTACAATCCTATGAGTGGAGACTAGTGTATTCGCCCAACTCGAAATAGATAAATAATACTGCGTAATTAATAAATAAATAAGTATCCAGCTCCATCCATAACAAATATAACTAAGGTCAAGATTAACCGAGTATTTCATGATTCTATATCAAGGAGAAGTCACAAGAGAGATGAGGTGCAATTCTTGATTAGATAACAAGGAGTTCTAGAGAGAGAGGTAACCTTGAGGACAAAGCTTTAGCTAAGGGGAAGGAATGATGCATGCCTTAGCTAAATCACTCTATTTTCTACTATTGAGTGTGTCTTGCTATTGTCCTACATTGCATAAGGCCTCAATGCTCTCTTCTACATGCTCTCACACCTACGACAAACCTTTTTTGACATCGAGTTTTAATGTTATATTTATGACATCAATTTATTTAGGACACCTACACTACTCTGATTGAAAAATTAATGATTTCATCCTCGATCTTTACCCCCGATAAGGCGATAAGCCCCCAAGTCTTGTCCGACCGTCGCTCCTTTGTCAAATGTTCATACCCTTGAGCTTTGTTGATTTTGGGGTCAAAATAAGAATAATATAAAAAATACAGCTAAATATTTTTTTTAAAATGATTGTTGAAGAAATTGTAATAGATTGGAAAAAACTTGAAGAAATTATAAAAAAACTAGAAAGAGTTTGAATAAACTAGAAAAAATTGTAAAAACTAAAAGTTAAATTTTTACAATTCTAAAGAACATGCTCTAAATAGATGGAGCAACGTAATCTTTCCACTCACACCAAGTCCTACATCCTCCTTGTGTCCCAAATTAACCTTTTGAGGATCTGAACTACTAATTTGACCTTTCAATAACTTATGTTTGTATGTATATTTTTATTGATCATTTAATAAAAAATATTCTTTTTACTTCTTAATATGTAATTTTTTTAAAATAGTTTTAAACAGTGTAATTTGTACTTTTTATATCTATACCAATTTATGAATGTAATTATTATAAAAGAGACTCTTTCAAATGGAAGAAATAAATTGGAATAGATGAAGTATTATTCATTTTACATTGTTTTTTTTCTTCAAAACCTCAGATAATTTCTAAATTTCAGTACCAAAGTACATAGTGTATAATTTTCAACCAATTGAAAAAGATAATTAAATAAAGGAAGGCTGTGGAATGAGAGCATTACTTTAGCAGTACACAATTGACAATACATCTCCACATCCAAAGCCCAATTCATATGATGATGAGAATGATACAACTATTTCTGCTGCTAAAATAACAACAATAATTCCTCCTTTACCTTTATTTTGCATATACTTTGGCCTCTTTTTAACTTAGACCAAATGACAGGAAATTTTGTGCAGTAAAATGTAAGGAAATAAAAAAGAAGAAAGCCTTGGATATATATTACCACATAATAGATCTCCCCAATCTTGCACTTTTGCTGACCATTTGGGCATTGGGCAGCTTTCTAGGTCCTCATTTAGGCTAGGAAACATACCTGCCCGTTGCCCGTTTTCTTTGGTTTTGGATGAACAAAAGCAATTGAGAGAGAGAGAGAGAGATTTGTGTTCACTTTATTCTGTTTTATTATATACCCCGGAGTACTTACTTTGCTGTTACTAAGAATTGAAAGAAGAGAAAGCTCCCCTCTTCAGCCCCCACCTTCTCTCTATTTTTAGACTGCACTGTCTAGTGCTTTGCCTTAAGTGTCATATTTGTCTCATTTCTTGGTCCATTGTGTTTCTTTAGCCTTTGTTTGCCTGTGCGATGCAGACTATCTATTTATTGATTTCATCAATAAAGAATGTTAGGGAGGAGTGATTGTTGGAGGAGGAGAAAAGGGTATTTTGGTCTTGGTGTTTTGGAGGGATGCCCAGAGATTGGAAGCACTTGTAAGCACAACCAGTGACTTGATTCCTTCCCATTCACAAGAACTCAAGAAACCTGATAAAGCAGCGATCTTTGGGAAAGATTTGAGGGGGTCGGATTGTAGAAACCAGAGAAGTACATGAAGGAGCAGGGAAACAATGAGAGATGACAATTTCAAGAAAAGCAAGGTTTTTTTATTTAAATTTTTCAATTGGTTTTTGAAATTCATTACCCATCTTGGGAAATTTCTGTTTGATCATTGATTTTCTTGGGAAATGCTGCTGTCACTCTTGTTTTTTCTTTCTGGGATTCAATTTCTGCAATTTCGTTTTTTGCTGACTTTATTGTGTTCCCACTGATTGGTGAAGCTTTCTTGGTCAAAGAAATTGGTGAGGAAGTGGTTCAACATCAAGGGAAAAAGTGAGGAATTGCAGGCTGAT
The DNA here is from genome assembly GCA_003260385.1 of Cuscuta australis. Classification (NCBI taxonomy): domain Eukaryota; kingdom Viridiplantae; phylum Streptophyta; class Magnoliopsida; order Solanales; family Convolvulaceae; genus Cuscuta; species Cuscuta australis. Next base: position 1,757,232 of record NQVE01000209.1, on the reverse strand, counting down.
GAATTTGCTAATGGAGGAGGTGTGCTTCTGATCTGCTTGGATTTTCTTTCATTATCACAAAGTCTAGGGTATGGGGAGGGGTGTGGCTAATGAAGTTGAAGAATCTGTTATTTTGTCTTTTACAATTCACCACATGAGACAGATATATTGACACAGAGCATATTTTGTCTCCAGATATTAAAAATGGAAGAAAAACTATGAACTTAAAGTATATAAAACTGAAATTGATAGTGACTGTCATTTGCTCATTTGTCAAGTTCTTAAGATGTGTCAAAAGACCAGTTTTTTTTAAAAAAAAATTAATAATGGTTTCTTGATGGTTTTGTTAAATCCCTTATTGATAGATTATGAAATGGAAGTGTGGAATAACAGTTTTGTTTTTCTGCTGCAGGTTGTGATGAGTGGAGAAATAGCTTTCCCGAGAGGGAGCCATGGAATTTCAAGAAGAGTAGAATTGGTAAAGTATTATTCTTTTGTTGGAAAAAAATTGCGAAAAAAATAATAATTACAGTAAATGAATTTAAAATTAACAATCAAGTCTCACCCTCCTATTGAATATGCAGAGAAATCAAACCGCGGTATGGAGAGGCCTCGACAGAAGAGAGATGATGTCGATCATCATCCGCAGGTCATAAATGTCCAGAATTACAGGTTTGTTCTTGGATACTCCAGTTCTCCATTCAAGAATTTGGTTTCTTGGATATATTCCTTATCACTATTCTTTAAAAAATTGCTAATTTTTTTTTTTCCATTTTCAATTCCAGCGTGTTCGTGGCTACGTGGAACGTGGGAGGCAAAGCTCCTTCAAGTAACCTGGTTCTTGATGATTGGCTTCATTCTGCACCACCTGCAGATATTTATGTTCTTGGGTATATGACCTTATAACATCTTTTCCCTTCATCTTTCCCTTTTTTACAAACAAACTTGATATCTCAAACGTTGTTGTTATGTGCTTTGTGTATTCATTCAGATTTCAAGAAATAGTCCCACTGAATGCGGGTAACATTTTGGGGGCAGAAGACAACGGGCCTGCGAAAAAGTGGCTATCTTTGATACAGAAGACTCTTAACAACAGCCAAGGAAGTAGTGGGTACTACACCCCATCTCCCGGCCCCAACCCAATCCCAGAGTGGAATGCTGATTTCGAAGGGTCCTCCAAACAGAAAGCGTCGTCCTTGTTTCCGCGGCGTTCATTCCAAACCCCACAATGTTGGAGAACAGAAAATGACCCTTCAATCCCTCTGCCCCGCTTGGACCGACGCTACAGTGTTTGTGACCGTGTCATTTTCGGTCACAGGCCGAGTGACTCTTCCTCGTCTAGTCAAAGACCAAGTGACTATTCTTCGGGCCATAGGCCCAGCGACTACTCTTCTGCTCATAGGCAGAGTGACTATTCATGGGGGCAGAGGCCCAGTGACTTCTCGAGATGGGCTTCATCGGATGACGATTTTGGGCCCGGAGATTCACCCAGCACCGTGCTGTTTTCACCTTCAGCTGGGTGTGCTGCACCAATGGAAGAAGGGTACAAAATGCCAAGGAATAACACAAGGTACTGTTTGGTTGCAAGTAAACAAATGGTTGGGATTTTTCTCACGGTTTGGGTTCGTAGCGAGCTCAGAGAACACGTTCGGAACATGAAAGTTTCGTGTGTTGGCAGAGGATTGATGGGCTACCTTGGAAATAAGGTACCACAACATAGCAAACCAGAAAACACCATTGTTATAGTGTTTCAATGATCATATTAGTAGCTAAGATAATGACCATATTCTTCTTTTAGGGATCAATATCAGTCAGCATGTCATTGCACCAGACAAGCTTTTGCTTTGTGTGCACACACTTGACATCCGGTCAGAAAGAAGGCGACGAACTGCGCAGAAATTCTGATGTCATGGAAATCCTAAAGAAAACAAGGTTCCCACCTGTTAATGGCGCGAGTAGTGATGAGAAATCCCCAGAAACCATACTAGAACACGAGTAAGACTTCTGTATATCCAACTATTACCAACTTGATCCTAATAAATGGGTAATTATTAATCTATTTCACTAATCTGTTCTTTTCTCATATTCATTTAGCCGAATCATTTGGTTGGGTGATCTGAACTACCGAATTGCACTTTCTTTTCGATCTGCTAAAGCACTCGTTGAGATGCAGAATTGGAGAGCTTTGCTAGAGAAAGATCAGGTAACTAATTTTATTGCTTTATTATGTTTATAAATGTCATTAAATTATTTGTTACACTTTTGTAACATATACCATTTGTCTATTTGTCATTTTGTAGCTCCGGATAGAACAAACGCGAGGTCGTGTCTTTGCAGGGTGGAAAGAAGGAAAAATATATTTCCCGCCAACTTATAAATATTCGCGCAATTCTGACAGATACGCGGGCGACGACATGCATCCCAAGGAGAAACGCCGAACACCCGCATGGTAAAAGCTTTTCTATAACTGCTTGGTGGTAGCATTAGGACTTGTTTGGCTGAAATTAATAGTGTTGAGTAATCTATAGGTGTGACCGGATTCTGTGGTACGGAGGTGGTCTTCAGCAACTGTCTTATGTCCGTGGAGAATCAAGATTCTCGGATCACCGACCCGTATCCAGTGTGTTCAATGCTGAGGTTGAATCCGTCCCGACCCGTTTAAGGAAAAGCATGAGTTGTTCAAACACCAGGATTGAAGTAGAAGAATTGTTGCCTTACTCACATGGCTATACAGAAATCTGCTTCTTTTGAGGATTTCATAGGAAGGATAGCAAGCAAGAATCAATTTTTTGGTATGTTCTACTCCACATCACTCTAACTTTAATATACAGAAATCCAATTCATATAAAATGGAAAATTTATATTTTGTGGATGAATATACAGGTAGGTAACAAGTTTGAAGAAACTCAAAAAGAAAGGTGATTAGGAGGGGGGGGGGACAGTGTTTAGCCCACTAACCAAAAAGAGGTCAGCACTCTTTATTCTTTTCTTGGGAGTGATGCAGATTCCATAAACTACTAATTACATATCCTAATCACTTTGTTTTGTTTTGTCTTTTCTCTAATCTCTCTCAGGTGTAGATATATTAAAGATTGATTTTTGATTGATGGCTAACCAAACACAAATAACAACATTTGAAGTAGGAGATTAAGGAGTATAATACCAGCAGCCAGCTTTTTTTTACCATCTCCCACTGTGGTTCCCCTTTTTTTTTCAAACCTCACTTGGCAGTCATTTTTCCTCTGCTATGTAAGGTAATTGACTTGATAATCTTTGTATTAAAGGGTTGTCAATATGGATTTAATGATTGGTTTTCAATTACAAATATAAAAAAAATGTCATTTTTTGCAGGATTAACTGAGCTGGTTAAAGGGTCTGCCAAGTGGGCAATTGGCAATGATTGAGTTTCAAGATTTTCTTTTTTTGTGTGTATGATAATTGAGATTCAAAAAAAATATACAGTAGAATGTGAAAGAGGATAAAAAAAAGGGCAATGCTAGGGGTACACCAACATGGGGTACCCCAAGTGTACACCAAGCCAACACAAACACACACAGACACAAAATGTCTGTGCAACACAGACACTTTATGTCTGTGTGTGTCTGTGTTGGCTTGGTGTACACTTGGGGTACCCCATATTAGTGTACCCCTAGCTTAATTCTAAAAAAAAATCATTCTTTCTTTGAGGTTTTTTGTTCCCGCTTTAGCTTTCTTGGTTTTTGGTTTTTAATGCTTTGAGAAGTAAACATCTGGTAATTGGTAACCCTGACAGAGAAAATGTATTGTATATTTTCTTTTTTTTACACTGTAACTCCTATATTGCCAATGATTTTACTGAAAAGTGGGCTTCTTGATCCCACAGACAAAGTCCCATCAAGATTCTTTACTGCTTTTTCTCTCTTTTTACCTGTGAGGTTGAAAAACAATGTGCAAAAGTGTTAACAGTTTACACAAATTTGGCAGTAAAGTGAGTAAAGAGAATTGGGAGAGAAGGCATGGCATGACATGCTTCAGAGGGTCTTTTTCCTTTACTTTACTGTTCATGTCTCTCTCTCTCTCTCTCTCTCCCCCATTGTTGATTGAATTGTCTTTCTTTTGTTTTTGGCCTCAGCCTGACACCTCCATATAGAGATACAGTAGTGTTTGGCATTTGCTGTAGAGTCAAGGTTGAAAAAAATAGTTACTCACTTTACTCCTCCTCCCGATATGCGATTACGTATTAGAGACATATCTCATTCTTATTAACGAATATTTTGACCCGTCTAAGAAAGGGTCTGAAAGAGCGTAGTGTTCAGATTTGACTTTTGTCAATGGTGGTAGAGGTGATCATGGAGCTTTTGCAAGTATCAAAGACAGATCTTACTTTTTATTTATTAGTATCAAATTATAATTTAATTTACCTCTTTTCATATAATTGTTTGGCTAATTCTAAAGACCCGGTGGATGAAGTTTATATATCATTTCTAGAAAGCCTTCTTTGCATAAGCTAAATTTTGTTGGTCGGTGTTGCACAATTCACAATTTTGTAACAAGGGAAAGATCATTTGTAAGAGTCCTCGGAGATGGAGTTTATCCAGTTTTGCTAAAGTAAAATTATAGAGTAACTTAATAATTTCCTCTTGGAAGCTATACACCCTTCGGTGAACGTTGCGTAGTTGGCAAGACAATGGGTGCCTAGGGAGTAAGACCTCAATTCGATTTCTAGTAATTGTGTTAGAAGGCAACTATGTTAAACATATGTCATCTGCAAGTACGGGGTGTAGGTTACATTATTTGTCACTAACGTACGATTAAAGTCTAATTTATCTCTTCTATCCTGTAGACAGATCCAAAAGTGTCTAGGGTTGATCTTTGAAGTTATACACTCTTCAACCTAGTGGATTTTCCAGTGTTTGACATTTCCACTCAAATCAACTCAACATCAACTTAGTGGATTTTCAGTGTTTGACATTTTCACCATTTTCACTCAAATCAATTGAGCGTATGCTTGGTGGGGTTTTCAGTGTTTGACATTTCTATTCAAATAAATTGAACTCTTATTACTCCGTAATAATATTAATATTTTTATCATTCACCTCAAAATTAAAAAGACACTAATTTCATACCCTCATACTACCTCCGTCCCAATTTATAGTGCTTGTTTCGGTATGACAAGTGGTATAAAATTAAAAAACAAAAATTACATATTACAATATTACCATACATAAAAAAATCTACAAAACTAGTAGTGACAATGATATTTTATTTTATCAAATTTCTAGTGAAAATAGAGAAAGAAAGTGAATAAAGTTTGACTAGGTGGATAGTAAACATGCACTATAAATTGGGACGGAGAGAGTAAAATTTATGAAATATCTTAAAAAATAAGTGGATAACTTAAATTTATTTAAAAAGAAAAAATATATTGTGATTCGTGTGTTTTTTTCCTTAAAGAAATTGATTTTAATTCTGGAACACCAAAAATAGAAAATGTAACAAATTTAATCTTTTTTATTCAGATTATTATTTTTGATTGAATTTATATTTAATTCAAATTATTTGATTATTATTATAAAATAAAACTAAATATTTTAAAATACATAAAATGTTCTATAAAGGTAATATTTCTTAATTATTTTATTAAATAATTAATGAATTGTATATATAGTCGTTTCTTTAGAGATAGCAAGGTTTAACAAGTTTATTTTCAATCTAAATGACTTTTGAAAGGTGAAGCGGTAGAAGTTTGATCAAGTTAAATCGATGAAAACTAAAATGAATAAGGCATGAGATATATCAAAATGGGCAGAGCGTAGAAGGTAGTTTGGATAGTGGGTTCAGATAAATTTAAGTAAAATAAGGGTAATTATCTACATTTAAACCATATTAAAATATTTTATGAGAAATGTAAGATGGAAAATTTAAAAAGTTATACGGGAATAACGGGATGGAGAAAATAAAGAATTGCATCAATTTCTTTATAAAACAAAAAGTGATAATACATTGTTACTTTTATAAACAGTTAACAAACATAAGCATAGAAATAAGAAATATTTAACCCGTGAATAGTGAAGTGGGACGTTAGGCTATTTTCTCTTTTTTTAATTGTCAATTCATCTGGGTGTTGTCTAATACCCTCTTCGTCTCTAATTTGATTACAAATTGAGTTACGAGACATCTCTCGTTTTTTGAAATCATTTCATTTTCAAATTGGTACATCAATAAAAATAAAAATTACATATTAAAAAATTACGTCAAAAGTTCTACAGAACAAAAGGTGATAAGAATATTTTATTTTATTAAATAGCCAATGATAACACATCAATAAACAAAAGTTATCGAAAGGATAGTGATGGTGTAAATTACTTGACCGGTCAAACTATACTAGACCGGATCTAGAATAGTTTGCTTGATTTGATAAAGTAAGAAAGGTAAAAACACGCAGATTGACCGGTAGGACTTTGGGTGGAACACCTGTAGCCCAATTTATATTATAACGGAGAATGCACGGGTGCTTTTACAAGGGAGTTTAGAGAGAGTGAATTTGGATCCCTCTTTCTGAGGTTTACATGAGTATTTATACTAGGATAAGGGGGACAAGACCACGTGCGCCCACGTGGGGGCATGCTGCTGATGTGGTGCGAGGTGACTGGTTTCGTCCTTGAGCTGCCTTGTCGCTATGTGAGGGGGATTATTCCCTTTGTCAAGTAGTGCCTTGGATGAATTTTCAGCATCTCCAGTTGTCCTCCACTGACATGGGTCGCTACACGCCAAGCCCTCTTAGATTCTCTTCTGCCGACACTCTCCAACCCTAGATCGAAGTCTGGGAATAAATAGGGTGACAACGTAGTTTGACCGGTATACTTTTCGTGAAGTATACCGGTCATCTTTTGGTCGATTACATATCGATTTGCTGACGATTCAAGTCTCCCTTCCAAGACTTTCGAGATTGACCGGTCAACTAATTGGTCTCTTCCTTTGACCGGTCGTGGGTGGAATACACCCATCAGATAAAGAAAAATAATTGTAATCTAGTTTGGGACGGACGAAGTATTTTTGTTGTGTGAATCACGAGATTGGAGTCTTTCTCTATTCCTTTTATCTTAGATTGGTGTCAAATAAATTGTCGCCTATGAAAATTGAACTTGGATTCTCTATTTCTATAGACTGAAGTTACTTGAACACTAAAATTTGTATCTCAAGTTGTACACTATAGATGTGCACCTTCATTTTGTGTTTGTGTGACGACAGTGTGATGGTTCACAAAATGCTCGTGTAAAATATTTTGATCGCACTAAAATTTTGTGATAGTGTAAACTATTAAAATGTTAGTATATATTTTTGGTGTATAGATTGTGATGATTTATCTTCCCCACAAAGGAAGCTAAGCTATTCCAATTGAGTATCACCCTTCAGCCCATTGACTAATTTGAGACTCAAGAAATCATTAGACACAAAACAAATATGATGACAAGATGGAATTGATTGTGAAGGTTGCAAAGGGAGGACGATGACAGTGGGGTGGGGGTGGGGTTGGGGGGGGGCTGTTTCTGTGTAGGGTAATGAGAGAAATGGAACAGTAGGGTAGGGCGGCCTTATTATAGGCCCAGCAAATACATATAGCTTAGCTAATTATTGTCATCCGATCGAAGTTCAATTTATCTCATTTTAATAATCCCTTGCTGTCCTCTTCACAGACATTACTTCAAGTCAATGGTTACCGATTCTTAGTTTGGTGGAACTGTAACTGAAAGCGGTTAGTAGAGTTGGTTCTCGTTTCCATTCTATGTATGTACAGACAATTTTTAGACCCATTTTGATTTTGACAGAGTGACGGGTTTTTGGGGTTTAATTTTTTTTATTACTATATTACACCGTTAGTTCTTTAAGTTAATGTATTATGCATCATCAATCCTTCAATTTTAAAAATTTCCTGAATCGACATTCTAGTCACGTTAGCGTTATAAAGTTAATCATTTCGCTAACTTTGCCATTAATCTATGTATTTTTTCCAATTTTCCTTATATATAAATATGAGTAGCCCTCTTTTTTCATACAATTTAATTTAATCATATTTCATGTAAGTCTATTTTTTATAATAATAATAATAAGTTAATCTAGTTTTTATAAGTCTAAATTTTTAAATAATTATAAGTTACTATTGCTCATACATTTCAAATTTTTTAAAAACTCATTGTGCCCTAAACTCATTGGGCTGGACAGTATAAATCGACGTGAGCGCGATAGGGATTTGGGATTTTTGGGCTAGCAACAACGAGTATAGGCTCAAATCTCAAAATGCAAAATTTCAAGCCCGATATTTATCCCAATGCACGGGCATTGGACTAAATTTCGGTGTTTTTTTTATTTTTACTCTTTTAGTCTTATTTTTTTCTCATTTGATTTTTATAGTCCTTGATATAATTTCTTTATCATTATTCCTTCCGTCTTAAAATTGATTTTCTGTTTTAGTTTACGAGATTTTCTTAATTTTATTTTTAATTTAAATTATTTGATTATAAGTAAGAATTTTATAAATAAAATTTATATATTTAAAAATTATATCAAGAATTTTACAAAATTAAATGTAACGTTACTAGAAATAAAATTTTGTACACAAGTTTAGAGTGTGGAGAATGAGTGATAGGCGCTCAGTTGAACTTTGATGGGTTGCAATCTTAATAGTATAAACATAAAATACCAAAAAATACTATAGAATACTAATATACAATGTCAAATATCACTATGCAGCAATATTATTTTGAAGTTAAAAATGTAAAATTTTTATTTCGATATTATTTCTATATTTTCATTTGACATAGAATACCAATATACATTATGAAATATTAATAAATATTTTCCTATGTAGCGCTATAATATAATTAATACTACGTATTTGCTATCTGGCACTACTATGACATTTTTGACATCAATAGGAATATCCAACACGACATTGTCTTTAATACGCTCATTCTACTCTTTTTTCTAAGTTTATATTGATTTGAGTTATGACATTACCTTCTCTTTCCGCCACACTTGCCTCCTCCTACTGCCACCGTTACCTCCTTCCCCCGTCACATTGCCTCCCCCACCACCACACTTCCACCACCACCACACTGCCATCCTTAGCGCTACACTGCACAACTTTACATTGTCTCTCTGCATTGTCACATTGCATCCTCCGGCGCGACACTGTCATCATTGTCGCCACCACAGATGACACTCTTGCTACACTAGTACAGTGCCACCATCACGATGCTGCTGCTATCACATTACTATGAAAAACATCAACGTCCCCGCCGCACTACAATCCTTTGCCACCACACTGTCTCTCCCATTGCCATACTGCCTCCCTGCTGTCACACCATCATCATCACCGCCACCACTACCATCATCATTACCACCACCACACTGCCCCCCAATACTTCCAACCCTGCCACCTCATGGCTACTATCCCGCCAAATTGTCATTGTCATTACCATGCTTCCGTCACGATTGCCACCACCCTAGTCACACAATCACCATTATTACCACACTATCGTCACGGAGAGTTTGAGCGGCACAGTTGTGTAAAGAATGTATACAATGTAACCGCTGCATTCATGAAAAAAAGAATAACTCAACTCCTAAAACTAACAAGTCAAAAAATAATTTAAAAGGTATAATTGGAATGCCTTCACGTTATAATTTCTATTTAAGTCAAAAAACTAATGAAGTACTATTTATATAACATTGGTAGTTTTATAGTGCTACCCATGTGATTTCTTTAATATATAGTGTCAAATTTTAGTATTCCTATTTTTGGGTTAAAAATACAACTCTTATTTTGTTATTCTCTCTATATTTACTTTTAACAAATTGAGTAGTAGATTTCTTCTTCATTTTTTCTTAATTCCCAAAAATAAATACAAAAAAAAAAGAAAAATAAGAGGACTTGAGGCAGTTGGGGGTCATCTTATGCTTGTTCTCCAAGACGCCGTTCAGTGTTTTTTATTTACAGATACCCAAAAGGAGATCTGATATAGTAGGAAGAAGACGACAATGGAGTGCGTATTCGGAATGGTCGGAAACGGATTCGCGCTGGTGGTCGCCGACACCTCCGCCGTGCACAGCATCCTCGTCCACAAATCCAACGAGGACAAAATCATGATCCTCGACTCCCACAAGCTCATGGGCGCTAGCGGAGAACCCGGGGATAGGTTTCTATGCTTTTTATCATAATGGATCGTTCCTGTGCTGTCTCTTTTGTGCGATTCATTTTTTTTTCTTGATTTTGTTTTTTTCTTGTTTTCAGAGTTCAATTTACTGAATATATCCACAAGAACGTGTCACTGTATCAATTCCGGAACGGAATTCCTTTGACGACCTCCGCCGCCGCTAACTTCACCCGCGGCGAGCTTGCCACCGCCTTGAGGAAGGTCAGATCTTTGCTGAAATCTAGGGTTTCTACATTTGTTGTGTTTTTTTATTGATCTGTTTATCTGTTTATTGTTATTTGGGTTTGGAAATTCTAAATTAGGGCTATGTTCATTATGAATTTATGATGGTTTGGGCTCGAATTCTTCCCTAATTGCAATTGCGGCTGAATCCTGTTTAGGATCAAATGACCATTGGCTATTGATGACTTGGCTAAACCAAAGTTTTACTACTTTTGTTGTACTAAAACTATTGTACTTTAACTAAATACTCTTTTTTCCATGAATTGTCGGTCGTTTAGCGACCCAATATAATTTGACACATTAGAAAGCATTTTTTCCATTTCATATTTGTGCTCATTTTTACTTGTTACCTATAATATGTAGAAATTGATTGCGGCGTGTTTAATGGTTTGGGAAATATTACTATCATTGTACAAAAAATATTTTCTGCCAAATGGCTACTTTTTTAAAAAAAAATTGTTGAGTAAGTGTTGTGTAAATAAACATAATGTTAAGGATGGAGGTCAATATGTTTTTCATGGAATCCATGGAGATAAAAGATGGATTTTATGCCATACATCTACCTTATTCGGCTGTGCTTAAGGTGGATTGTATTTGAATGCCATGCTATGGGCATTGCAGTTATAATCACACAGCTCACGGCTTACTCAGTTCGTTTTAATATGTTAATCTAGGGTTTCTACATTTTCTATGTTGTTTATTGGTCTTTTTATGTGTTTATATTTGGAATTCTTAAATAGGGTTAGCTTTGTTATGACAGCTTACTTGTTTTATATAATAATATGTGCTACAGGGATAAAAGATCTTAATGTGTACTTTAGTGTGGATCATTCAATGGAAAATCGAAAATGTTTGTTTTCTAGGCATTTTAGTTAGGAATCTTGTTCATATTTAATTTTCTACTGAAAATGCTAGCTGATCAAAGGAATACTAGCATTTCCCCTTGACATTGATTATTACTTTGTCCCAAAATAATTTTCCTGCTTACCATTTTTTACGGTCTCAAAATCATACTGTATTTCCTTTAGTAGACAACATAAATTTAACCTTATATCATATTAGAAGTCTTTTTTATCCAATAAATAATCATTTCCAACCCAATTATCAACATACTCTTAGACTGAAAGCCTGCAATCTGGAAGTTCTCAAATAACAGACAATCCTAGATAGAAAATCAAATACTGCCTCCACACATGCACACACACCAAGGCATCACCAATACACGTCCACGGATTGTAGCAAATTGAATTCTTGCAAATTAGTACCAAATGCGGTTTTGTGTCAAAGCTAGCAGTGGCAGGCTCTATGTTTTAATTTTATATGGACTATATCAAAAGCAGATATATCCTACATCGTGAAGTTTTTCTAATTGTAATCATTATATTTATACATTTTTCTGCAATATTCAGGTATAATTTTTTTTTAAGTAAAGTAGTTTCTTCAAATTGTGCACGTCTTTGAGTTAAACAATTTGTTCATGTATAGATTTGGAATATAATGTTTCATTGATTTCTCTCGCTATAAACGCCAAAATTATCATCAAGAATGGCTTCTAGATTTCATTTCTAGGCTCTGGTGTAAAAATTCATTGAAATGTTGTTTAAGTGGCCGTGGTAGATGTTGCAAGACTCAACAAATGTTTTAAACTTGGAGCAGAGTAGTTTTGTCTGCAATGGATTACGTGGAAACAAAAACTGTACATTATTAAGAATATTCTATTGTTAGCTTGTGGAGCATGGTGTAATATCTGATTACTGTAAAATTTTTTCGTGTTCACACTGTTAAATAGTTTTAAAATACAAATCTGTCCATTTCCACCAGAGCTAAAAGAGGCATTATTGACAATATTAGTTTCAGACACATAATGAACTTTATCAAAATGGAAGATTAAACTTCCATTTCCTCTTATGTTGTGTGAAGTTTTGGATAGTAAATGCAGCAATACATCTAGGGCCTAATGGGAACAGTCTCTTTGTTTTACAAGGGTAAGACTACTTACATTTTGCCCCCTTGACCCCAATGGATTTGTGATTATATTGGGTTATATTTTTCAAGCACAAAATGATTAATTGAATGATATCGTTGTGGCAAAAGCCATTTATTCTTATGCCGCACCATAAAACAACTCTAATAGATCTTTACTTATGGCATCCCATTTTTTGTTTGCTATGTCAGAGTTAAAGCATTATTAGAGTTGTTGTGTGGCGCAGCTTAGGAATAAATGACCTTTTCAGCTTCAACGATATCATTCAATAAAACATTTTGTATTTAAAAGATACTTTATCCATATTCTTAAATAATTGCAACATATAAGTTTATCATATGTGCTAAAATGTAAATCAAACTATAATTTCTCCCACATTATAGGCTGTACTTTTATTATCATCTGTGTAGCCATTTTATAGCGTGTTTTCTGTATTGAAATCATCAATGTATAGCCCTATACGGCTATACTGCCGTGGAGTTGTCCATTAATGTTACCACTTATAATTTTCTTTGTGTTTTCTCCCAAAGATCTTGAGTGTTCTTCATATTTATTTTTTGATTTCTACTTCTAGTTCATTTGGTCGTAGCCCGCAATCTAGTGATAAATTTCTTGTGCAAGGAGTTCTTTTTCATTTCATATTCTTTAATTTGTGAATTTGACAACATTCAATCCACTAATTGAATTTTCTAGCCTAAAATTTTCAGAATGTTTCTGAAAGCAAATAACGAGTCATTTGAGATATTATATCATCACCTATAATTATTATCCTTTCATTTTTGAAATCACAGTCAAACTGACCCATACTAAGCAATTGTCTTTGATTTCCCTTCTCCCTTATGGATTGTGACATAGCTTGAAACATATATTTTCTTTAAACTATGTTTTGTTGTTGCTTACATTTTGCCCTGACACTAACCGCTTAGAGTGCCATTTTCTACATATTTTATTTTGTTTCAGAATCCATACTTCGTGAATATCATCCTGGCTGGGTACGATAAGGAGACGGGTCCTTCACTTTACTACATTGACTACATTGCTACCATGCACAAAGTTGACAAGGCCGCGTTCGGTTATGGATCCTATTTCTCACTTGCGATGATGGATAGACACTACAGGAAAGACATGACGGTGGAGGAAGCCATTGATTTGGCTGACAAGTGCATAGTCGAGATTCGGTCTCGGTTGGTTATGGCCCCGCCAAACTTTGTGATAAAAATTGTTGACCAGAATGGAGCTAGGGAGTACGCATGGCGCGAAACCGTCAAAGATGCCGTGGAGCCCACATCCGAGGCCGCCTAATTGAGCTATGCCGAATCTCTGTTTTATAACAGTCTCAACAATGTTGTTAGATTTTAAGATGAAGTCGTGGAGTGTTGAACTGCTTTCGATATACTTGAAATATTGTCTTTGATTCAGTGATGTTTTATAATTTGTCTTGTAGAACTTCTGTGCAAAGATGGAAGCTTTTGAATTTTGTTCTTTGTTCACATCTTTCCCTAATTATCCATATTATGTTGCATCAAAGTCAACCTATTATCCCATTTATGCAAACTAGTAGTCAGAATTACAGGTAATTCCATCAGATGAAGATGCTATTGAAATATTGGCCTATTTAGACATCTCACGATATGCAACAAACACGAGCAAAGTGATGCTAATATTCGGGACTAAATTCTCAGTAAGCTATACGAATATATAGACGAGCGATATTGTGATTGCAAGGCAGAGACTACAGCTGTAGATTCTTACTGCGTCAGATACACTTCGTGTCATGGCGGGAGATTCAGCATCAACAGCAGGTGGAATAGGTGGTGGTGTTGTGGTGGGAGGTTTCGCCTTACCAGCAGGTGGAACAGATGAGTCATCTTCAGCTCTCTGTGGAGGAGGATTACTAGGAGGTGGTGGTGGTGCCATATTATCCCGGCCTGCAAAATATGAACAAGTAGAAGAAAGTTGTTCAAAAATTGCTTGGTATAACATATATGAGAGATAAAAGGCTATGTATGCTGTATCTATTTGCAGCTCATTGCATCCAAATTCAGTGTGTTTTTTTTACCAGGAATTTGTGGGGTTGAACTCCCTGGACCTGTTGCAAGAGCACATCACACAGTTAGCCAACAATTGGCCACTTTCAATCTCAGTTTTGATAATGGAAAAAGGACTGAGGAGAAATAGGCACCTGTTATGCTCTTCAATGGAGGCAAGCTAGTTGTGTTTCCTGAGTTGCAGCATGAAAAGTGATAAAATGATCAGAGCCTATTACAAGTGTTTCAAATACAATAGATATTCTCCTCCAAATTATCTCCCAAAACTATGGCTCATTCCTTTTAAAGTAAACAAAAAAAAAACAGATTCACATTGGTCCAATACTGTTAGATGATTCAAGCAATTCTCCAGATTAACAGAAATCATACACGAACAGCTTGAATATGTCCGATTCACCCTTTCAAGTTCGACAATCCATATCAATGAAATTCTACAGAGCTCGGATTATCAGATTTCATCTCAAAAATGCAGAAACGCGTAATTACTAAGTACAATTCAATTTCTTAAATAGGTAATGAGCATCGGGAAACAGATTCACCAAAATCCACATACGAGTGAAGATGAAAGATGTATCATACAAATTTAGAAGCTCGATTGATCGAATCTCATTCGGTATTTACGTGACTGTGATTCTACGAACCTGAACAGAGATGCTTGAGGGAGAATTTCGCACGGCCTTCTTCCTTTCGAATCCGACAAACAGAAGGGAGAGAGTACACTCTGGTGGAGTTCACCGGGAATCCGAGGATCTGAGGCTTTTTTGTGAGGTAGCAGAGGCAGACTGCTCCGCCGGAACTGATCGAAGAAGCGATTTCGTCGCAGCACTGCGGCCTAGGTGAGTCGGTGACGTTGTTCGGAAAAGAGGAAATGTACGGCAAACACGGCGAGAACAGCACCAATTGATCGGAGCAGCTTTCCGGCGGAGTCGGAGAAGGCGGAATTGAGGTTGTGAGCAGAAGAGATGAGAAGAAGACGGCGAACACGCTGATATCCATGGCGGACTTAGGCGGAGAGCTACCGTGACGGAGGAGGGAAGATGGATGAAGGGTCGGTTTTAAAAGAGCACAGCGCGGGAAAATGCAGGACCGAGCTACCCGAAATGCCCTTGCGTTTGTATCTAATTACGACATTGGCATAGTTTCTTCAGTTTCTCATCTTTCTCCTTGGCAGTTCCAATTTGATGCAAAAATATGAAATCTTATCAATACTTCTTGATGTTATTCTTATAAAATATGCAACTTTATTAAAAAATGATCATTTAATCATTAATATACAACAAATAAGTTAGTAAATCAAGTTCAATAAGGTATTCACTATCATAATCATTTAGATTTTCAAGTTTATAGATGAACCCTTAAACGCTCAGTTAAGAGTATCGTAATATATACACATTAATAGTTATATCTATATGTTGAATCACTCTTTTCAGGTCATAAACAAGCTTCAAATGACCAAAGAAATTATGGAGAAAAGTGAACATCAAGAGTCAAGACAATATTGCCCTCCGACAAGATGAAAATCCACAAACCTTTTTGTTCATGACATTCTTTGGAAGCAAATGCTGCAATGTTTATAGATACAAATGCATATTTTGGTTTTAAATTTAGGATATTCATATCATGTATTTCTAGTCAAATATGTTAATTTATAAAACTATTAGTGTTTAGTTATATGAGCAATTTGTTAGAAAATATAATTATAGTTTGATTTTTCATCAAACAAGATTATAAATAGAGGTATACTCCGGGATAATACAATGCTATAAAAACATAAGTTTAAGTATATTAAAGTCGAACAAAATAAATATGGCTCAAACTTACTAAAAAATAACAATTGCAAATGTATGATTAATTTAAGATTTTAGTGATAATGTTTCAGTTCGATATTTTAATTTATATTTTTTTTGAAACTCGTCTCTTACCATTTTGAAAACAGTTAGATTCGATTCGGAGTATAATTTACAAAAAACAATTTGTGAACCCACTTTCTAGTATGATTCAATATTGGTTTGATTCGGAACAATGAATGACAGTATTTTTGTCCACCCCTAATTTTAGTAGAAAATTGAATATAAATACTGTGATCCGTATGCATCATTCTACATTCATTTTTTAGCCAAAGACCTTATAGTCGAATCACATCATGGTGATTTGGTAGATTGAGAATATATGAACAGATATTCCATTGAATAGAGTTATCAATATTAAAAAAATTCATTCATTTTTAACTTAGTCATATTTCTTTATATTGTGTTGTAAAATTCACAACACCGTTCTGTTGTATTTGCACATTTTGAACTCAGCCATATTTATTTTATATTGAATTGTAAAAGTCACCACACCGTTCTATTGTATTTGCACAATTTGAGTGTTTTGATCAAAATAGGAGAATTTTAAAAATTAATTATTTTTAATTTGGATAACATATTACTCCCTCTGTTTTTGCTATATGTCAACATTTTACCCTTTTTCGATCAAATTTGATAAATTTTGAAGCCAAATTAAAAAAAATGATACTAGATATTGATACAAAAATAGTTATATTAGATTTATTATATAAAATGTTTTCAAAATATGATTTTATTTAATTAATATACAATATTGTTGGGATAATGTCCAAGCATATATTAGGCTCATTCGACAAGGCCATAACATTGCAGATATCCCATCCGCGCGGATCAAGTAAGAGTGCAAACAACCACATGGATATGTGCCTAAGTCCGACCAGAGTGGCAGAGTGGTATGCCCAGAGCATGAGTGGTATATCCCAACCAGAGTGGCACCTTGGCCATAGTGGAAAAGCCCCTAGCCGGAGTGGTATATCCTGACTAGAGTGGCACCTTGGCCAGAGTCCCATGCCCCGACCATAGTGGTATATCCTGAGCCCGAGGAGGATACCTACCAGAGCGATGGACAGACACCAATCCCGACTTAAGGGTTATGGAGAGCGATTGTTCAGCCCATTACGGTTTGCAAAACCATAATGGTTGTAGTATAAATGAAAGGAATGATGTAGCCCATTATGGATCCTTTTTTCCCTCTCTAGAGAGAGAAAGCTTGGTGAGCTTTCTTTCATGACTTCTAGGCCCTTTGTAACACCAAACAATACAGGAATAAAGAACACTTTGGCTTGACCGAAAAGGGCTCGTGGTTTTCTCCCAGATTCGGGTTCCACGTAAAAATCATCATTATTATTATCTTCATTTTTATCCACAAGCCCACATACAAAGCTACGATGGTTTGGGCCTAAAGACGGCTTTGGATCTCTAAATACCCGAAGCAATTAACTCTAACAAATATATACTCCGTATATTTTATTATGTTATAAAAATGATTAACTGAAACCGGAAGTAGTCATATTATGAAAGCTCATAATAAAATAAATCTAATTAAAATATTTTTATATAAATATACTTTACACTTGTTATTAAATTAAGAATATAAATTCTTTGGATTTGAATCGAAAAAATCATATTGATAGAGAGAGGTAGTGTAATGCATAATGTCACATAAAAAATGTAATAGGAGTGTTGAAATATTGGAATAATAATATTGCTCTCCTTGAATTATGAAGTACATGATAGGGTATATATAGAAGAAACTTCGATCCTAACACAATTAGAAATAGAAAATGGAGACTAACTAAAATACATCTACTACAAATAGGATTAGAAAGCTGACTAATAATGAAACACTAGCATAACCAATACTACCAGAAGTAACATTAGTATTATTGTCTAACATCCCCCCTCAAGCTGAACTCTGGCTGAAGCAAGAGAAAGCTTGGACACTAGCTGGAAAATGAAAACTTTAAGAAGAGAGAAGTTTAACGTGCGCCGGTGGCTGCTCACGTCGTTGGAGAAGAGACAAGTCTAACATGCTCCGGTGGCTGCTGACGTCGTTGGAGAAGAGAGAAGTATGACGTGCACTGGTAGCTGCTAACGTTGTTGGAGAAGAGAGAAATTGACGTGCGCTGGTAGCTGCTGACGTCGATGAAGAAGAAAGAAGATTGACATGAGCTGGTAGCTGCTGACGTCGAAGAAAAAGAGAGAAGGTTGACGTGCGCTTGTAGCTGTTGACGTCGAAGAAGAATATAGAAGGCTACTGGAGGTGCCTGTTTGACTGAAGATCCTTGACATTCTTTGTCTTTTTTCTTGGATCCGGGCAATGCCTTATTTCTTTCTTGAATGGGTGTACATGTATTCTTTACTCTTTTACTACTTACTCTCTTGGCTTTGCTTTTGTGTTGTTTTTTTTGGAATTTTTTGGGTAACAAAAAGAGAAAGAGAAAAAAGATTGATGATTAGAATGAGTGATTTGAGAGAAAAAAAGGGATGAGTTGAGAAAGTTTTTGATGAGTTGCCAATCTTTAAAATTGAAGGAAGAATAACATCGGTCCGGCGGGCGGCTAATGGCGGCTCTGCCCACCAGAAGCGAGCGCAGAGAGTTTTAGGTCACTAAGAGCGGTGGCTCCGATACCATGTTGAAATATTGGAATAAGAATATTGCTCTTTTTGAATTATGAAGTATATGATAGGGTATATATAGAAGAAAATCTGATCCTAACACAATTAGAAATAGAAAATGGAGACTAACTAAAATACAACAACTACTACAAATAAGATTGGAAAACTGACTAATAATAAAACACTAGCCTAACCACTACTGCCCAATATTAGTATTATTGCGGAGGATCAGTAGAAACGAGGCTAAACATGAAAGCGTCTCTGGGCTTCCCCTTGAGAAGATAATACCTCCTCAAAACCCCTTCCCTTGTGAACCCGGCCTTCTCCAACACCCTCTGAGATCCCGGGTTCTCGACGTCCACCACCGCCTGCAGCCGCTCCAGCTCCGGCCACTCCACGAACACCGACGCCGCCGCCATCTTCACCGCCTTCGTCCCGATCCCCTTCCCCCAGTACTTCGACGCCAGGGCATACCCGATCTCGGCCCTGCACCTGTCGTCCCCGCGATACGGCTGGACCGAGATTGAGCCGGCGATCTTCCCGTCCACGCAGATCCCCCGGTACCAGGGATGCCGGAGCACTCTGTCGAGGATGTATTCCTCCACCGATTCCTTGGATCTGTAGGCGTCCCAGGAGCAGAACTGGCTCGCCTTCTCGTCCGATAAGCACTCCATGTATTCCTCCGCGTCCGAGAGATCCATGAGCCTCAAAGTGACGTCGTGTTCTTTGTTTTCGCTGCTGAATCCCTCGCCGCCGGCGGAGGATGTCGGCGGTGGTTGCTCTTCCCGGATATCGATTCTTGACATTCTCTGGCCTTGTATCTAGGGCTCCGATCGTTTCTCAATCCCTATTGATTTTGGTACTTTGTTTGGACTTCAGATGCTTATTTATATAAATGGTACCCAAAGAAATGACACTAATATTTTTTTAAAAAATACTTATTCAATTAAAAAAATCGCACTCACAATTTATCAATAAAATTATTTTTGTATTAATATCTAAATTCAATTTTTATTTAATTTAAGGTCAAAACTTATTAATTTATGCTGAAAAATTAAAAGTAAACAAATATTTAATGATGGAAGGTACGGAGTACTTAAATTGTTTTAGGAGCGGGATTTTAGTGTTTGATTCTCCCAGTCGCAGGAGTCGCAGCAGCCTCATTTGACGATTGACTAGGGACGACCCAATTTGAGGATAAGGAGACTGGAATTTAATTTTGAAAAATCGTATATCAAAATTTCCAAATTACATATTGGTCTTATTTGAAAATTGGTGAATAGATGTGGTTTTTAGTATTTATTAATTGAGTAAATTATATAAAAAGTTCCCAGTTATAGGTCATTTTACATATTTAATCTTTACATATCGAATATTACTAATTTAGTCTCCAATTATTATATTCATTTCCACGAATGGTCCTTTGTTAACATTTCCGTTATGAACGTGGATAAAATTGTAAATTCATACTTTTTTCTCTCCTCAATTAAGCTTCCTTCCTCTCTTCGCACTCCTTTTCCAAATCCGTTGCTGAGTTTGAAGCTTTGAACCCAAAACCGAAATCAGCACCCTCCTCTTAATTGTTTGCCTAACTGGTTGAACTCAAATTCGAAACCAGTAACCTTCATGGATGAGTTTTAATGTCTATTTTCTTTGCAATTTCTTGAGACTAACCGAAAAAACTCATCCATAAAGCTTATTGGTTTTGATTTTAGGTTCCACCAAGAAGACTAATAATTATGAGAGGAATAATCATTTCAGTTTTAGGTTTAGAACTTCAACCTCAGTGACGAGTTTGGAAAGAGTACGAGAGAAGGAGGAAGCTTAATTGAAGAGAGAGAAGTATGAATATACAATTTTATCCATGTTCTTAACAAAAACGTTAACAAATGACCATTCGTGAAAAATGATACTTCCTCCGTCCCCCTAAGATGTTCTCATTTTGACTTTTGGTGGTTTTTAAGGAGAGTTGAAAAAAGGTGAAAGTTTATCATTATACCCTTAATGAAAAATAGGTGGAGTGTATTAAATGAGGTGAGTGAGGTGTAATAAATAAAGCAAGTGGGGTAGTTGTGATATTTTAATTGTTAAAAAATGAAATGAGAAGATCTATTGTGGACAAAGAAAAAAGGCTATTGGGAAGATCTTTGGAGGACGGAAGGAGTATAATAATTGGGGACTAAATTAGTAGTATTTAATATGTAGGGACTAAATATGTAAAACGACATATATCTGAAGACCTTTTATGAAATTTACTCTTATTAATTTGAATATAATAACTTCTTAGAATCGAAAGTATACATAACTTTCATATTTTTTTAGTGTCCTCTTTTCTTCACATCAGTGACACATTATTTCTTACTTTTATTTCATATTTTTCTTACTACAAGTGAGGGTTTACATATGTCAATCCGCCAACTTACTGCAACTATTTTTTAAATTTTTGACTTAAATTAATAGTATAAATGAATTTTAAATAGTTTTAAAATACAAATCTGTCCATTTCCACCAGAGCTAAAAGAGGCATTATTGACAATATTAGTTTCAGACACATAATGAACTTTATCAAAATGGAAGATTAAACTTCCATTTCCTCTTATGTTGTGTGAAGTTTTGGATAGTAAATGCAGCAATACATCTAGGGCCTAATGGGAACAGTCTCTTTGTTTTACAAGGGTAAGACTACTTACATTTTGCCCCTTGACCCCAATGGATTTGTGATTATATTGGGTTATATTTTTCAAGCACAAAATGATTAATTGAATGATATCGTTGTGGCAAAAGCCATTTATTCTTATGCCGCACCATAAAACAACTCTAATAGATCTTTACTTATGGCATCCCATTTTTTGTTTGCTATGTCAGAGTTAAAGCATTATTAGAGTTGTTGTGTGGCGCAGCTTAGGAATAAATGACCTTTTCAGCTTCAACGATATCATTCAATAAAACATTTTGTATTTAAAAGATACTTTATCCATATTCTTAAATAATTGCAACATATAAGTTTATCATATGTGCTAAAATGTAAATCAAACTATAATTTCTCCCACATTATAGGCTGTACTTTTATTATCATCTGTGTAGCCATTTTATAGCGTGTTTTCTGTATTGAAATCATCAATGTATAGCCCTATACGGCTATACTGCCGTGGAGTTGTCCATTAATGTTACCACTTATAATTTTCTTTGTGTTTTCTCCCAAAGATCTTGAGTGTTCTTCATATTTATTTTTTGATTTCTACTTCTAGTTCATTTGGTCGTAGCCCGCAATCTAGTGATAAATTTCTTGTGCAAGGAGTTCTTTTTCATTTCATATTCTTTAATTTGTGAATTTGACAACATTCAATCCACTAATTGAATTTTCTAGCCTAAAATTTTCAGAATGTTTCTGAAAGCAAATAACGAGTCATTTGAGATATTATATCATCACCTATAATTATTATCCTTTCATTTTTGAAATCACAGTCAAACTGACCCATACTAAGCAATTGTCTTTGATTTCCCTTCTCCCTTATGGATTGTGACATAGCTTGAAACATATATTTTCTTTAAACTATGTTTTGTTGTTGCTTACATTTTGCCCTGACACTAACCGCTTAGAGTGCCATTTTCTACATATTTTATTTTGTTTCAGAATCCATACTTCGTGAATATCATCCTGGCTGGGTACGATAAGGAGACGGGTCCTTCACTTTACTACATTGACTACATTGCTACCATGCACAAAGTTGACAAGGCCGCGTTCGGTTATGGATCCTATTTCTCACTTGCGATGATGGATAGACACTACAGGAAAGACATGACGGTGGAGGAAGCCATTGATTTGGCTGACAAGTGCATAGTCGAGATTCGGTCTCGGTTGGTTATGGCCCCGCCAAACTTTGTGATAAAAATTGTTGACCAGAATGGAGCTAGGGAGTACGCATGGCGCGAAACCGTCAAAGATGCCGTGGAGCCCACATCCGAGGCCGCCTAATTGAGCTATGCCGAATCTCTGTTTTATAACAGTCTCAACAATGTTGTTAGATTTTAAGATGAAGTCGTGGAGTGTTGAACTGCTTTCGATATACTTGAAATATTGTCTTTGATTCAGTGATGTTTTATAATTTGTCTTGTAGAACTTCTGTGCAAAGATGGAAGCTTTTGAATTTTGTTCTTTGTTCACATCTTTCCCTAATTATCCATATTATGTTGCATCAAAGTCAACCTATTATCCCATTTATGCAAACTAGTAGTCAGAATTACAGGTAATTCCATCAGATGAAGATGCTATTGAAATATTGGCCTATTTAGACATCTCACGATATGCAACAAACACGAGCAAAGTGATGCTAATATTCGGGACTAAATTCTCAGTAAGCTATACGAATATATAGACGAGCGATATTGTGATTGCAAGGCAGAGACTACAGCTGTAGATTCTTACTGCGTCAGATACACTTCGTGTCATGGCGGGAGATTCAGCATCAACAGCAGGTGGAATAGGTGGTGGTGTTGTGGTGGGAGGTTTCGCCTTACCAGCAGGTGGAACAGATGAGTCATCTTCAGCTCTCTGTGGAGGAGGATTACTAGGAGGTGGTGGTGGTGCCATATTATCCCGGCCTGCAAAATATGAACAAGTAGAAGAAAGTTGTTCAAAAATTGCTTGGTATAACATATATGAGAGATAAAAGGCTATGTATGCTGTATCTATTTGCAGCTCATTGCATCCAAATTCAGTGTGTTTTTTTTACCAGGAATTTGTGGGGTTGAACTCCCTGGACCTGTTGCAAGAGCACATCACACAGTTAGCCAACAATTGGCCACTTTCAATCTCAGTTTTGATAATGGAAAAAGGACTGAGGAGAAATAGGCACCTGTTATGCTCTTCAATGGAGGCAAGCTAGTTGTGTTTCCTGAGTTGCAGCATGAAAAGTGATAAAATGATCAGAGCCTATTACAAGTGTTTCAAATACAATAGATATTCTCCTCCAAATTATCTCCCAAAACTATGGCTCATTCCTTTTAAAGTAAACAAAAAAAAAACAGATTCACATTGGTCCAATACTGTTAGATGATTCAAGCAATTCTCCAGATTAACAGAAATCATACACGAACAGCTTGAATATGTCCGATTCACCCTTTCAAGTTCGACAATCCATATCAATGAAATTCTACAGAGCTCGGATTATCAGATTTCATCTCAAAAATGCAGAAACGCGTAATTACTAAGTACAATTCAATTTCTTAAATAGGTAATGAGCATCGGGAAACAGATTCACCAAAATCCACATACGAGTGAAGATGAAAGATGTATCATACAAATTTAGAAGCTCGATTGATCGAATCTCATTCGGTATTTACGTGACTGTGATTCTACGAACCTGAACAGAGATGCTTGAGGGAGAATTTCGCACGGCCTTCTTCCTTTCGAATCCGACAAACAGAAGGGAGAGAGTACACTCTGGTGGAGTTCACCGGGAATCCGAGGATCTGAGGCTTTTTTGTGAGGTAGCAGAGGCAGACTGCTCCGCCGGAACTGATCGAAGAAGCGATTTCGTCGCAGCACTGCGGCCTAGGTGAGTCGGTGACGTTGTTCGGAAAAGAGGAAATGTACGGCAAACACGGCGAGAACAGCACCAATTGATCGGAGCAGCTTTCCGGCGGAGTCGGAGAAGGCGGAATTGAGGTTGTGAGCAGAAGAGATGAGAAGAAGACGGCGAACACGCTGATATCCATGGCGGACTTAGGCGGAGAGCTACCGTGACGGAGGAGGGAAGATGGATGAAGGGTCGGTTTTAAAAGAGCACAGCGCGGGAAAATGCAGGACCGAGCTACCCGAAATGCCCTTGCGTTTGTATCTAATTACGACATTGGCATAGTTTCTTCAGTTTCTCATCTTTCTCCTTGGCAGTTCCAATTTGATGCAAAAATATGAAATCTTATCAATACTTCTTGATGTTATTCTTATAAAATATGCAACTTTATTAAAAAATGATCATTTAATCATTAATATACAACAAATAAGTTAGTAAATCAAGTTCAATAAGGTATTCACTATCATAATCATTTAGATTTTCAAGTTTATAGATGAACCCTTAAACGCTCAGTTAAGAGTATCGTAATATATACACATTAATAGTTATATCTATATGTTGAATCACTCTTTTCAGGTCATAAACAAGCTTCAAATGACCAAAGAAATTATGGAGAAAAGTGAACATCAAGAGTCAAGACAATATTGCCCTCCGACAAGATGAAAATCCACAAACCTTTTTGTTCATGACATTCTTTGGAAGCAAATGCTGCAATGTTTATAGATACAAATGCATATTTTGGTTTTAAATTTAGGATATTCATATCATGTATTTCTAGTCAAATATGTTAATTTATAAAACTATTAGTGTTTAGTTATATGAGCAATTTGTTAGAAAATATAATTATAGTTTGATTTTTCATCAAACAAGATTATAAATAGAGGTATACTCCGGGATAATACAATGCTATAAAAACATAAGTTTAAGTATATTAAAGTCGAACAAAATAAATATGGCTCAAACTTACTAAAAAATAACAATTGCAAATGTATGATTAATTTAAGATTTTAGTGATAATGTTTCAGTTCGATATTTTAATTTATATTTTTTTTGAAACTCGTCTCTTACCATTTTGAAAACAGTTAGATTCGATTCGGAGTATAATTTACAAAAAACAATTTGTGAACCCACTTTCTAGTATGATTCAATATTGGTTTGATTCGGAACAATGAATGACAGTATTTTTGTCCACCCCTAATTTTAGTAGAAAATTGAATATAAATACTGTGATCCGTATGCATCATTCTACATTCATTTTTTAGCCAAAGACCTTATAGTCGAATCACATCATGGTGATTTGGTAGATTGAGAATATATGAACAGATATTCCATTGAATAGAGTTATCAATATTAAAAAAATTCATTCATTTTTAACTTAGTCATATTTCTTTATATTGTGTTGTAAAATTCACAACACCGTTCTGTTGTATTTGCACATTTTGAACTCAGCCATATTTATTTTATATTGAATTGTAAAAGTCACCACACCGTTCTATTGTATTTGCACAATTTGAGTGTTTTGATCAAAATAGGAGAATTTTAAAAATTAATTATTTTTAATTTGGATAACATATTACTCCCTCTGTTTTGCTATATGTCAACATTTTACCCTTTTTCGATCAAATTTGATAAATTTTGAAGCCAAATTAAAAAAATGATACTAGATATTGATACAAAAATAGTTATATTAGATTTATTATATAAAATGTTTTCAAAATATGATTTTATTTAATTAATATACAATATTGTTGGGATAATGTCCAAGCATATATTAGGCTCATTCGACAAGGCCATAACATTGCAGATATCCCATCCGCGCGGATCAAGTAAGAGTGCAAACAACCACATGGATATGTGCCTAAGTCCGACCAGAGTGGCAGAGTGGTATGCCCAGAGCATGAGTGGTATATCCCAACCAGAGTGGCACCTTGGCCATAGTGGAAAAGCCCCTAGCCGGAGTGGTATATCCTGACTAGAGTGGCACCTTGGCCAGAGTCCCATGCCCCGACCATAGTGGTATATCCTGAGCCCGAGGAGGATACCTACCAGAGCGATGGACAGACACCAATCCCGACTTAAGGGTTATGGAGAGCGATTGTTCAGCCCATTACGGTTTGCAAAACCATAATGGTTGTAGTATAAATGAAAGGAATGATGTAGCCCATTATGGATCCTTTTTTCCCTCTCTAGAGAGAGAAAGCTTGGTGAGCTTTCTTTCATGACTTCTAGGCCCTTTGTAACACCAAACAATACAGGAATAAAGAACACTTTGGCTTGACCGAAAAGGGCTCGTGGTTTTCTCCCAGATTCGGGTTCCACGTAAAAATCATCATTATTATTATCTTCATTTTTATCCACAAGCCCACATACAAAGCTACGATGGTTTGGGCCTAAAGACGGCTTTGGATCTCTAAATACCCGAAGCAATTAACTCTAACAAATATATACTCCGTATATTTTATTATGTTATAAAAATGATTAACTGAAACCGGAAGTAGTCATATTATGAAAGCTCATAATAAAATAAATCTAATTAAAATATTTTTATATAAATATACTTTACACTTGTTATTAAATTAAGAATATAAATTCTTTGGATTTGAATCGAAAAAATCATATTGATAGAGAGAGGTAGTGTAATGCATAATGTCACATAAAAAATGTAATAGGAGTGTTGAAATATTGGAATAATAATATTGCTCTCCTTGAATTATGAAGTACATGATAGGGTATATATAGAAGAAACTTCGATCCTAACACAATTAGAAATAGAAAATGGAGACTAACTAAAATACATCTACTACAAATAGGATTAGAAAGCTGACTAATAATGAAACACTAGCATAACCAATACTACCAGAAGTAACATTAGTATTATTGTCTAACATCCCCCTCAAGCTGAACTCTGGCTGAAGCAAGAGAAAGCTTGGACACTAGCTGGAAAATGAAAACTTTAAGAAGAGAGAAGTTTAACGTGCGCCGGTGGCTGCTCACGTCGTTGGAGAAGAGACAAGTCTAACATGCTCCGGTGGCTGCTGACGTCGTTGGAGAAGAGAGAAGTATGACGTGCACTGGTAGCTGCTAACGTTGTTGGAGAAGAGAGAAATTGACGTGCGCTGGTAGCTGCTGACGTCGATGAAGAAGAAAGAAGATTGACATGAGCTGGTAGCTGCTGACGTCGAAGAAAAAGAGAGAAGGTTGACGTGCGCTTGTAGCTGTTGACGTCGAAGAAGAATATAGAAGGCTACTGGAGGTGCCTGTTTGACTGAAGATCCTTGACATTCTTTGTCTTTTTTCTTGGATCCGGGCAATGCCTTATTTCTTTCTTGAATGGGTGTACATGTATTCTTTACTCTTTTACTACTTACTCTCTTGGCTTTGCTTTTGTGTTGTTTTTTTTGGAATTTTTTGGGTAACAAAAAGAGAAAGAGAAAAAAGATTGATGATTAGAATGAGTGATTTGAGAGAAAAAAAGGGATGAGTTGAGAAAGTTTTTGATGAGTTGCCAATCTTTAAAATTGAAGGAAGAATAACATCGGTCCGGCGGGCGGCTAATGGCGGCTCTGCCCACCAGAAGCGAGCGCAGAGAGTTTTAGGTCACTAAGAGCGGTGGCTCCGATACCATGTTGAAATATTGGAATAAGAATATTGCTCTTTTTGAATTATGAAGTATATGATAGGGTATATATAGAAGAAAATCTGATCCTAACACAATTAGAAATAGAAAATGGAGACTAACTAAAATACAACAACTACTACAAATAAGATTGGAAAACTGACTAATAATAAAACACTAGCCTAACCACTACTGCCCAATATTAGTATTATTGCGGAGGATCAGTAGAAACGAGGCTAAACATGAAAGCGTCTCTGGGCTTCCCCTTGAGAAGATAATACCTCCTCAAAACCCCTTCCCTTGTGAACCCGGCCTTCTCCAACACCCTCTGAGATCCCGGGTTCTCGACGTCCACCACCGCCTGCAGCCGCTCCAGCTCCGGCCACTCCACGAACACCGACGCCGCCGCCATCTTCACCGCCTTCGTCCCGATCCCCTTCCCCCAGTACTTCGACGCCAGGGCATACCCGATCTCGGCCCTGCACCTGTCGTCCCCGCGATACGGCTGGACCGAGATTGAGCCGGCGATCTTCCCGTCCACGCAGATCCCCGGTACCAGGGATGCCGGAGCACTCTGTCGAGGATGTATTCCTCCACCGATTCCTTGGATCTGTAGGCGTCCCAGGAGCAGAACTGGCTCGCCTTCTCGTCCGATAAGCACTCCATGTATTCCTCCGCGTCCGAGAGATCCATGAGCCTCAAAGTGACGTCGTGTTCTTTGTTTTCGCTGCTGAATCCCTCGCCGCCGGCGGAGGATGTCGGCGGTGGTTGCTCTTCCCGGATATCGATTCTTGACATTCTCTGGCCTTGTATCTAGGGCTCCGATCGTTTCTCAATCCCTATTGATTTTGGTACTTTGTTTGGACTTCAGATGCTTATTTATATAAATGGTACCCAAAGAAATGACACTAATATTTTTTTAAAAAATACTTATTCAATTAAAAAAATCGCACTCACAATTTATCAATAAAATTATTTTTGTATTAATATCTAAATTCAATTTTTATTTAATTTAAGGTCAAAACTTATTAATTTATGCTGAAAAATTAAAAGTAAACAAATATTTAATGATGGAAGGTACGGAGTACTTAAATTGTTTTAGGAGCGGGATTTTAGTGTTTGATTCTCCCAGTCGCAGGAGTCGCAGCAGCCTCATTTGACGATTGACTAGGGACGACCCAATTTGAGGATAAGGAGACTGGAATTTAATTTTGAAAAATCGTATATCAAAATTTCCAAATTACATATTGGTCTTATTTGAAAATTGGTGAATAGATGTGGTTTTTAGTATTTATTAATTGAGTAAATTATATAAAAAGTTCCCAGTTATAGGTCATTTTACATATTTAATCTTTACATATCGAATATTACTAATTTAGTCTCCAATTATTATATTCATTTCCACGAATGGTCCTTTGTTAACATTTCCGTTATGAACGTGGATAAAATTGTAAATTCATACTTTTTTCTCTCCTCAATTAAGCTTCCTTCCTCTCTTCGCACTCCTTTTCCAAATCCGTTGCTGAGTTTGAAGCTTTGAACCCAAAACCGAAATCAGCACCCTCCTCTTAATTGTTTGCCTAACTGGTTGAACTCAAATTCGAAACCAGTAACCTTCATGGATGAGTTTTAATGTCTATTTTCTTTGCAATTTCTTGAGACTAACCGAAAAAACTCATCCATAAAGCTTATTGGTTTTGATTTTAGGTTCCACCAAGAAGACTAATAATTATGAGAGGAATAATCATTTCAGTTTTAGGTTTAGAACTTCAACCTCAGTGACGAGTTTGGAAAGAGTACGAGAGAAGGAGGAAGCTTAATTGAAGAGAGAGAAGTATGAATATACAATTTTATCCATGTTCTTAACAAAAACGTTAACAAATGACCATTCGTGAAAAATGATACTTCCTCCGTCCCCTAAGATGTTCTCATTTTGACTTTTGGTGGTTTTTAAGGAGAGTTGAAAAAAGGTGAAAGTTTATCATTATACCCTTAATGAAAAATAGGTGGAGTGTATTAAATGAGGTGAGTGAGGTGTAATAAATAAAGCAAGTGGGGGTAGTTGTGATATTTTAATTGTTAAAAAATGAAATGAGAAGATCTATTGTGGACAAAGAAAAAAGGCTATTGGAAGATCTTTGGAGGACGGAAGGAGTATAATAATTGGGGACTAAATTAGTAGTATTTAATATGTAGGGACTAAATATGTAAAACGACATATATCTGAAGACCTTTTATGAAATTTACTCTTATTAATTTGAATATAATAACTTCTTAGAATCGAAAGTATACATAACTTTCATATTTTTTTAGTGTCCTCTTTTCTTCACATCAGTGACACATTATTTCTTACTTTTATTTCATATTTTTCTTACTACAAGTGAGGGTTTACATATGTCAATCCGCCAACTTACTGCAACTATTTTTTAAATTTTTGACTTAAATTAATAGTATAAATGAATTTTAAATAGTTTTAAAATACAAATCTGTCCATTTCCACCAGAGCTAAAAGAGGCATTATTGACAATATTAGTTTCAGACACATAATGAACTTTATCAAAATGGAAGATTAAACTTCCATTTCCTCTTATGTTGTGTGAAGTTTTGGATAGTAAATGCAGCAATACATCTAGGGCCTAATGGGAACAGTCTCTTTGTTTTACAAGGGTAAGACTACTTACATTTTGCCCCCTTGACCCCAATGGATTTGTGATTATATTGGGTTATATTTTTCAAGCACAAAATGATTAATTGAATGATATCGTTGTGGCAAAAGCCATTTATTCTTATGCCGCACCATAAAACAACTCTAATAGATCTTTACTTATGGCATCCCATTTTTTGTTTGCTATGTCAGAGTTAAAGCATTATTAGAGTTGTTGTGTGGCGCAGCTTAGGAATAAATGACCTTTTCAGCTTCAACGATATCATTCAATAAAACATTTTGTATTTAAAAGATACTTTATCCATATTCTTAAATAATTGCAACATATAAGTTTATCATATGTGCTAAAATGTAAATCAAACTATAATTTCTCCCACATTATAGGCTGTACTTTTATTATCATCTGTGTAGCCATTTTATAGCGTGTTTTCTGTATTGAAATCATCAATGTATAGCCCTATACGGCTATACTGCCGTGGAGTTGTCCATTAATGTTACCACTTATAATTTTCTTTGTGTTTTCTCCCAAAGATCTTGAGTGTTCTTCATATTTATTTTTTGATTTCTACTTCTAGTTCATTTGGTCGTAGCCCGCAATCTAGTGATAAATTTCTTGTGCAAGGAGTTCTTTTTCATTTCATATTCTTTAATTTGTGAATTTGACAACATTCAATCCACTAATTGAATTTTCTAGCCTAAAATTTTCAGAATGTTTCTGAAAGCAAATAACGAGTCATTTGAGATATTATATCATCACCTATAATTATTATCCTTTCATTTTTGAAATCACAGTCAAACTGACCCATACTAAGCAATTGTCTTTGATTTCCCTTCTCCCTTATGGATTGTGACATAGCTTGAAACATATATTTTCTTTAAACTATGTTTTGTTGTTGCTTACATTTTGCCCTGACACTAACCGCTTAGAGTGCCATTTTCTACATATTTTATTTTGTTTCAGAATCCATACTTCGTGAATATCATCCTGGCTGGGTACGATAAGGAGACGGGTCCTTCACTTTACTACATTGACTACATTGCTACCATGCACAAAGTTGACAAGGCCGCGTTCGGTTATGGATCCTATTTCTCACTTGCGATGATGGATAGACACTACAGGAAAGACATGACGGTGGAGGAAGCCATTGATTTGGCTGACAAGTGCATAGTCGAGATTCGGTCTCGGTTGGTTATGGCCCCGCCAAACTTTGTGATAAAAATTGTTGACCAGAATGGAGCTAGGGAGTACGCATGGCGCGAAACCGTCAAAGATGCCGTGGAGCCCACATCCGAGGCCGCCTAATTGAGCTATGCCGAATCTCTGTTTTATAACAGTCTCAACAATGTTGTTAGATTTTAAGATGAAGTCGTGGAGTGTTGAACTGCTTTCGATATACTTGAAATATTGTCTTTGATTCAGTGATGTTTTATAATTTGTCTTGTAGAACTTCTGTGCAAAGATGGAAGCTTTTGAATTTTGTTCTTTGTTCACATCTTTCCCTAATTATCCATATTATGTTGCATCAAAGTCAACCTATTATCCCATTTATGCAAACTAGTAGTCAGAATTACAGGTAATTCCATCAGATGAAGATGCTATTGAAATATTGGCCTATTTAGACATCTCACGATATGCAACAAACACGAGCAAAGTGATGCTAATATTCGGGACTAAATTCTCAGTAAGCTATACGAATATATAGACGAGCGATATTGTGATTGCAAGGCAGAGACTACAGCTGTAGATTCTTACTGCGTCAGATACACTTCGTGTCATGGCGGGAGATTCAGCATCAACAGCAGGTGGAATAGGTGGTGGTGTTGTGGTGGGAGGTTTCGCCTTACCAGCAGGTGGAACAGATGAGTCATCTTCAGCTCTCTGTGGAGGAGGATTACTAGGAGGTGGTGGTGGTGCCATATTATCCCGGCCTGCAAAATATGAACAAGTAGAAGAAAGTTGTTCAAAAATTGCTTGGTATAACATATATGAGAGATAAAAGGCTATGTATGCTGTATCTATTTGCAGCTCATTGCATCCAAATTCAGTGTGTTTTTTTTACCAGGAATTTGTGGGGTTGAACTCCCTGGACCTGTTGCAAGAGCACATCACACAGTTAGCCAACAATTGGCCACTTTCAATCTCAGTTTTGATAATGGAAAAAGGACTGAGGAGAAATAGGCACCTGTTATGCTCTTCAATGGAGGCAAGCTAGTTGTGTTTCCTGAGTTGCAGCATGAAAAGTGATAAAATGATCAGAGCCTATTACAAGTGTTTCAAATACAATAGATATTCTCCTCCAAATTATCTCCCAAAACTATGGCTCATTCCTTTTAAAGTAAACAAAAAAAAAACAGATTCACATTGGTCCAATACTGTTAGATGATTCAAGCAATTCTCCAGATTAACAGAAATCATACACGAACAGCTTGAATATGTCCGATTCACCCTTTCAAGTTCGACAATCCATATCAATGAAATTCTACAGAGCTCGGATTATCAGATTTCATCTCAAAAATGCAGAAACGCGTAATTACTAAGTACAATTCAATTTCTTAAATAGGTAATGAGCATCGGGAAACAGATTCACCAAAATCCACATACGAGTGAAGATGAAAGATGTATCATACAAATTTAGAAGCTCGATTGATCGAATCTCATTCGGTATTTACGTGACTGTGATTCTACGAACCTGAACAGAGATGCTTGAGGGAGAATTTCGCACGGCCTTCTTCCTTTCGAATCCGACAAACAGAAGGAGAGAGTACACTCTGGTGGAGTTCACCGGGAATCCGAGGATCTGAGGCTTTTTTGTGAGGTAGCAGAGGCAGACTGCTCCGCCGGAACTGATCGAAGAAGCGATTTCGTCGCAGCACTGCGGCCTAGGTGAGTCGGTGACGTTGTTCGGAAAAGAGGAAATGTACGGCAAACACGGCGAGAACAGCACCAATTGATCGGAGCAGCTTTCCGCGGAGTCGGAGAAGGCGGAATTGAGGTTGTGAGCAGAAGAGATGAGAAGAAGACGGCGAACACGCTGATATCCATGGCGGACTTAGGCGGAGAGCTACCGTGACGGAGGAGGGAAGATGGATGAAGGGTCGGTTTTAAAAGAGCACAGCGCGGGAAAATGCAGGACCGAGCTACCCGAAATGCCCTTGCGTTTGTATCTAATTACGACATTGGCATAGTTTCTTCAGTTTCTCATCTTTCTCCTTGGCAGTTCCAATTTGATGCAAAAATATGAAATCTTATCAATACTTCTTGATGTTATTCTTATAAAATATGCAACTTTATTAAAAAATGATCATTTAATCATTAATATACAACAAATAAGTTAGTAAATCAAGTTCAATAAGGTATTCACTATCATAATCATTTAGATTTTCAAGTTTATAGATGAACCCTTAAACGCTCAGTTAAGAGTATCGTAATATATACACATTAATAGTTATATCTATATGTTGAATCACTCTTTTCAGGTCATAAACAAGCTTCAAATGACCAAAGAAATTATGGAGAAAAGTGAACATCAAGAGTCAAGACAATATTGCCCTCCGACAAGATGAAAATCCACAAACCTTTTTGTTCATGACATTCTTTGGAAGCAAATGCTGCAATGTTTATAGATACAAATGCATATTTTGGTTTTAAATTTAGGATATTCATATCATGTATTTCTAGTCAAATATGTTAATTTATAAAACTATTAGTGTTTAGTTATATGAGCAATTTGTTAGAAAATATAATTATAGTTTGATTTTTCATCAAACAAGATTATAAATAGAGGTATACTCCGGGATAATACAATGCTATAAAAACATAAGTTTAAGTATATTAAAGTCGAACAAAATAAATATGGCTCAAACTTACTAAAAAATAACAATTGCAAATGTATGATTAATTTAAGATTTTAGTGATAATGTTTCAGTTCGATATTTTAATTTATATTTTTTTTGAAACTCGTCTCTTACCATTTTGAAAACAGTTAGATTCGATTCGGAGTATAATTTACAAAAAACAATTTGTGAACCCACTTTCTAGTATGATTCAATATTGGTTTGATTCGGAACAATGAATGACAGTATTTTTGTCCACCCCTAATTTTAGTAGAAAATTGAATATAAATACTGTGATCCGTATGCATCATTCTACATTCATTTTTTAGCCAAAGACCTTATAGTCGAATCACATCATGGTGATTTGGTAGATTGAGAATATATGAACAGATATTCCATTGAATAGAGTTATCAATATTAAAAAAATTCATTCATTTTTAACTTAGTCATATTTCTTTATATTGTGTTGTAAAATTCACAACACCGTTCTGTTGTATTTGCACATTTTGAACTCAGCCATATTTATTTTATATTGAATTGTAAAAGTCACCACACCGTTCTATTGTATTTGCACAATTTGAGTGTTTTGATCAAAATAGGAGAATTTTAAAAATTAATTATTTTTAATTTGGATAACATATTACTCCCTCTGTTTTTGCTATATGTCAACATTTTACCCTTTTTCGATCAAATTTGATAAATTTTGAAGCCAAATTAAAAAAAATGATACTAGATATTGATACAAAAATAGTTATATTAGATTTATTATATAAAATGTTTTCAAAATATGATTTTATTTAATTAATATACAATATTGTTGGGATAATGTCCAAGCATATATTAGGCTCATTCGACAAGGCCATAACATTGCAGATATCCCATCCGCGCGGATCAAGTAAGAGTGCAAACAACCACATGGATATGTGCCTAAGTCCGACCAGAGTGGCAGAGTGGTATGCCCAGAGCATGAGTGGTATATCCCAACCAGAGTGGCACCTTGGCCATAGTGGAAAAGCCCCTAGCCGGAGTGGTATATCCTGACTAGAGTGGCACCTTGGCCAGAGTCCCATGCCCCGACCATAGTGGTATATCCTGAGCCCGAGGAGGATACCTACCAGAGCGATGGACAGACACCAATCCCGACTTAAGGGTTATGGAGAGCGATTGTTCAGCCCATTACGGTTTGCAAAACCATAATGGTTGTAGTATAAATGAAAGGAATGATGTAGCCCATTATGGATCCTTTTTTCCCTCTCTAGAGAGAGAAAGCTTGGTGAGCTTTCTTTCATGACTTCTAGGCCCTTTGTAACACCAAACAATACAGGAATAAAGAACACTTTGGCTTGACCGAAAAGGGCTCGTGGTTTTCTCCCAGATTCGGGTTCCACGTAAAAATCATCATTATTATTATCTTCATTTTTATCCACAAGCCCACATACAAAGCTACGATGGTTTGGGCCTAAAGACGGCTTTGGATCTCTAAATACCCGAAGCAATTAACTCTAACAAATATATACTCCGTATATTTTATTATGTTATAAAAATGATTAACTGAAACCGGAAGTAGTCATATTATGAAAGCTCATAATAAAATAAATCTAATTAAAATATTTTTATATAAATATACTTTACACTTGTTATTAAATTAAGAATATAAATTCTTTGGATTTGAATCGAAAAAATCATATTGATAGAGAGAGGTAGTGTAATGCATAATGTCACATAAAAAATGTAATAGGAGTGTTGAAATATTGGAATAATAATATTGCTCTCCTTGAATTATGAAGTACATGATAGGGTATATATAGAAGAAACTTCGATCCTAACACAATTAGAAATAGAAAATGGAGACTAACTAAAATACATCTACTACAAATAGGATTAGAAAGCTGACTAATAATGAAACACTAGCATAACCAATACTACCAGAAGTAACATTAGTATTATTGTCTAACATCCCCCCTCAAGCTGAACTCTGGCTGAAGCAAGAGAAAGCTTGGACACTAGCTGGAAAATGAAAACTTTAAGAAGAGAGAAGTTTAACGTGCGCCGGTGGCTGCTCACGTCGTTGGAGAAGAGACAAGTCTAACATGCTCCGGTGGCTGCTGACGTCGTTGGAGAAGAGAGAAGTATGACGTGCACTGGTAGCTGCTAACGTTGTTGGAGAAGAGAGAAATTGACGTGCGCTGGTAGCTGCTGACGTCGATGAAGAAGAAAGAAGATTGACATGAGCTGGTAGCTGCTGACGTCGAAGAAAAAGAGAGAAGGTTGACGTGCGCTTGTAGCTGTTGACGTCGAAGAAGAATATAGAAGGCTACTGGAGGTGCCTGTTTGACTGAAGATCCTTGACATTCTTTGTCTTTTTTCTTGGATCCGGGCAATGCCTTATTTCTTTCTTGAATGGGTGTACATGTATTCTTTACTCTTTTACTACTTACTCTCTTGGCTTTGCTTTTGTGTTGTTTTTTTTGGAATTTTTTGGGTAACAAAAAGAGAAAGAGAAAAAAGATTGATGATTAGAATGAGTGATTTGAGAGAAAAAAAGGGATGAGTTGAGAAAGTTTTTGATGAGTTGCCAATCTTTAAAATTGAAGGAAGAATAACATCGGTCCGGCGGGCGGCTAATGGCGGCTCTGCCCACCAGAAGCGAGCGCAGAGAGTTTTAGGTCACTAAGAGCGGTGGCTCCGATACCATGTTGAAATATTGGAATAAGAATATTGCTCTTTTTGAATTATGAAGTATATGATAGGGTATATATAGAAGAAAATCTGATCCTAACACAATTAGAAATAGAAAATGGAGACTAACTAAAATACAACAACTACTACAAATAAGATTGGAAAACTGACTAATAATAAAACACTAGCCTAACCACTACTGCCCAATATTAGTATTATTGCGGAGGATCAGTAGAAACGAGGCTAAACATGAAAGCGTCTCTGGGCTTCCCCTTGAGAAGATAATACCTCCTCAAAACCCCTTCCCTTGTGAACCCGGCCTTCTCCAACACCCTCTGAGATCCCGGGTTCTCGACGTCCACCACCGCCTGCAGCCGCTCCAGCTCCGGCCACTCCACGAACACCGACGCCGCCGCCATCTTCACCGCCTTCGTCCCGATCCCCTTCCCCAGTACTTCGACGCCAGGGCATACCCGATCTCGGCCCTGCACCTGTCGTCCCCGCGATACGGCTGGACCGAGATTGAGCCGGCGATCTTCCCGTCCACGCAGATCCCCCGGTACCAGGGATGCCGGAGCACTCTGTCGAGGATGTATTCCTCCACCGATTCCTTGGATCTGTAGGCGTCCCAGGAGCAGAACTGGCTCGCCTTCTCGTCCGATAAGCACTCCATGTATTCCTCCGCGTCCGAGAGATCCATGAGCCTCAAAGTGACGTCGTGTTCTTTGTTTTCGCTGCTGAATCCCTCGCCGCCGGCGGAGGATGTCGGCGGTGGTTGCTCTTCCCGGATATCGATTCTTGACATTCTCTGGCCTTGTATCTAGGGCTCCGATCGTTTCTCAATCCCTATTGATTTTGGTACTTTGTTTGGACTTCAGATGCTTATTTATATAAATGGTACCCAAAGAAATGACACTAATATTTTTTTAAAAAATACTTATTCAATTAAAAAAATCGCACTCACAATT
Organism: Cuscuta australis; assembly: GCA_003260385.1. NCBI lineage: Eukaryota > Viridiplantae > Streptophyta > Magnoliopsida > Solanales > Convolvulaceae > Cuscuta > Cuscuta australis. Next base: position 1,718,999 of record NQVE01000209.1, on the reverse strand, counting down.
TATCAATAAAATTATTTTTGTATTAATATCTAAATTCAATTTTTATTTAATTTAAGGTCAAAACTTATTAATTTATGCTGAAAAATTAAAAGTAAACAAATATTTAATGATGGAAGGTACGGAGTACTTAAATTGTTTTAGGAGCGGGATTTTAGTGTTTGATTCTCCCAGTCGCAGGAGTCGCAGCAGCCTCATTTGACGATTGACTAGGGACGACCCAATTTGAGGATAAGGAGACTGGAATTTAATTTTGAAAAATCGTATATCAAAATTTCCAAATTACATATTGGTCTTATTTGAAAATTGGTGAATAGATGTGGTTTTTAGTATTTATTAATTGAGTAAATTATATAAAAAGTTCCCAGTTATAGGTCATTTTACATATTTAATCTTTACATATCGAATATTACTAATTTAGTCTCCAATTATTATATTCATTTCCACGAATGGTCCTTTGTTAACATTTCCGTTATGAACGTGGATAAAATTGTAAATTCATACTTTTTTCTCTCCTCAATTAAGCTTCCTTCCTCTCTTCGCACTCCTTTTCCAAATCCGTTGCTGAGTTTGAAGCTTTGAACCCAAAACCGAAATCAGCACCCTCCTCTTAATTGTTTGCCTAACTGGTTGAACTCAAATTCGAAACCAGTAACCTTCATGGATGAGTTTTAATGTCTATTTTCTTTGCAATTTCTTGAGACTAACCGAAAAAACTCATCCATAAAGCTTATTGGTTTTGATTTTAGGTTCCACCAAGAAGACTAATAATTATGAGAGGAATAATCATTTCAGTTTTAGGTTTAGAACTTCAACCTCAGTGACGAGTTTGGAAAGAGTACGAGAGAAGGAGGAAGCTTAATTGAAGAGAGAGAAGTATGAATATACAATTTTATCCATGTTCTTAACAAAAACGTTAACAAATGACCATTCGTGAAAAATGATACTTCCTCCGTCCCCCTAAGATGTTCTCATTTTGACTTTTGGTGGTTTTTAAGGAGAGTTGAAAAAAGGTGAAAGTTTATCATTATACCCTTAATGAAAAATAGGTGGAGTGTATTAAATGAGGTGAGTGAGGTGTAATAAATAAAGCAAGTGGGGGTAGTTGTGATATTTTAATTGTTAAAAAATGAAATGAGAAGATCTATTGTGGACAAAGAAAAAAGGCTATTGGGAAGATCTTTGGAGGACGGAAGGAGTATAATAATTGGGGACTAAATTAGTAGTATTTAATATGTAGGGACTAAATATGTAAAACGACATATATCTGAAGACCTTTTATGAAATTTACTCTTATTAATTTGAATATAATAACTTCTTAGAATCGAAAGTATACATAACTTTCATATTTTTTTAGTGTCCTCTTTTCTTCACATCAGTGACACATTATTTCTTACTTTTATTTCATATTTTTCTTACTACAAGTGAGGGTTTACATATGTCAATCCGCCAACTTACTGCAACTATTTTTTAAATTTTTGACTTAAATTAATAGTATAAATGAATTTTAAAATAATTATCTTTTGCAAAGATTAATTATAAATTAAATTTAAAATATCTTTATCAAAATTTAACACATTTTGATACTATGTGATGGTGTAAATTACTTGACCGGTTGAACTATACTAGACCGGGTCTAGAATAGTTTGCTTGATTTGGCAAAGTAAGAAAGGTAAAAACACGCAGATTGACCGGTAGGATTTTAGGTGGAACACCTGTAGCCCAATTTCTATTATAACGGAGAATGCACAGGTGCTTTTACAAGGGAGTTTAGAGAGAATGAATTCGGATCCCTCTTTCTGAGGTTTACATGAGTATTTATACTAGGCTATGGGTGACAAAGCCACGTGCGCCCACGTGGGGGCATGCTGCTGATGTGGTGCGAGGTGACTGGTTTCGTCCTTGAGCTGCCTTGTCGCCTTGTGAGGGGGATTATTCCCTTTGTCGAGTAGTGCCTTGGATGGATTCTTTAGCATCTCCAGTTGTCCTCTACTGACATAGGTCGCTACACGCCAAGCCCTCCTAGATTCTCTTCTGCCGACACTTTCCAACCCTATAAACTACACAGGGTAATCTCCGAGGGATGAATTCATCGAAGTTTGGGAATAAATAAGGTGACAACGTAGTTTGACCAGTATACTTCTTCGTGAAGTATACCGGTCATCTTTTGGCCGATTACATATCGATTTGCTGACGATTTAAGTCTCCCTTCCAAGACTTTCGAGATTGACCGGTCAACTAATTGGTCTTTTCCTTTGACCGGTCGTGGGTGGAATACATCAATCACTATGATTTAATAATAGAGAGTAAGGTTGAAAAAAATGGGTGTGATTTAAATGATAATGGGTTTAAAACAATGTTAAAAAAATGGATGTGATTCAAATAATTAAATGGATTTAAAACTTGCATTTATTACGGAGTAGTTGGGAAAGGTAATATTATTGTTAGATGAAAAGCAACCTTGTCCAGTATAACTGACAAAACAATAGACTACTTAACCGATTGAATTTGGTACCAAAAGGTGAGAGATAGTGTTACCCTCTTTGCCAAATTGGTATATCAATTTATTTTGGTACCAAATTGCTATTAATCGATCCATCCATACCGTCCGGCCTTATAGTTACATTTCCTCCTTCTAAATAACTACCCAGTAAAAAGCTGAATACAGTGATGTTTTATAGTCGATTCCATTATTCAATATAAAGACTCTTGGATTGGGCCCATTTTTGTATTACCTAGTGCTATGATTTAAGTTTTTCATTATGTTTACAATATCTTTGAACCTTCCTTTTGTTTAAGGAATTTTGATTCTATTCATGTAATGTCATAATATCTTTTACCATATTCACGTACACATACGTCTTTATCCCACAAACTTACGTAGCACAAAGTGCAATTCTATAATTAATGGTTGTTTATAATGCTCTATTAATCTAAGATTGACATATAATGATTAGTTCATGAGTTTCACATAATGTCCACGCCTGTGAAATCTCATTATATGGTTGCACTCTAACAAGCTCACCCCTACTTTTGTCCACATAATGCCATTTTTTTTGCAGATTTACTTTCCATAAAGTTTCTATTTTTACATAATACCTTCGTTGTTTATGGTGCCCTTCTCATATTGTCTTTGACACACTTGATAGTATGCATATAGAGGAACTCATTCTTGTTTGTAAGACGCAGGTAACTAATCTTTGAGGTACAAATAGATTTATTTAAAGAGTAATTTACTTAAATAACACTAAAACATAATGACTTTCCCTAAATAGCACCATATGTGTCTTTCTTCCCAGTATAGCACTTTTAGTCATTATGCATTAGTCATTATTCAAGCAAATATTCACCATCACTGGACATTATTAAATGTTATTTAGGGAATAAAATAGTTTAAGTGCTATTTAAGGAAATGATTTAAGTTTTAGTGCTATTTAATGCAAATATTTCTTATTTAAATTGATTTGAAAATTGCGCCTCAATTGCACTTAAATTTTATATCAATGCAAGTGCGAGATTGATGAGTTACATTGATACAAAATGTCAGTACAAAATTTTACGATCACACTGATATTTTAGATTAATGTAAGCCACTAAAATGTAGGTGTACACAAGTAAAGTAAATTTTAAGGCACAATTTTTTGGATACACCTAGCATGGTTGATTTAATTTAAATTGGATATGGGAGTTATTGGCGGTGCATGTAATCACATTGACATTAATTTAGTATCCCACTGAGGAAACTTGTCTTTTCCCCTTCTCAAGCGCATCTTCTAATAGGAGTAATCCTATTTTTTGCAAGGAAAAATTAAGGCATCCAAACAATTATAAGCCACTATTTGTACACAAAAGGTAAATACAGACATTTTATGTTTGTTCAGACACAAACATTATGTTGCATTTGCCTTTATTGTACAAATGGTATACAATTTTGGAGAACCTTAACATTCTCCTTTTGGAAAATCACCATGTCTACCTCATGTTTGCGTAATTTTCTCTTAAAATACACAATTTAAAAATAAATAAAAATATTAGGGGCACACTAAAAATTGCCATATCCAATTTAAATTAAATCAACCATGCTAGGTGTATCCAAAAAATCGTGCCTTAAAATTTACCTTACTGGTGTACACCTACATTTTGGTGGCTTACATTAATCTAAAATATCAGTGTGATCGTAAAGTTTTGTACTGACATTTTGTATCAATGTAACTCATCAATCTCGCACTTACATTAAAAATAAAAAAGTCTCGAGGTAGATGAAGGTATGAAGGTGTACCCTTATCCCTTCTCCACCTCATAATTTTTTTTATTCTTACAAAAAAATAAATAAAAATATTAGGGGTAAACTAAAAATGTATCTTAAATGATCACCACGCAATTTTGGATATAGATAAATAAAATTAAAAAAATGAATAAGAAATTTGTAATAAGAATGACAATGGTGTATAAATCGAGTACAATATTTGTATATACCTAGCACTACTCAAAAACAAAGGTATGGGTATAAAAATGCAGTGTTAATATTTTAAAAAGAAAACTTTAGAGGGATAGTCAAAACGCAGTTTGCGAGCTTAAATGTAAAATAATGGCGAAATTAATGCCCACCCCATTCGCAATCTTACCTTCTCCATTCCCAACCTTATCCCTGCTTTCCATTTCTCCATTTATTTCCCGATTTCGCCAGAAGCCGTCTGCCTTCACTGCCGGCTCTCGCTGTTCCACGCACCGGAAGCCGCCTTTCACGGACATGTCTGTTACCATTCCAGTCGCCGGTTCTCTCTGCCGGGAGATTGCTGCCGAACCGTTGCTGGATTCTCGAAATCGTAAGCGTTTTTTTAGTGCGCATTGAAATTTCAAGCGTTAATGGTAGTTATATACATAAAAAAACTGTATATTTACTCAGGTATAAGATAATTTTAGGATCGTGTGGATGCTATAAATTTCACATCACTAGATCTTCATTAGATAAAGTAGAAGCTGAGAGGATTTGGTCAAGAAATGTTTGCTAGCTCAACTCGTCGGAAACTTAGAGATCATGGAATAATAGATTGGAACAGTACAAATAATGGATTAGTCAATGGAGCTTAATTTAGTCGATTTGAGGATAGGGTCGTGTTTCAGAGTTCCAGTCTTGTGTGCATTATGAAGCATTTGTTGTTAAATTCATAATTTTAAATATAGAGTTTGGGGCTTAATAATAGGCCGGATTAAGGGGGAATAAGAATGAAATGCTAAAATATGCAGAACCTGAAATTTAAAGGGCTAAAGAGCAAAGCCATCAGGTTTAAATTTGTTCTAGATTTTGTTTTGCGCAAAGTAACTTTCTTTATGTTTTGCCCAATCTTTTCTTGTGAACTGTATTTTTGTACTCCATATAGGTCTTTAGAGATGATTATTTAGTGTTGAAGATTGGTGGTGCATCAAAATGATGAATGGTGATAGTCCAGAAACAAGAGAATGACAGCGAATGTTACTAGTGGTCCAATTGCCCACTGTAGATGTGTTTTTAAAAAATCAACTATGTTAGAGTGTTTGAGTGAACTTGAGTCCCTACCCTATTTCCTTAAGAAAATAAACTATACTTCTCCCTCCCTTTCGAAATGAACTAAACTGTTTGACCTCATGGAGTTTAAGAAAAGTGTTGAAAAGTGAAAAGTTGTTTGAAATTTGTTTAAAAGAGAGATATAGTTTAGGCCACATTCTTTTACCTAAGTAGACAAGGGTGAAGTGGTAGAAGCTATTTTGAGACGGACAAAAAAGGAAAATGTAAAGTTGATTGTGAAACTGAGGGAGTGTTACATAAATGTCAAAAGTTCAAGATTATTCTTTTCACTCTAACCTAGGCTCACATTGGAATGTCACTTGCTATTTGATGCATGCACGATTGCATACATATGTTTTTTTTAACTTATTTGTCTCCAAGGACCTATTGATTATTACTTCTGACTCTTACAAAAGAAGAAAGACGTAAACTACTCTGTATTTATTTATCTGATGAACGAGAACATGTGGAAATTTTAGTTTAATTTTTTTTATTCTAGCTCTCAGTTTATTTTTTTATATCCTAGCTCATTGAATTTTCTGCTTGGTCTCCATATTCAATGTATGCCACTCTCTGCGATAAAGGTGCAGGGAAGAGTGATGTGTTGACATCAGATTTGGACCAAGATACAAGCACATCAAGTAAAGGCGGCCTTCACAAGAGCAAATACTCTATGACTTCCATCAGCTGCTTTGGAGTTGACCTTACACCAGATAACATTGCAGTGGCTATGGTCTATTTTGTTCAGGGTGTCTTAGGACTTTCCAGGCTCGCTGTCAGTTTCTACTTGAAAGATGACCTGCATCTTGACCCTGCAGAGGTATCTTGTCTTAATAATCATAGACCATTATCATTATTACAAAAATCTTTCCCTGAGTCCGTGACTAAGCTTACATTTTGTTAGAATAAAATATAGTATACATTTATGTGGAGTTAAGCTCTTTATATAATACCAGAAAATGCATTGAATGTCGCATTGTCCTTTGATAGAAGGTATTGTAGATTTGTAGTATTAATAATCGTTGAAGGTTATATATTAGGTTAATAACATACGATAAAATGGAAAAAATTATTTACTCCGTATTTAATCATTCAAACACTCATACATTTATGTTATCTTCAGAAAAATCCTTTAGGAATTTCCGAACAATAAAATAAAATGAATAATAGTGTCAAATCTGAAAAATAAATGAATATAACCTAATTTAGCTTGCATAAATTGAGGAATAAAGGTTATCACACATCCTTGTAGACAGTCTGAAGTCATAGGCTGCGGTAATCATAGATTAAAGAGGTTATTTTATAACTCGAACCAACCAAGGTTATCTAACATAACCAAAACCACATTACCTAGGCAATATCAAATACCTCGATACGAGCATTCGATAAGATGGAGTAGATAGTTAAAAGAATGGGAGGCGTGTATTTATTCAAATGGGTCTTGTTTCTCTCTTTCAAAATGTGTAGTTGGAATTGATTTGAAAGACAAGAAGTGTTCACTTTTTGGTGCGTGTATGACACCGATAGTGTTCATTTAGTTTATACAGGACAAATGGTGCCAATTTGGTGTAACGCAGGGGCATTATTGCCAAAACCACTGTTTAAATGTGGTGAATGGAGTTCCTAAATTTTTGTTTATGTCAAAACGAGCAACGAGTTGATGAACTTTGATGAATGTAATCAACATATAAATATCTTATCTAAATCCAATGACTGACAAAATCTTATATTGCGAACTAGACAGCAGTTATATCTGGATTTTCATCATTACCGTGGCTTGTAAAACCTTTATATGGGTTTATCAGGTGCCGATTAATTTTGATGCTTCTTTTCTCTAGAATGCTGCGTTCAAAAGTGCATAAGATCTCATGAAAAAGTATTTGCCTTGTAGTGATTATTTCCCCCTTTTTGGATACCGGAGAAGATCTTATCTGGTTCTATCAGGGCTTCTTGGAGCACTCTCCTGGAGTCTGATGTCCACCTTTGTTGACAGCAAGTATGGCGCTGCTTTCTGCATTCTTCTTGGATCTCTTTCAGTTGCTTTCTCCGATGTTGTAAGTACCTTTTGTAACTTATTCACATCCGTACATGCCTGTACATGCCTGTTTATTCTTTATGTTATCAGTGCTAAGAACAAACTATTCAATGCATATTACCCACTATTTTTGTTTTGGGTTGATTAAAAATGTGTTAGACTGCCCCTCTCCCCCTCCCCAAACTCTCCAAAGAAAAATAGCCATGTTTCAAAAGTTTTATTGGGGTACTATTTGATCAAACTAATCTAATTTTTCAGGGGTTTTTGCAAAAAAAGTGTTGCAAGCAAGTTAAATAGTTAAACTACTTTTGGTACAAATTTAGTTAAAATAAACATGTCCCAATATTTGATTATTTACTTAATCTAAAAAAAATTAAAATATACTCTCTACTTCAGATGTAAGATTTCATTACTTTAATGGTTTGTACCTTGCCAAAATTAAAATTTTGTACCTTGACCAAACATACCTCTCACTCTCTCTTTTTTCGGACAGAGGGAACACATCTTCTGCCTTGAGTCAGACAATAATGGTCAAGGCTAACACATGAAAGCTTATTTAAGCTATATTGCTGGCTTGGTTGAATTGACATATACCTCTTTTTTTTGTTTATATGTCTTGTTCTTCTGATGGTGTCGTTTTTTTTCATTTTCAGCTATGATATTAAATTGAGGCATGATGTAGGTTGTTGATTCAATGGTAGTAGAGAGGGCACGAGGTGAGTCTCAAAGCATGTCTGGATCTCTCCAGTCATTATGTTGGGGTTCTTCGGCCTTTGGAGGAATTGTCAGTGCATACTTTAGTGGTTCCCTGGTGGATGCCTATGGTGTGAGGTGTGTTAGTGTGTGTCAAATGAAACTCTTCTGTTGATTTATTCCCATCCTGAGTCCCTTACATTACTTGCAGGTTTGTTTTCCGCGTGACAGCATTGTTGCCATTAATAACTTCTGCAGTATCCGTTCTTGTGAAAGAGCAGCCTGTGCATGGCCTACCCAGGGGTCAGAATCTTTCTTTAGACATTAGCTTCTTTGAGAGCTCAAAGAAGAACATTATTCAATTGTGGGGAGCTGTTAAAGAGCCCAATGTTTTTCTACCAACCATATTTATATTTCTATGGCAGGCAACTCCACAGTCTGATTCTGCCATGTTTTATTTCACGTACGTGCTTTGTAGGCTTAACTTGGTTTGACCATTTTGTGGCATGTTTTGAGAAACCGTAAAAATCATTTTGTCTGATTCTTATAGAACAAATAAACTCGGTTTCACTCCAGAGTTCTTGGGCCGTGTCAAACTTGTCACTTCAATTGCGTCCCTTCTTGGTGTTGGGCTGTATAATGGTTTCTTAAAGAATGTTCCACTGAGAAAGATATTCCTTGCAACAACTGTTATCGGCACAACCCTTGGGATGACCCAGGTTTGTCACCAATACAAATTTGTTTGTTTCTACCACTATTAGGCCTTGTATGGGAACAACATTTTCGATCAGCGTTGCCGTTTTGAATAATTTTTAATGGTGTAGATTGATTTTGAAAACGCTAAGCTAAACGCTGATATTATAGCTAACCTTTTCAAAATGCTAAATCTAAATGCCGAAGTTGTTGCCAAGCAAGCACTTTTCTCCAATTTTTTGCTTTGTTGTCAGATATTTAAAGTTGAATGAAACTTGTGTCTCGCAGGTGCTCCTTGTAACTGGATTGAACCGGCAATTAGGCATTAGTGATGAGTGGTTTGCAATTGGTGATTCATTGATTATTACAGTCCTCGGCCAGGTAATCACGTACTCATGTCTATATACATATATTTTTCGATAATATTTTATTCTCTCGTACTATATTATACTTCATATGTTTTTATGCGATGTTAACTTGGGTCTATATCACACCCAAAAGGAATTCTCAAGAAGTGATGTTTATCTCACACTTGCCCTAAAAAGTTCAAACTATGCCGAACAACTTTAGGGGTTGACAGAATGGCCTAAAATGACTCCCAACTGACAAATGTCCCACAAATTAGCTTCAGAGCATGTTCTAATACCATGAAGAAGTGGGCATCACCACCCTCAAGGGGTGAGATAAAACTTAAACATATACACCAGATTTGAAACTCAATAGACAACTGATATGGTATATGCCCAAACAAATTATTTTCTGCAACTGCAGTCCCTTTGTTATTAACTTTGGTGGTAACTAGAGGCTTTGCTTTCCAGGCTTCTTTCATGCCAGTACTTGTACTAGCTGCAAGAATATGTCCACAAGGAATGGAAGCGACCCTATTCGCAACCCTAATGTCGATATGTAACGGGGGTGGGGTCCTCGGGGGCCTGATTGGCGCGGGTCTAACCCAGATCTTCGGCGTGACCAGGGACAAATTCGACAATTTGGCAGCTCTGATTATTCTTTGCAATCTTAGCTCCTTGTTGCCTCTACCACTGCTCAGTCTCCTGCCCAAAGACGACGAGGAGAAGAACACAGACATTGAGATGAAGTCTAATTGAAACTCTCAGTTTGTTTAGCTTTAATGCTCTGTTAGACAACCGAAGGAGATGATCAGATGTAAATATTTGAGAAAGATGCATGCTAATATTGCTGTGTAACTTAATTTTTCTCTTAATCTTTAATTCAAATGATGAAATATAATTTCTTTACTTTTCTTGGTTTTTTTCCCTTATTATTTTACCAAGCAGTTCAGGTGATGATTTAATGACAGGTAAAACAATATTTACTTTCTGTTTGTATTAGATGTTAGAGATTTATCGATAGAAAATTTTCGGTTTCGCCTCGATGAACTGAAGGCTTTTAAGAGATCGATGACTCCTAAGTGTGGAGTGGTAATCAAATGGGTCATTCAAACTTGTCGTAGGAATTTTTTTATGCGGATTTAGAGCTTGTTCTCTTCAACTTATTTTTATTAGAATCAATTTAGAATAGATCAAAAATAGTTTTAAATATAATTACATTCAGTTCATATCAGATTAGAATTTATTCTAATCAGATCGAGTGAAGAGAATGTCCTTAATAATTCATCATTTTTTCAATGGGATTTATATGTTTTTTTGTTTATTCAAAAATATCCTTCCCATTTTCTCTTCATTTGTTTGAACGAAATAAATATGGGACAAAGATTTTTGTTCTCTTCAAGGAAATTCAAACACTCCCTCCGTCCCATTTTAAATTGTCTCTTTTCCTTTTTTATTTGTCCCAAAATAACTTGTATGTTTCTTATTATAATACTCGTAAAATTTTAAGGATAAAATACCTAAACTATCTCTAAAATAAGACACTTTTTTCCACATTATCTTCTCATTCTTTGCCAACCCTTAAAAAGTAAGAGTATTTTTAAAAAATCAGCATCATTTTTTTTCTTCTTTAAATATGCTCCAAATTTAGAACGAGCAATATAAAATGGGAGAGAGAGTAATATTTATGAGAAATGGTGAAGTCAAAACTGTGGATAATGGCTGAAAGGTACACACATAACTTGCTTTCACGGACGTGGGGAACGGGTTGATGCTCACATGGTGGGCCATTTGATTAATAAAAGCAGTACAGTCCAAAAGAATGTGTTGGTCACATGCTCACATTGTACATGTAATAACCCCATTCGGCCTCTAAGCATGAAAAAAAAATAATTGTGTTTCTGATTTTTATTGACTTATTGTCGATAAGTAGTTTTTTAATTTATAAGTTGCTAATAACTTGAACATTTTGTTTGTGAAAGTAAAATGACTTAAATGATAGATAAGCCATTTGAAAATACTCACAAATGTTGATGATTAGTTTTGTAAAAATCTAATCAAAATGTAGTTTCAAAAAAATGGTTTAAAAATAAATAAATAAGTTCTACTTATTTTTTCTAGCTTATAAATTACTCACAAGAGCAATTCAATTATTAACCATACTAGTGGTACACCAAGAAGTGTACCCCAAAAGGATACACAAATATTTAAATAGTTCACAATGTACAAAGTGTTAGTTTAATTAAAAAAATTTGTGCTGACATTTTCTGTAAGTGTAAACCAGCACACTAGCACAAAATGTTGGTGCATGCCGTCAAGGTACAATGTATGATGCAAACTTTGGGGTTACACATAGCTTAATTCTTCAATTATACTCATTAAGTGGTTTGAGTATCATACTTGACTAGGGATCTTTTGATACCATTTATTAATTTTATATTAAACCATTGTTATGGGTACACCAAAATAAGATATCCCATTTGTACACCAGACAAACACAAACACTTAGTGTCTGTAATCCGTATAAGAGTGCTATGTATAATAATACTTTTATCCATGACATACCAAAAACTTTGTAATTGAGCGGCTATAAATTTGACTTTTCCAATCAAACTTTAATGTCAAATTAGACAACAAGAACAAGATCTACCCATAATCTCCTATTGACCAGCTAATCTCAATTGTCACAAACCAAACTCTCCCATATATATATATTCAACTTGGAGATTTATTATATGATGGAAACATCAGTTTGCATTGGAAGTTGGAACATGGTCCTTTGTTGTGACTATATGTAGGGTATAGTACGTTTTAATTTAAACTTCATTTAATATTAATTAATTATCTTTTTTCTGTGGATAAATAGAATAAAATAGCATCATAGTGACGTATTTCTTTTGTCACGCATTTTGATTTTTTTTCCCATCATATCACTTCTCTTAATCAGATTTTTCAAAATAAACATTAACAAGGTTGTCTTGGGTAAACACCTTAACTATATAGTACTTTGGTTTTTTAAATCAAATTTTACAAAATTTGCCTCGTTTTTTTATATATAAATTATGTTTGTGTATAGACATAATAATATAAGCTAAGATATATGTATGACCATATATTTCAGAGTTATTATCAATTAATTGGGTGAGCTCTTATTGCATTGGCTTGTCTTTTTTGATAGGCATAAAACATAAACAAGTCTTACACATTGCCATACAAATAAATTAATACATTTAGGTGTTAGGAAAAAAGAGGTTAAAACATGTAGATATATATTGATCAAGTCCTTCTATACAAGCTCTTAATTAATCATGCTAATCAATTACTCATAAGTTCATTTGCAATTTATATCTAAAAATTTTGTCCATAAAATATCACCTTTTTAGTTACTCCGTATTTATTTTTAGAATAATAATACTCCTTATGTAAGTCACATTATTTTTATATTTTAAATAAATTTTACGAAATAATCACACAACTTTTATTTTCTTATATTGTCTTTCAAGTGAAATTGGAAGGGAATGCACAATTAAGATAGCATGTGCACGTGACTGTACATATAATAATGTGAAAGCCAAAGGAAATTAATTACATAAGTATCGAATAAAATCTTAAACAGATTTTTTTCTCTTTTATTAAATAAATTGTGCATTAAAAAAAGGATAAAGAGTACAAACAAGAACCTATATCATTATTATTGAATCTATGAAGGAATAATGAACAATGGATCTTAGACAAAAGAACTATGTCTTTTAACAGTTTAGAATATTAAATGAATCTAAATAAATATCTAATGGATGTCTAACAAAAAATTTAAAAGAAGAAAATAATAAAGGCTTAGGTGAATGGGTGACCGAAAATATTATATTCCTAGAATACTTTCGCAGTGATAGTATATATAGTTGGAGCATTATTGGACTCCTTCCCTCCCTAAAAATTCTTCATGTATTGACTTTTTTTGATCAAATGATACTCTTTTACTAGAAATTGTGAAAATATATATCGAATTATAATATAAATTTTATATAATTTGATTTATCTTAGGATATGATTTTGATATATCAAACTTTTATAACATTTATTTATTTAGATTATGCTTAACTTATATATGGTCAAATTAAGAATTTGACTGTTTGACCAAAAAAGGTCAAAACTGAAAGAGTTTTTAGGGGGCGGATAATTGGATCGGGACTTTTCCCCGGGCTTGAGTGGTAAAAAGTTCACTCCCAGGATTCATGAGGAAGTTCACCCAGGTTCGAGCCTCGGCGAAGGCGGAGGTATTGACTATTTGTGCGTCATTAGGTTAATAATAGTATGGTCAAATACCATCTTGTAAAAGAGACGATAGCACTAAAAAAATCATTGGATTGGACATATCAATATTAATTTAATTGGTTTTATCACAAATTGATGGTCTAATACAATGGTAATTCATACTCCGTAATCTAATACACTAAGAACCTGTTTGGTGGTTTTAAAACTATAATAAGTATAAGTTTTGAAATCTAAAAGGAATGATATGTGTTTGGAAATCTGAATGAAAAACGTTGGGAGAAAATTGATATGAAATTAAATCACAGTCACAAAAATGTTCACAAGATATTACTCCCTCCGTTCCACAAAACCCTTCCGGTTTTGACTTTGGGGAAAAATAAGGAAAGTGTAATTTTGGTTGACTTTCCAATTTTGCCCTTGATGTGATGGAAAAAAGTAAGATGTGATAGTTTGGTTATTAGTAAAAAAGTATGATGTGATAGGTAGGGTATGAAAAAGTAGGGGTAAAAGTGGTTTTTTAATAGAAAGTGGAAGTGTTTTGTGGAAAACAAAAAAACGAAAGAGGAAGAGTTTTGTGGAACGGAGGGAGTACAAAATAAGACCTACGATACAAAGTCATATACTCGTTTCATTTAAAAAATTATTTTAACTTTAGAGAGGTTAAGAAAAATGTACTCCGTAATAAACAAAATATTTTAAGAATATTAAATAATGAAAACAAAATGATTAAAATTGTTGAGAAAAGAAAAATGGGATGAAATTATTATTTGCACAAAAAAGGAAAAAAAAAATCAAAACACAAAGAAACAATGGCATACAAAGTATGGAGCATTAATTGAAGCTTCCGCTTTGATTATTTGAAATGGTAAATTTTTTAGTGAATCTAAAGCTCATGTTCATTTTATAAAACATAGTGTATGTGTAGCATTAAAGAAGTGAGTATGTTACAAAAAGAAAACACTTATAGAAATTTCATAAAAAATATGAGAAGTTTCATATTTCAAATGTGGAGTTTAGAATCATATATGCATCACTCTTTGAAAAATGTGAGAAGATTCCCTTTTATATTTACCAAACATATTCTTTTTAAAATTTGATATCTAAGATATCAAAACTCATACTCCTTCTCTCTCCAATTTGATTACAAATTAGGATTTACGAGAAAAAATATCTCACTTTTTGAAATCATTTATTTACAAATCGGTATATTGGTAAGAAATAAAAATCACATAAAAAACCATGTCAAAAGTTCTACAAAACAAAAGGCGAATAGAATATTTTATTTTACCAAAAACTTAATGAAATCGCGTAAACAAAGAAAAGTTATCGAGAGGAGAGAGAAAAAAATATTGTAATCAAATTGGGGATGGAGGGAGTATCTATAAATAGGCAAAATAGAACCAGTACACCTAATTTAGAAAATAGGCACCAATACACGTACTGTTTTCAATTTTTCATTTTATTTTTTCGTATTTTTATCTAGATATTCTTTTTGAACTTAACAAAAAAAATATTCTAGAAAACAAAAATAAAATAAAATGTTTAGTTTGAGATAGATAGAGTATATGTTAATTTTTTTATACGAACACTACCTACATAGAGCCTGTTCTTTAGAACCAAAAAAAAAGAGCTGGATGTTAGAAGAAACTAGAAGAAATTGGAAGAACCCCGAAGAAACTCGAAAAAATTAAATGACCTAAAAAAAACTTTAAAAAACCTTTTTTTGTTATTTTTATATTATTCTCATTATAATTCTTGTTGTTATAAATTATTGTTGTTGTTGTGATCATGTTATCTTAATAAATGCTTTTAAGATAAAAAAATATTGTTATTTTTTATACTTAAAAAAATTATTGTTTCAAAAAAAATTAGAATATAAAATCAGCATAAATATCAAAATGTAAAATCTTTAAAAGTTATTCTGGCTACGTTACGTTGCACATCGCTTTATTTATGCAGCATTTATCATAAAATAATATATTTGTAATTATACTTTATATATTACAAGATTTTGTTTTAAATATCAGACATATCACATAATGTAATCAAACATATTTTTTCTTTATTGATTGAAATTTTATTTTCATTCTAACCCTACTTTTGGAATAAAGAAATAGAACTTTTTTTTACTTTTTTTTAATGTTTTACTCTTACTTTAGTCTTTTTCTCTAAAGTATTTTTCCTTTCAATTTTTTTATAAAAATTAGCAAATGAAAAACAAAATTAATTTTTGAAATAAATAAAAATGAGAAAAAATTGAGTAATAAAGAGAAAAATGAGATGTCTTTTTTCTCCGCTCTTTTTTTCATTTCCCCACATTTTTTGTAGATTGTTTTCCATTTCTTCTTCTTTTTTCTCTATATAAGGATATATATTTTTATCTATTCGTTTCCCAACATTTTTTTATTTTTTCTCTTTATTGATGTTTTCCTTATATAAATTAAGATTAAAAAAATATTTTTTGTAACTATTTTATCCTTAATTTTTTTTGAATAGTTTAAAATATTGATATTTTCCTATTTTATCATGTAGATTAATATACAAAAAAATAGTATTATTCATATTAAAAAGTTGAAGGAAAAATAATAATCAGTGTGAATCATAAAAATAGCGAGATTAAAAAATGAAATAACTTATAAACTATAGTTATGAATATAATAGTTGTAATATTAATAGTAGTAATGATAATAATAGTAGTAGTAGTAGTAGTAGTAGTAGTAATAATAATAATAATAATAATATCATTTTTAAAATAATTGGCCAGAAAGTAGAAAGAGTTTGAAGAAAATAAAAATAGTTGGAAGACACTTGAAGGAACTGAAAAAAACTGGAAGAAAGTGGAAGAACTATAAGAAACCAGAAGAAATTGTAAGTGGAAAGAACTGGAAGAAATTGAAAGTTATGAGTTCAAGCCCGGGAAGTTAGTCTCCAAAGTATTCTGTCCGTCCAAAATGATTTACCCAGCTCTATACTATAACGACATTTCGATAACTTTTGTTTGTTTGCTCATTTTCATTGCTCATTTGTAAAATTTTTAATTTAGTTTTTAAATATGTAATTTTTATTTATTATTTCAATATCAATTTGTAAATAAAATGATTTTAAAAATTATAGAGTAATTTATTTCTAGACGGAGAGAGTATAAAAATTTAAAAGAGATTAATTCAATGCAAGCTAGCTTAATGGATTTTACATTGCCTTGAATTAGAGAGACAATTATATTAATTAAATACGCACTATGCAATATAATCTTTCCTATTTAATTACTCTTTTGTACTTGGAAGCAAACAATCATGCAAATCCATTTCGTTCCCTAGCCGAAAGCCTTTTCAAATAAAAAAGCATATCACAATTAAGTTTTATCTCAATAAGATTAACCATTTGTGATTTTCTTTTTTTTAAAACCTAACAATTAATCATATATACCAAAGATGGATTTGCTTAGTAAACCAAAACTCTCATCCAAAAGGGTTTAATTATAATTTTAATATTCTGGTTGACATGTCTTCCTAAAACACACACACACATGTGTGTGTTCAAATGAGAACAGTGCACACAACAAGAATCTCCTGGATCTGCAACAGACACATTCCTGTCGCAACTAAATTGTAGCTAATTCAATATGTGTGACGAAAAAAATGTGCGTTGCAGATTTGCGACGAATTTGCAACAAAATTTACAATGGAACTTGTTTTGTAGTATTTCTCTCAAATTTGCGACAGGCTACTTGTCCATAGCAAATCCGTCGCAGATTTATTGTAGCCCAGACCCAATATTTCTAGTTTTTTTTGTACGTCGCTTCTTTTTTTAGTTTTCTAACGTTGCCACCTACCAACGATACACACAGTGGTGAGATTTACGAAACATCAAATATAAACAATGATTTAAACACCAAATGTCATATATATTAATGTTGAACAAGTACAAGCTTTAAAATATATGCAGTGTAATGTATACATAAGAAATATTGTAGTCAAATTTTTTTGCTCCTGTTCAAAAACATGACAAATAACATCAATCATCTTTCCCATCTCATGCTCTTAGTCACCGACTCCTGGCACACCGTTCTTCACATTATGACCATACACTGGCGAGTGCCATATTTGTTTATCTGTGACAATGAGCCCCTTTTTCATTTTATGTCCATCCACAAAGAGCAACGAAGTGAGCCTACAATTACACAACATCATTTAGCCAAATAGTAACGACATCAAAAACAAAAATGAAAATTGAACTTTTCAAATATGCATCACGACAATCTGAAAATGCATCATTCTTATATTCTCACAATAAGAAAATATATATGCACTATGTATGCATATAAGCAACCCAAGTCATGCTGCCCCTGTCGATTTAAGAGAGATGGCATACCAAAGTCTTTCACGTCTCTCTTTATACTACTTTTGATTTAGGAAGAAAAGCAAAAGAAATTAAAGTAAAAAAATTACAAAAACTAATTGGTGAGAGAATTACTTTGGTTTTCAATGATTTATTTATGGATAATTTACGTAAATAGGACTAAAACATAATGACTTTCTCAATATAGGACCATATGTTTTTATTTCCCAATGTAGGACCATTGGTCATTATTTATTAGTCATTATTCAACTAAATGTCTAGCATCACTTAGACATTATTCTTCTCACTAGTCATTATTAAGTCTTATTTAAGGAATAAAAAAGTATATGTTCTAAATTGGGAAATGACTTATGTTTTAGTCTTATTCAGTGCAAATTTTACTTAAAATTTATTTCATTTGGTTGTTGTAGAAAAAGTGAATGAAGAAATAAATTAAGGTCATGTTCTCCCCAACTTATTTTTTACATACTCCATCCGTTCCAAAAAACCATTCCCCTTTCGTTTTTTTTTAATCCCCTAAAAACCACTTTTACCCATACTTTTTCATACCATACCTATCACATCATACTTTTTCTCTAATAATCAAACTATCACATCTTACTTTTACCCATCACATCAGGGACAAAATTAGAAAGTCAATCAAAATTACACTTTCCTTATTTTGGCCCAAAGTCAAAATAGGAAGTGTTTAAAAGAACGGAGGAAGTACTACTTATTCTTATTGAAATCAGAACAAATCTAACCAGATCAAATTAGAATGTATTTTAATCAGAATCATTTAGATCAGACCAAAAGAACATGACCTACCTGGGAGGGCAGGGAGGAGTGGAGAAACTAAAAGAAATTCATATTTTCATTTTCTATAATGCAGGTACACCAAATTGTGTATTCTATTATTCTATTCGTATATCAATGCTTTTTCAAACACACACAGACACTCAATGTCTGTATGTACACATATATTCCGTATTAAGTTTCTTTCATGTGTATGTGTGTAAAAGACTAAAAGCCTGGTGTATAACTAAGGTACCCCATTTGGTAAACATCTAGCATTACTCTTCCATTTTTCTCACCTTTTAAGTCTTTCCCTATTTTTCTCTTTTCTTTTTAATCACCCACCAAAATTGATTTTATATATATATATATATATATATATATATATATATATATATATATATATATATATATATATATATATATATATATATATATATATATATTCCCTTTCAAATTCCTTGAACAAAACAAGGTATTAGTGTTCTACATATCTCTACCTTGATTACTCTTACTAGGGTAGGCATTTTTTGTTTATGATTTTGGTATAATCACATAGTTTTGGATAATTAAATTAGTTAAGGATTAGACGTGAAATTGCTATAAATATTGATACTACTCCCTCCGTCTCATAAAACATTTCCTGTTTAAAAAATGGCACGCCTTTAAAATAAGTAATTTTAGTGTTATTTTTTAATTACGACTAATCTATTCTACACATCTCATCCTACTCTTTTATAAATTAAGGGAAAAATTAGAAAATAACACCAAAATTACTCATTTTAAGTGTGCGTCTTTTTTGAAACAGAAAATGTTTTATGGGACGGAGGGAGTACTAGGTATCTTCATCCTTCAACCCTTTTCTCTTTTCATTTAGAATAGGAGAAGGGGTAAAGAGAAGAAAAGTTTGAACTAAATAGGACTAAAACATAAGTCATTTCTTAATGTATGACTTAATTTTTTTTTATTTTCTAAATAAGACTTAATAATGTCTAGTGAGAGAAATAATGTCCAGTGATGATGGATATTTAATTGAATAATGACTAATGGATAATGACCAATGGTCCTATATTGGAAAATAAAAACATATGATCCTATATTGAAAAAGTCATTATGTTTTAATTCTATTTAGGTAAATTCCCCTAAAGAGAATTTAACATCACTTTACACCTAACAAAATATTGTAGAATCCTCAAATATCTAATGTCATAAAATAACATTGAATTGTAATGTCAGAATTGTAGGACATGATTTTTTTTACGTGGACCGAGTTATCATTTATCTAATTAATTAATCATTAACGTAATAAATACCCTACGTATTTAATTGATGAGCAATGCTACATTCACAAACAAGATACTCACAAACTTCACAAACTTACTATTTATAGTTTAACTTTTAATTTTAAAATTATTGTAGACTATTTAATTTTATTTATTGAAGTTCAAAATTAGTAAGTTTGTGAAGTTTGTGATTATTTTGTTTGTGAACCAAGCATTATTCTTAATTGATAATTATTCGATGAACGTAATTATCCTTATACGACTTAATTAGGATTTTCCCTTGGGTGTATATAAAGAGGTTATTAGGTAGAAGTTAACACACCACTCGTAGTCCTCCCCTCTTTATCTGTATACTCGTGAGTCGTGAGTCTCATCTCCACTTTAGCCATCATAATTAACAATACACTTTAAACGGAAACTCGTTCTACATCAGAATAATGACATCATCGTTAACTATGTTCACAAGATTATAAGGTACACATGATTTGATTCTTGATTTATATTTTATGTTTAAGAATTGATCAACAAGAATAACTTGAATGATAAAGTATATATTGCCTATATGGAGTACGTAGTAATAACTCTATCATTTATATTACTCTTCATTTGGAGATTTTCCTATGTGACTTATCTTGATCAAAGTTTGTAAATTTTAATCTCGATATACAAAAAAATAAAATGTATCATTATATAAATGTAATATCAATAGACTCATTTTGAAACGTAGTTTGGCAATATCAAATTTTTATAAAATATATTTATGTATAAATATAGATATATTTGGTCAAAGTGTAACATTCGGGACCGTAAAAAGTCAAATAGGAAAATAATTTTGGAACAAAGAAAGTAGATGTCGAGCTTCTCCATTGACTTGAGTGGTACAAAATCTACTCTCCAAGATTAATGGAAAAATTCACATAGATTCAATTCTCAACGGTACTAAAAAAGTGCTTTAATAAAAGCAATACTAAAATGATTCGATAATTTTTCACTATTTGTATCTTTTCATTAAACATTTGATAAAATGAAATACACACTTTATAATTTATTAATTTACCATCATAAGCTTAATTAAAATGATTCGAAATAGCTTTAATTAGCTCTGTACTTTTTTCTTCCCCTTTAAGCAATTAATCTATGGTAAAAAATGATTTCCAAGATTTGCACCACCAATGATTAGATATGGTTCATAATAAATCAAAACACGTTAATGCAATATGTCCTTTTTTAGGTATGTAAAATAATGTCCCGGAGCAAACGGGTAACACTAACGAAAAAAGACTTGGAACTTCGTAGTTTACACCACACAAAATTAAATGCTTTTCTTAATAAAAAAACTTAATTAAGAACTTAAATTTGTAATTTAAGTCCCATAAAAAGTTCTCCTAATCTAACAAAGTTGTTATTTTCAACACAAGAACTCTGGATTCGAGACTTTAAACACCAAACTTCAAAATTAATTTAAAATTAAAATAAAAAATAAAGAAAATAATGGCCCTTTATGTATGGGTGTGATGCGGAAACATGATGATTGGGGTTAACTAGTAAGTAGTAACTCATAACAATATTAATTGCTTCTGTGGGGTGTACGTAACTCAACTAGTCGAGAAGATAGTGTCATTTGAGATAAATTGAGATTTGAATCTTGACAATTAGGATAAAGAGTGAATCTGTGCATGAGATTCTTGTACATCCAGGGACAAACCTCAGTCTTTCTCGATTAGACCGAGATTATAATTTAATTTATTTGAGCCTATATTGGGACACATTGGAAGTTGGGTTTAGTTTTATTAAATTGTTACTCCTATTTAAAAATATTCTTGTTCTTACAATTCACACCATCAAACTTTATTCATTTTTTCTATTATTTTCACTACTCGTTTGATTATAAACCCTAGTCATGTACGTCACATATATCTTGTTTTGCAAATTTTTATATGTTGTTTATGAATAAATAATTTTTTTAACTTTTCACATACAATCAAATAAACTAAATTGAAAATAAAATTAATCAAGTTTCGGAACACGTAATGAGAAGAATATTTTAGGACAAAGTGAATAATAAGTTAGATTAAACTCTTTAGAGAAAGGATTAAAAATGAATGAATGAATTGGTCAACGGAAGCTGGTGTAATTGATGTACGGAGTATTTTTAGAAGAATCTCAGCAGCTTAATTAGCCTTTATTTAGGTTAAGGGCAGAATCTAAATCATTTATTTAAGTCTATATAATTAACCGCTAAAAAATCATACTTATCTCTTTAACAATATATATTATGGTCAATCCAATGTACTAAAAAGACAAATTAATAAAAAAATATGATCCCTAGCCACCAATAATATGCTTCTTTAATTTCGTCATGACTCACACAGTCACGCAAATTATATTATACATCCGGCTGTACCTAGAGATAGGTACAGCCGGCGTTTAATAAGGGCGAACGGGAAGGAATCGGCGATGAAGGGCGATGAAGGAGGCTAGCCGATGGGAAATTCGCGAGGATTTGTGATGTTGTGCGAATCGACGACGACGATGATGATCGATGATGATGTGAAGACTTGTTCTTCCGTTCGATTTCCGTTCGATTTTGGGATGATGGGTGATGATGATGATGGTGAAGATTTGTTCTTTCGTTCGATTTCCAGGTTCTGCAGAATTCAAGATCTTGGGAATAGAGGTTAGGGCATGAACTATGATAAGTAGTCGAAGAATGAGTACGAAGTTGTGTGGATATGAGTACTACTAGGTTTTAGAATGTGTATTAGATTATTCGTAAATGAATACTCTAGAACTGTGTGAAAATGAGTACTACGTCTTTTCAGAATGAGTAAATGATTTTTAAAATTAATGCTTATATTGATACGAAAATGAGTACCACTTTACTTCAGAATGAGTACTACCTGGATGTACTTATTTCTAAATACATCCGGATGTACCATATACATTCTCACACAGTCATATGAGTAGAAAATTTAACAGTCTTTTTTTGGGTTGAATTTTTGGTATTCAATAATTGCTCTTTTATAGATATTACCTACCACGTTTGTTTTGACATCAACTTTTTTATATTGAATTATATATTTCCTCCGTCCAAAA
The DNA here is from genome assembly GCA_003260385.1 of Cuscuta australis. NCBI lineage: Eukaryota > Viridiplantae > Streptophyta > Magnoliopsida > Solanales > Convolvulaceae > Cuscuta > Cuscuta australis. The sequence continues at coordinate 1,695,905 of NQVE01000209.1, read as the reverse complement.
GAATTATACTCTTTATTGTTTACAAGTTACAAAAACTTATATTTATTTGTATATTGTGATTGATTATTTGATAAAATAAAATATTCTTATTATTACCTTTTGTTTTGTAGAACTTTTATTGTAGTTTTTAAATATGTAAATTTTATTTTTAATTTTCTATACCAAGTTTTGAATAAAATGAACTTTAAAAAAATTTAAATTTTGTTTTATTTTACGTAAAATATTTTGGGAGGGAAAGAATATGACATTGGAATCATTTCAAACTTATACGGTGCTCTGTTCAACCCGAAAGTGATTTTTATCCATAATCTTTCTCCCTCAAACCTCCACCCCCTTACTTGTTCCCCATACCCCACTCCACTTCTCTAGGCACCCCGACCTTGTTTATTCTCTCTATTAAAATGTACTCCCTCCGTCCTAGAACTATTTTTCCGTTTGTGTTTACGAGTTTGACTGACTTTATTTTCAATTTAATTTATTTGATTGTAGGTGTAAAATTAAAAAATAAAATTTACATATTTATGAACTACATCAAAAGCTCTACAAAACAAGAGGTGGCAAGATTATATTATTTTATCAAATAACTAACGAAAATAGGTAACGAAAAGGATTTAAGTTTGATTGTGAGAATAGTAACTGGAAAGATAGTTTTAGGACGGAGGGAGTACTTGCTTCGTTCGAAAATTATCTTCTCGTTTACTATATACAAAGTCAAATTTTATCTATTTTGTTATCGTATCTTCGTTACTTGTTTGATAAAATAATATAGTAATGTCATCACTAATTTTGATAGTTATTAAATACAAATATATAATTTTTTGATATAATTATTATAAAATAACCTTAGTCAAACATTCTAAAGTGTAAATGAAAAATTAGTTTTAAGATGGAAAAAGTACTATAAAAAGTTGAGAGTCCTACAATTCAAAACAAGAGTTCCACAATCATATCAAATCATTAATTTAAAAATAAAAATTGTAAATCTATAAATTATACGGGAGTATCCAAAGATTTACAAAAAAATATGATGAGTTGATTATTTTATTTAAAAACTAAATTAGATTATTAAAAATAAAAACTAAGTTAGTTTAAAAATAAATCCCATAAAACTTGGTATTATTGGTGATTTGACAATTAATTGAGAGAGGAAAGAAAGAGCTAATTTTAAAATACAAAAAATGCTTGAAAAGGACCAGGTATGAGGGTCCCACCCAAGGATGAAATTGTCTCATGTTCCACAGCCTATATGTTCCTTTGCAAAATGGGAGAAAATCATGGAAGCTTTCCACAGTATAATTACTTCCCTCCCTCCCTCCCTTTCTTCCCCCCCACCCCACAACTTAATTATATATTAGTTTGAAGAATAAATAAATAAAATATATTATGGAGATAGAAATGGCAAGCTGTGAGTGTTGTGGGCTGGAAGAAGAGTGCACACAAGACTACATAATTGAGGTGAGGTCAAAGTTTGAAGGGAAATGGCTGTGTGGGCTTTGCTCTGAGGCTGTGGGGGATGAGCTCAACAGGGTGCAGGTGGTGATGGGGAAGAAGAAGAAGAAGACGAAGAACATGGCGGCGGCGGAGTTCGGTTTGCCCGACGCTGTGCGGGCCCACATGTCCTTTTGCGGCAAATCCAACAAGTCCAACCCCGCCTTCCGCGTCGCCGACGGGATGAGGCAAATGTTGCGGCGGAGATCCGCCGCCGCCGCTTCTCCGCCGCCGTCTTTGCCCGCGTCCCCCTCTTCTTCTTCTTCTAAGAAGCTGCTCTCGAGATCGGCTTCTACCATCTCCTTTTACTAGCTTCTCTCGGAGTAGGAGAAGCCGATCGAAGAGAGAGCTAGGTATAAAAGTAACGTGCTACAGTCACACCAGGTTTGACATTAAAATTTGACGCCATGTGTTTCAGAGACAGTTATTGTCTGAACATGTAATGTTTATGAAACACATGGTATATCAAACTTTAATTTCAAACTTGGTAATAGTTAAGCTAATACGGAGTAATTAAGGAATAATCAGTGTTCTAAAAAAATGAGGATGGAAGAGCAGTACTAATAATTAATGGATTAGAGCAATGGGTAGGGGTGACTAATTGCTGTAATTGGGTTTGGTAAGGAATTTTTAGAACATTTGGTATGGACAAATATAATGCATGTTTTATGGGTTTATGTCCCATGAGCTGAGGATGATATTGGTCATCATCTCTAGCTTGTTGTACATATTATGGTATATATTGGTCTATGAATGAAGCTTTTAATGTAGTTTTGGTTTTACTTTTATTGTAATGTGTTGTTTCAAAGAAGCAATTCAACCAAAAGTGGACCATACAATCTCGTACGTGACCTCCTATCCCATCTAGAGTTTATCCGTTTCTGATCTTCAGCACAACGCATGGCACCATCTGCCTACTCCTTGCACAAAACCCGGACCCTCCACGGATCTAGTCGGGTCCTTCTCTGATACCACAGGTTTATATCGCGCCCGTAGCGTCAACCGAACCCCACATTATCCATTTTGGACTAATGAGATTAACATAACCAATTTATTAATTAGGGTTCTCCTCCTATGGGATGGAGTATATATCCCAACATATATTGGACCATAGGGGTGGTATAATATATTGGTTTTGGACCAATCATATTTTAGTTTTTTTTTACTTTCGGATTGACACAAAACTCATAGTATCGCACATAGGTAAAAGTTGGATACCAGGGGCGGGGTAAAAATGGCAATTCATTAAGAAAAAGTGATTAATTAGTAAATCCAAGGAAGATTGTTTTTTTGGAAAAGAAAAACAGTAGTTTACTTTTTAATGATATCATTTACACTTTTACATTATCTTTGTTTTACACTTTTACATTATCATTTTTCAGTACTTGCTTTGTTTTTTTCTTTTTTGTAATTAAATGAAAGATGTCCATTTAAACTAAGTGCCAAAGATAGTCTTTTTCTTACAAAATATTTTACAAATAGTTACTCAATCACTTTTATCACTTATGACACAAAACTTGTGGTTGACAAATACACACAAGTTTAAAACTACTACCTACTTTCTTGTATTCCAAAATGAATTTTTGTACTCACTCTCCCTAAATAGATTACAAATTGCGGGTTACAAAGTAAAATTTCTTACTTTTTTAAATCATTTTATTTACAAATTGGTATATCAATAACATATAAAAATTACATATTAAAAAACTATGTCAAAAGTTCTACAAAACAAGAGGTGACAAGAATATTTTATTTTATCAAATATTTAATAAAATCGCGTAAACAAACAAAAGTTATCGAGAAGAGGGGAAAAAATTGTAATCAAGAAGAGACTATAATGTTTAATTTGAGTAGTATTGTTTTTGATTCAAACTATTTAAATTTACGGGTAGAATTAAAAAACACCCCTATTTGATCTAAGTTAAGTACTTTTAATTTGATACTGGTGTAAAATTCAAAAATCATATTTAGATATACAAAATGAAATTATAAAACTTAAAACAAAAAATTACATGTTTTTATTACTATTTTAATAAATAATAATGTAAATAAGTAAAGAAAGAAATTTAAATTTATATATTTATTAAATACTCCCTCCATCGGACTATCAATGTCACTCTTCGAACAACGTGCAGAATTCTATTATTTTTAAAATTATTTTAAATATAAATTGGTTAGAAATAAATTAAAGAATGTAATTTATACCATTTAAAAATACATAAAAACTTCTACAAAATAAGAGGTAACAAAAATATTTTATTTTATCAAATGGTCAATGAAAACATATAAATAAACAAATGTTATCGAGAGACCGTAATAGTAACAGGAGCATCCATCTTGAAGCAGAGAGAGTATATAAAACATTCTACAAAATAAAAAATACTTTGTAGTATAGCTATATTATTTTGGCTCGATTATTTTGACACTGGCCACCAATGTAATATAATACTCCCTCCGTTCTCAAAAAGAGTTCCTACTTTGAAAAAGTGTAAAAATAAAGAAGTGTTAAATTGTAGTTGACTTCCAATTTTGCCCTTAATGTGATGGGTAAAAATAAGATGTGATGGATAGATTATTAGAGAAAAAGTATGATGTGATATGTAAGGTATGAAAAAGTAAAGGCAAAAGTGGTTTTTTAATAGAAAGTGGAAGTATTTTATTGGAAGAGAAAAAAATGAAAGATGAAGTGTTTTTGAGAACGGAGGGAGTATATATTATGCCACAGGTCAATTTCAACATTCTACGATGCTCATCAACTCTATTTCAAAGTATTTCTAACTCTCCCAAACCCTCCCCCAATGGCACTATTTGAATTAGGTTAACATATATTCTGGTCAAAGTTTTGTTCGAAATATGAGTTTATTTTTAAATGGCTGCACTAACATATGTTGAAGACTCTGCATATGACTTTATTCTAGTCAGAAAATGAAGAGGAGTAAACATTGCCCATATAAGAGCAATGTTTATGTCTCATCTTAGACTTTTTCTCAAAACGAATAACATCTTTTTAATTTTGAGTCAGGGTAAATATTAAAGACAAACAATAGTAACAATATTATTTTAATAAGAACAATATGTTGTCAAAGGCTTGGCACAAAGCAAAATGTAGCCACTTTCTTGACATGAACCATATGGTGACAATCTGGTCTCTATGGGTAATTAACCTGTCTTGACAATGTAGACAAATGTAGGGCTATATGAGTCATCTTCCCAACAAGCTTTGTCACTTTTGGTTGTCAATTGGCTTTACCCAATTGTTGTTTGACACACACACACAAACTTAAACATTTGATCTCATCACTCTCCAAACACCTCAACTGCCTTCATGCTTTGGTCTCACTTATTTCAGCATCTTCTTTTTCTTTGATTAGGTGAAAGCATGAAGATTACCTTACTAATAAAAATATATAATTTTTGAAATTTATTTTAATTATGGTTGAACTGTTTTTGTTTTTTGTTCGCTGGTTGGAACACGATTCATCAGACTCCTTGTAGATCTGAAATCTCATATTACTGCGGAAAGCGAGATATCTGTAATTGATTTGACTAAATAAAATTTGATCATATTTTTGTGTCATGTAAGAGCGTCTAAAAGATGAGAGAATAATATGGAAAAAATCTTTGAGAGGGATCTTCACAATTTGGTACACCATAATTAAGTGCCCCTTCAAAATGTGGCCTCTAATCAATCTTATCTTAGTAAAAGAACACATTAATTAATCTAAATGAGAACATTGAGGTTTTGTTGGCTCTATATTTGTAATAGGGAGCATTTATTTTGTCCACCGGTAGAGTACAAAGTTGGGCACATTTTTGTGGGCTTTCATTTCAGCCTAACTCAAAAAATAAAAAATGGACTTTTCTTTCTTGAATCCAAACTCAATTTGAGGTTCCACCTTTTTTTTGATAATGCTAAAAACACATGATGGTGTAAATATAGCGGGGTGGGTTAACCGGGTTTGACCTGGACACACTCGACCCGTAATATAAAACACACAACAAGAACACAAAGTATGACCTAGACCGGGTAAATCTCCTCAGTCCGAATTATATTTCTTACTCTATCTCAAGAGTGAACTTTAGTGAGAGAAAAATTGGATCCCCTCCTCTATCCCATATCATCATATTTATAGAGGAGGATTTGTGACCTTCCCCTGTTCATCCATGGACAAAATAGGAAGCTCGTAGGAAGGTCACTATAGATAATGGGAACACTGTACAATCATAGAATTTAGCAACTATAGGCCAAGACATGTACTGTTCAATCAAAGACTAAAATGGATATTCTCAATCCAATCAACCCTGCAAAATGACAAACATCCCTTTCACTGTGTGCCTCGTGATGGATGAGCGGCGGGGTGTCCCCTTGACCTCTGACGTGGTTCACCATGCCTAATAGACTGAACCAATGTTAGCCAAGTAAAGTGATGTGACCGGTCACCTTCTCTCAAAAGTTACCCGGTCATTCTTTGTGCTCAACCCGTCTCTGGTCTTCTAAAATGTCCTTTGTAACATTAGGCGACATTTTGGCTATCGCCCAAAATGTGACCGGTCACTTTTTTAGTGGAAGTGATCGGTCAACTTTTGACCCGTCCCAATCGAAGAGTTAACCTCATTTGGTGATTGATAAAAGTGACCGGTCATATTTTGACCTGTCCCTTTCGGTTGTCCGGGTCGGGTATAAGGATATACCCATCAAGAAGTCCTCCACTTACCGGCCTTGTGAGGAAGTCATCAAGGGCGGGAAGTATATTTATGTTGATCTATCACTTTTGAAATCATCAAGTCATTTTCATGACCTGTCCTTCTTTGAAATTACCAAGTCATTCCCATGACCTGTCCTTCTTTGAAATCATCAAGTCATTCCCATGACCTGTCCTTCTTTGAAATCATCAAGTCATTCCCATGACCTGTCCTTCTTTGAAATCATCAAGTCATTCCCATGACCTGTCCTTCTAAATTATCAAGTCACTCTCATTGACCTGTCCTTCTTGTTGACCTGTCCTTTTAGACCCGTCACTTTTGTAATTATCATACCTTTCTCTTTCAAGACCTGTCTTTCTCTGGATTGTCAAGCCTTTCCTTTTCAAGACCTGTCATGTCCTACTTTGAAATTGTCAAGCCATTCCCATGACCTTTCCATGGAGACCTGCCCATTTCTTGGATTCACCGTCTTCATACCAGACCTGGCACTTTTGGATTTGTAGATCACGCTGCATGACCCGTCCGTTTGGATATGTGGGAGTCCAAACGTTGAGCCTGGCCTTTTAGTTTCGGGTTTTCCCTCCAAAACCTTTCACCTTCCACCTTCAAAATTCAAACTTTCCCTCCTAATCACAACCTCTTCCACGTGTCAGGCGCTCCTTCTCCCACCTGTCGCCTCGAGCTCCAAACCGCCTCTCTCTCTCTCCTACAAATACTCCTCCAACCCATATCATTTCTTCACTTCTCTCCTTCGTTTCTCTTGATTTGCCCGGTCTGCTTTCTCTCTCTAGCTTCTCACCAAGTAAGTGCTCCAATCCTCCTAGTCTTTTATTTTTCATCTTCCCTTTTTTAACCGGAAACATCATGTCTTCTGATAGCCAAAACATATCCGGTCAATCTTATGGGTCAGGCTCTCATCCCTCTTCTTCTTCTCACTCTGAGTCTTCTTCTCCTCCTGTCACTCCTTTAATTCGCCGCCCCTCTCAACAATCCAACTCCCAGGCCCAGGAAATAGTTGCCCAGGAGCCTGTTCCTTTGAACCAACTGCCCGGTCGGTTCAATCCCAAGGTCCTCAGCTGGGACCAGTGGGAAGAACGATTGGGGTCAATGGGCTACCTAGCCCTTGACTCAGGACCGGTCTTCAAAGAATCCTCTAGGGTTACAAAAAAGGTCCTGGCCGAGGTACACTCTGTCCTTCCACCGGGCTATAAAGTCATTTCTAACACCACCTGGCCCAACATCATTGACCCCCACCAAGGAAACTGGTTGGGTTTTCACGTTGCTTCGCTAGAGGGGGGCATTATATTTCCCCTTCGCCCCCTCCTCGTAGAAATCTGTGACAAGTTCAAGATTTTGCCCGGCCAGCTTACTCCAAATGCTCACCGGTTCTTGAATTGTTTTGTAAATATTTGTGAATCTCTAAAAATCACCCCTTCTTTGGACCTCTTCCTTCACATGTATGATGTCTTTCCCGGGACTATTAACTGCCCGGGCTTTGTTTACTTTCATTCCCGTCCCAATTCTAGGGGTTTTTTGACCGGTCTTCCCCCTAACCACAAGAAATGGAAGCAAAGATTTGTTTTCGTTGAGTTCCCCCTGACCAGTTTCCACTCTCCAACCGTGAGTGGGCTGACCGGGTTATAAAACCCGAAAGGGTTCACCCGGAGCCCACCAAAGAGCTAGAGGAAGCCTGCGAGAAACTTCTCAAGGGTGATCCTGTGACCGGTAAGCCATACGCCTACGGTGGATGGGTATACCGGTTACCTAACCCGGATGGGGACGTGTCTGCGACCCATGACGCAGGAGATGACCGGGCTGATTCCCCGGATGGTCACGCTGAGGCCGGCTCTCCTCATCCAGGTTGGTTAACTTTCCTCAACCTTTTGGTTTCACTTTCTTTTTTATAAGGTATAAAATCTAACCGGTCACTTGTTGCTTTTGTTCTTTTTTCAGACATGAACTTCAACAGGATGACCACCATCATTGAGGACGATGACGATGATGTCCAAGTCCTCAACTCCAACCGGTCTCCTCTCTCCAAGCCTCCCTCTCCTCCTTACTTCCCTGAAATGGATGGGGCCACAAGTGCCCGGTGTAGCCCTATCCAGAGCCAAAAACTGAACTCTCCTCCAGCCACCTATCTCTCCGAAAGTGACCGGGTCCCTTATCCCAAGAAGGATGTCAAGGCCAAAGGGAAGGGGACCGGTCATTCTTCTTCTCAGAAAAGGAAGAGTTCCCACAAGACTTCCAGGGGGGAAAAGAGGAAGAAGGTCAGGCTATCAGATCTAGAAGGGGAGTCCATTGAAGTGACATTTTTATCCTTGGCCCAGAAACTCAGCAAGGTACCAACTCTGATTTTCCTCCCGGTTTAATTACTTCCTTTGCTTTTACTAACAAGCTTGTTTTCCAGGTTGGAGTTCTATCCGAAGAAGTTGGCCGGTCACTCCTGGAGTCCAAGGACCAGGTCTCCGAACTTACCCTCCTTCTTGATTCTGCCAAGTTGGAGATCAATGACCGGGCCGAGAGGGAGATGAGACTTGAAGAGGAGCTGAAGGAAGAGAGGGTCAGGCTAGACGAGGAAAGAGCCAAGCTGGTGGAGGAGAAGAGAAAGGTGGCTGAGCTAGAGGAAGCTTTGGGACAGGCTGAAGAATCTTCCCGGGCAAAGGAGCAGTCTTTTCCTGATGATGCTGCAACTTGGGCCGCTTGCCATCACACCGAAGTTGCCCGGTCTGTTCTCACCAAGCCGGAGGATACCATGGATTTTTTCAAGACCATGTACAAAGAACCGGAGGGCATGAGGATGATAACTGAGATCGGGTCATACGGCTTCCAATGTGGCCAGAAGGATGAGAGGTCCCTTCTCTATGCCAGGCTCTAGAAAAGGGACCCTTCGTTTGACCCGGCCAAGATGAAGCTTCCTCCTTTGTACAAGGAAGAGCCAGCCCCTCCTTTCCCTTTGCAGTAGGTTAGGGTAGATAATGAAAACACTCTGAATTTTCCCAAGGCCCGGGGGATGTCCGGCCTACTTTTGATTTGTATGAGATTTAAATCTTCTTAGCAGGCTCTTGAATTTTACCGGTCGATCTATTTCAATTTGCATGGTTGAACTTCTTTTCTATGCATGGTTATTGTCTCTTGCATGATAGCTTTTCTTTTCTTTTTCTTGATCGCCTTTGAAGGAACTTCCAAGTCAATAAAACTAACCGGCCTTATACCTTAGGAATCGTTTTAAAGAATGTCCACGCCATCTCATGTCCTGGTCTTGAAAATGTCCAGGCCTCATTGGCTTGGTTGACAATTTTATTGAATATGTTTGATTCGAAGTCAAAATAAGTAACCGGCTTTACCCTTTGTAGTTGTCCAGGTCACCTCATGTCCTGGTCTTTGGTCAACGCCTTAGAAATGTCTAGGTCTGGTAGGCTTTGTCGACAGCGTCCAGGTCTTTTCATGTTCTGGTCAATTCCATCTCTTGAAAATGTCCAGGTCATGTTATGTCCTGGTCAAGTACAAGCCTTGAAAACATCTAGGTCTTGCAACCTTGAAAATGTCCAGATCTTGTGGCCTGACTAGTCTTCTGGACCGGCTTGTGTCTAGGTTGAATTGCAACAAACGTCCAGGTCATCTCATGTCTTGGTGTAGTAGGCTAGGTAGGAAGTTTTGAAGACCACCTTAGACGCAAGGCTTGAAAACTTCCAGGTCATCTCATGTCCTGGTTTCTTGACTTGAAAACGTCTAGGTCGGTTTCTTCCTCGCCTGTTTTCTGACCCAGTCAACTTCCAGGTTTTAATGGCTTGGTTGCAATATGTAACCAGCATGACGTCAAATTTCCTGTCCAGGTGCTGGGTCAAAAATATGACCGGTCAAAAAATATTCTTTCCAGTTTTGTCTGATTTCATCAAATCCGCCAACTAAAAAGTGACCGGTCACTTTTCTCAAAGTTGACCGGTCAAATTTTAATTTTTTCCCATTTGCATTTTCTTGTTAATCCAGAACATCAAAAAGTGACCGGTCACTTTTGACCATGCCACCTTATTCTCCCCCTCTGGCCTGGGTGTTATGCCTAACAGCAACCTTGCTCAAATTTCGAACGAATAATCCGAAACGGTTTTGGAATCATCAAGTCTCAACATCAAGACCCGAACTTTCTTCGGAGATTTTGACCATGTCCTATGATCGCGAACCCTCTCCAAGGTTCAACCCTCTTCCAGGCAACACCCTTCTTCCAGGGCCCCTCTTCTAGGTTTTAAGTCTTTTAATGTGCCATTCTCTAATCATTAGGTTGACCTAGCCAACCCAATCTTCCCACGTGGGGGTATGCCGGTGAGAACCAGCCCTCATTCAATCTTACATGTCCATATGTTATGCGTTTGAAGTGAATTCTAGTCTTCCCTAGACCCTTCAATCCGCAACGGATGGCTCATGCAAGACGGTAATCATTTTTTACTTTGACATCTTTTTGCCCCTATCCAAATGAAAATTTGGTAGGGATCCATGTAAGTATGGACGCGAGTCCTCTTCCAGACCCAGCCTATCTCAAGGCCATACCTCAACATCAAGGCCCCTATCTCAAGGGTTTATCTTTTTTTTTTTACCTTGCCTCTTACATCAAGACATTAGTTTAGTATTGTTGACCCAGCAACACTAGTATTGAAGAAACCTATTATTTATCATCGAAGGGGTATTACAAATACATGTCCTGCCAATTTGGTCTATCGGTAGAATTTTCTAAGGTGGTGGGAATTCCAGCACCTTTCCAACTTTCGACCTTCCGTTGTTTCTAACTTGTATGTCCCAGGGCGTAATATTGCCTTGACCCTATATGGGCCTTCCCATTTATTCGCAAGCTTTCCACCATCACTCGGTTTGCTGGCCTCCCTTCATCTCAAGACCTCATCGCCGACTTGGAAATAACGAGGCCCTACCTTGTTATCATGGTAGGCCTTGGCCGCTTGCTGGTACTCTATCATTTTAGCCTCAGCGACCATCCGCCTTTCCTCCAATAAGTTCAACTCTGCCAAATGGTCCTCTTCATTCCCTTTCTCCTCATAGATCTTTTCCCGGAAGGTCATTATCTTTGCTTCAATGGGTAGTCTGGCCTCACATCCATAAGTAAGGACGAAAGGTGTTTCCCCGGTGGCCCTTCTCGAAGTGACTCGGTAAGCCCAGATGATATGTGGCAATTCCTCTAGCCAATTTGTTCATGCCTCACCCAATCGCTTTTTAATCCCATCTACTATTGTGCGGTTCGCATTTTCCACCTGACCATTCCCTTGCGGGTAGGCCACGGAAGCCTTGTTGTGAGTAATCCCGAAGTCCTCCAAGTATTTGGTGAACCCTGGATTCCGAAATTGAGGCCCGTTATCCGTCACAATGTTTCGAGGAGACCCGAACCTGGTGATTATATTCTTCCAAACGAAGCGCTGGCGCTGCTTGGTTGTGATGGTTGCATATGCCTCAGCCTCTACCCATTTTGTGAAGTAGTCGATAGCGACCATGACATACTTCTTCCTCCCTTGAGCTTGAGGGAAGGCCCCAATGATGTCCATCCCAAACCTTGCGAATGGAATAACATTGGAAACTGGGTGGTAATATGTCGCAGGCCTTCCCGGAAACTTGTAGAACACCTGGCAAGTCTTGCACCTTTGCACATACTTCTCACAATCTTGGTTCATTGTAGGCCAAAAATAACCTAGCAAAAGGATCCTTTGTGCGAGTGTCCTGGACATTTGATGGGCTGCACAGACACCCTCATGAACTTCGGCGATCACTCTTTCCGCCTCCGCCCTGGTCAAGCATCTCAGCAGCGACCGCCAAATGCCCTTTTGTATAGCCTTCCATCAAGCATTTGGAATCTTGGAGCCCTCAACTTTACTTTTCTTACCCTATCCTCATCCTCAGGGAATTCCCCGGTCATATAGTACCTGACCAAGTCATCTATCCAAATATCATCTGGCTCCACTCGATCTGGATTGGGCTGTCCATCTTCCTCTATCATGCTAACAGAAAATCCTTCAATGCTGGCTTTCTCCAGCGTCTCAAACCTGGCCAGCTTGGACACATGCTCCGGGGCTGCTTGCGTCAATTTTGATAGCAAGTCAGCATCGGTGTTTTCCCCCCTAGGGATTTGTTCCATCACATACTCAGTCAGATCCTTCAATAATGCCCTTGCCAAGTCTCTGTACTTCTGCATCTTCTCTCCTTTGGCCTCCATGTTGCCATTGATGTGGCCTACCACCAAGCTTGAGTCGGATTTGATCCTGAGGCAGGTGATTTGTAGGGTTTTGGCCAATCTCAGACCCCCTATCAATGCCTCATACTCAGCCTCGTTGTTTGTGAGCTTGAAATTGAAGATCAAGGCATGATATACCTTGAACCCTTCCGGAGTTGTGAATACTACACCTCCCCCGTAACCTTTCGGTCCAGAGGCTCCATCTACCGACATGGACCACCAAGGCTCTGTGATAGCCCTAGCCGGTTCTTCTTCCTGGTGACCCGCCATCTCCACAAGAAAATCAGCCACGGCCTGTCCTTTTATCGCTGTCCTCGGGCGATATTCGATGTTGAATTGAGTCAACATCATGGCCCATTTGATCATTCTTCCTGATGAGGTGGAGTCCCTCATGACCGTACCCAATGGTAGGTCAGTTAACACGATAATAGGATGGGCCTGAAAGTAGGAGGTGAGTTTCTTCGCCGTTATGAATAGTGCATACCCTGCCTTCTCTGTGGGTTTATACCTACTTTCTGCCCCATTTAAGGCCTTGCTTACATAATAAATGGGCCTCTGGACCCCATCATCCCTCATCAAGACCGAGCTAACGGCCATCTGAGTTACCCCTAGGTAGAGGTATAGAGTCTCCTTCGTTTCCGGCTTGGATAGGACAATATCCGAAGTCAGGTACGTCTTTAGCTCTTCGAATGCCCTGGCACATTCGTCATCCCACTCGAAGGTGTTGGCTTTCTTTAAGACTTTAAAGAAAGATAAGGCCTTCTCAGCTGATCTGGACAAGAACCGGTTTAGGGCCGCCAGGCGGCCCGTCAATCTCTGGACATCCCTTACCGAGGTTGGGGGTTGCATCTCAACAATGGCCTTGATCTTCTCAGGATTTGGCTCAATCCCCCTCTTCGTAACCATGAAGTCCAAGAACTTCCCCGTCCTTACGGCAAAAACACACTTCTTTGGATTAAGTCTAAGATTATGCCTAGCCATAATCTCAAAACATTTTTCCAGGTCTTGAGCGTGTGTGTTGGTTGTCCTGCTTTTCACCAGCATATCATCGACATAGGCCTCCATGGTCCGTCCAAGTAAAGGCCTGAACAATTTGTTGACCATTCTCTGGTAGGTCGCCCCTGAGTTTTTCAACCCAAAGGCCATCACCTTGTAACAGTATGTCCCATCCGGAGTGAGGAAGGCCGTCTTTTCCTCGTCATCTTCCGCCATGAAGATCTGATGATACCCTTTAAAGGCATCCATGAAACTTAGCAGCTCACACCCGGCGGTTTCGTCAACCATTTGGTCCGGGCTAGGGAGAGGATAAGAATCCATTGGGCATGCCTTGTTGAGGTCTGTGTAATCTACGCACATCCTCCAGGTATCACCCTTCGGAGCCAGGACTACATTGGCCAGCCACTCAGGGTAGTTTACTTCCCTGATATGACCTACCTCAAGTAGGTCCTTAATCTCCTTCTTTACAAAATCTCTACTATCACTTGCCAAGAATCTTTTCTTCTGTCTTACAGGCCTAGACCCCTCAAGAACAGAGAGACGATGGCAAATGACTGACCGGTCAATCCCGGGCATATCAGCAACACTCCAGGCAAATAATGATTTATACCTGGTCAACACCTGGACAATCTCAGCCCCAATTTTGACCTTCCTCTCAGGATTGGAGGCATCAATCTGGATCTCCTCCGTGTTTGCATCCGGCTCGATCCTAGTCTTCTCCTTACCCTTGTCTACCTGCTGGGAGACCAATTCAATTTGTTCGAACTGGCGGGTCATCTTCTTGACTGCTTTCATTTCAGCCTAACTCAAAAAATAAAAAATGGACTTTTCTTTCTTGAATCCAAACTCAATTTGAGGTTCCACTTTTTTTTTGATAATGCTAAAAACACACCACCTACACCCCCATGCATGACAATACACAAACAGTTTTATACCTACACAGACGATAATCGTCTATGAAGGCGTGGGTGTGGAAACTGTAGAACGGTCCTTTTTTTAATACAAAGTTTTCCCTACCAATATAAGACTCAACATTTGGACGAACACGATACTAATTTTGATAATAAAATATTAAATTATTGCATGCAAGCAAATCATGATGACCTCCTCTTGACTAAATTGTTGTTCTCACTTTTTCACAACCATGATTTTATAGACACTGTATTTTGTAAAATCTTAGAAATGAATATAAATATACATGAATGGATACAATAACATTCTTTAATGAGTAATAATATTAACCACAAAATACAATTTATTGAAGTAACGTATGGTGGTCCTTTGGAGCCGGTGGGCGTTGCGCAATTGACAAGACAAGGGGTGCCAAGGTGGGGAGACCCGATCGAGTTCGATTACTTGCAACTCGTTGGAGGCAACTACGCTAAAGATAGGGCTTCTGCAAGTACTAGGTGGAGGCTCGACTCTTTGACACAAATCTGCGATTAAAGTCTAATTTATCTCCTCTCAGTGACCGTCTGATCGAATCTGAAGGGACTCTCGGAAATGTGGCTCATTTTTTCTGGATGTCATTAGAGCAAGTATATGGAGTTAAATTAACTTGGCTTCAAAGCCTTGTCGGGTTCCCCAAAGGGTATTGGACCACATTGTATTTGGTTGGAGGGTGTTCTTTTGGGACATCAATATCTTTAAAGTCACATTTTTGGGCTCATATTTGTCTTGCTTCTAGATAGATTTAATCATGCCCTTGGATCCCTAACACTTATAACCCCACATAAAAATTTGAGAAAGATTTGTTTCAAACCACATTTTCAAGTACTGTTTTGGATATTTTTAATTTTAATATCCTGTTTAAAATTTTAAAAATAAAAGTTGTCGTCACATAATATTTTCAAAATGGACATTTTCTATTGTGCTATAACACGTAAATTGTGCGAATACACAAGTCGTAAAGGTCGGATTTATGACTTGTAAGTGCGTCTTATCTATACTATATTTAAAAAGAGGAGAATTCCTCATTGCATTTTCCCGCCTAAAAGTTTCAGTCACAAAAGGTAAGTGCTAAAACTTGATATGGTAAGAGCATCTCCAACCACACTTGCTAAACATGGCTTGCTAAAGTCATTTTTTAGCATGTGAATAGTGGTATAGCAAGTCATTTTAGATTGTTATCTCCAACCTTCAATTGCTATAATTTAGCTAACAGTTATATTATATTGCTTTCATTATTATAATACTCTTTATAATAATTATTCAATTATTATTTTATATTATAAAAATTAAGCAATCAGTATGTAATTTAAAAATAATAATTTCAAAAAATAATATGGAGTAATATTTTACTTTAAAGAAAATAATAAAATTTACTTAGCATTATTTTAAATATTTAATAAATTCTAATTAAAGATTAGAGAGAAAAACTTTGCAAAAAGTAAAAAATTAGAGAATAGAAGTAACCAAATATTTTGAGAATGGAAATGAGAAAAAAATCAAATATTTAATTAATATTATGGTTTGCTACATTTTGAGAGGCTTGCTATATATAGCAAGCCAAAGTTAGAATTTACCAAGGGTGCTATAATATAGCAACACCCTTGGAGCACAAAAATTGAAATAGATTGCCAAATAATGACATTTAACAAGCCAAAACTCAATGGTTGGAGATGCTCTAAGTGCAAAATGATAATGTACTCGTTCGTGTATAATTTAATACTCCATAGTTTAATATGTATGTGCCGTGTATAAGGTGATTTCATAATTATTTAGTCTCTCACTTTTCTTTTATAGTTGTTGTTAATTATTAATTATTATGGTACCGTGGAATAATAATAATAATAATAATAAACGTAATAATAATAATAATAAATGTAATAATAATAATAGAAAAGGTAACATGTGAAACTTTAATAATAATATGATAATAATATGGTACCGTGTAATAATAAAAATAATAGATATAACAAATGTAATAATTATTATAGGTACTGTGTATAGTAAAAAAAGGAACATGTGAAACTTTAATTATTAATTATTAATAAGGTAATTTCATACCTTATAATTTTTGGTACCGTGTATAATAAAAAAAGGTAACATGTGAAAGAATAATAATAATATGGTAATAATATGCTACCGTATAATAATACTAATAATAGTAAACCTAATAATAATAATAATAATAATAATAATAATAATAATAATAATAATTTTGTGGACACATATTGTGGAAAAGGTACCCTTAAAAAAGGACTACGAGGGTAATATTTGATAATAGAGGACTAAATATGGAAATTCCCTCTGTTATAAAGGACCAATTATGGAATTTACTCAAAATTTAAAGTGATTCATTAGAAGTGATACATTAAAATTAAATTAAAAATAAAATAAAATTTATACTTCGTACATTGAATAATTAATGTTTACAATTAAAAAAATTTAAAACTTTTTTAACACTTATTTTAATGAGAATGATTAAATAAAAACATAAAATACAATTGAATAATACAAACTTACAAAAACTCAAAATAAAAATAAAAAAGAATTTAAAAAACAGAAAAACTGAAATAAAAATTCAAAAAAAAACAAAATTTAAATACTGAAAAACAATTAAGAACTAAAAAAGAAAAGGAGTAACAAAATAAAGAAAAAATAAAGAAGCAACAAAAAGAGAAAGAAGAAAGGAAAGATACGAAAAAGCAATCCCCCATTCCCACATTGGGAGGGGGTGTGGGGTGCTCCGTTTTTTCAGTTAATTTTTTTAAAATATTAATAATTAATTAACAGTAAATAAATAAATAAATACTCCTTAACTATAAAGTTATTTTAAAATGATTTCTTAAAAATTTATTTAAAAATTATTTTAAATTATCTTGACTCCTTAAAATGTTATGCTCCGTGGGGAAAAATTTGTTTTAATGAAGCATTGTAATTTGGACACATATGTGATGAAACCAACCATATGCCATAATCGAATCGATTCAATGGAATTAGACCGTTAGATTCAAATTTGAAATCCCCCAATAAATCTTCTCGTCTTCTTCCTATCTCTACCAATAAGAAGAAGCCAAGAAAGTTGAGTTCTTGCCACCGTTTCCGATTCACCGGAAACCATGAAAAACACCCCAACAACGCCGACAACATCCTCGAATTCGTCATCTACCACCGTGGAATCTGAGGCCAGAGAGAGCTGTTATTTCCCGGGATGTAGGAAAGACGCCAACTGCAACTGCCGCATATGCATCGCCAGCATGAGCGCCGCCTTCGATTTGATGACGGAAAACGTCCAGAGAAGCACTCTCACTAAGATCTCCGCCGTGAAACGCCGCCACCTCCCGAGAAGCCCTGTTCGGTTCAACTCTTCCAGCTTTTCAACCCCCGATTCCTGTTCGGGTAAATCCGGGTCCTTTTCCTTGGAATTGGACTCGGGTTCCGGGTTGAGAGTTCATGATACAAAGAAGATGAAGGAGAAGAGTTTAGGGTTTGGGGTTCTGATGATGAGGCTTCTGTTTGGATTGGGATTGGTTCTCTGGTTTGAATTTGGGGTTTCTCCGATGCTTTTTGGGATTTTGGGTCCTGAACTTTCGCCCGAATTCGTTACGAATCTGGGAGAAAAATCTCTGGGCTTTAATGATTTCAAGGAAAGATTGAATTTTTTAAAGAGTGAAATGCAAAGCTTGGTTGAGGAAGAGGTATCAAATTGCAGCTCTGCTAATTCCATGTGGAAGGTTGATCAGGTGTGCCTTTTTTCTTGATAAAACTTCAAGAAAAAAAAAGATCATTTTTTTTGTTATTCTCAAATGCCATTTGTTAGATTCTTATTTTGTTATTAATTACAGAGTAATAAATCTGTTTTTTTTAAGGAGGGGTTGATTTTGAATTCAAGATGTACCTTGTACAAGTCCCTCACTGAGGAAGTGGCCATTTGGGGATGGCCACTTCAGACTGCTGGATTTCTCACTGCAGCATATTGCTCAAGATCTTTCACTCTCTTATCAGGAAGATTGACAGAGGTGGGATTTCATATTACTTTACACTAAAATAGATAAATAAATAAAAATTTGTGATATCCAAACATACCCTTGTATCATCTTCTTCATGAATCATGATATTCTTTTCTGCAATGACCAGTGGAAGAATGGAGAAATGGGGTATTCGATTCGAAGCGTTAACAGTTCGTGGACACAAGGAAGATGGAGTTCATCAGCAGTTCAGCTAGATCCCAACACATGGGTTCTGGAATACAGTGAGTTCCCTATAAGGGAAAATACAAAACTGGTTTCTGCATTTCTTGAATTTCTCAAGTTCAAGATTGCAAAAGTGTTGAAAAGGTTAGAAAGAAAGTTTTGGCTTTCATCTCTTGTCACGCGTAGCCATGTCCATGATCTCGGAGCACGGAGTTTCAGAGTCCCAACTTAGGCCTCGTGAGAAGCTTTTTTTTCTTCTTCTTCTTTCTTTCAATCTTTCTTTAGCATTGATTTTGGTATGGTATAATTTGCATATCTGTTAAGTGCTTCAAGTCCAACATGAAGTTGTATGGTACAAAAGAGTACTATGTATTTTGGAAGCATTGAATGTGTATAATGAGACAGATGATGTATAGCTAGACATTCTTTTGGGGTTAATTGTAATCAATATTTTCTTCGATGAGAGGGCGTGTGTTATAGCGCTCGAGACCCTCCGATTAGTGTGGGTCCCGTGGAATTGACGATTAGAGGACTCTTCAGCTCCTTTGCTCCATGGAACATGCTGGGTCTAGATGATCACGATATGATCATCTCTCCCCCTAAAGAAAGAATTGAATTTAATATACTTTAGAGCGTTCACTCCAGTGAATAAATTTAGCTCGCATGTAAATTTTTTGCATTCCGCTTGAGAGTTTTGATAGTCATTCACGCGGACAATTTTTTTTTGTCACGCAAAGCATGGGAAAAAAAGATGGAGATAGAGCTTGGCATGTGAGTGATTGGCAGGGAAAAAAGTTTTTCATAACAATGGGAGTGCAACGGAAAAAATTACACAATAATAATGAGGAAAAAGATGATGTGGGCGAGAAAAAAAGTGTAGAAAGAGATTGGTAAGGATTTTTTTCCTCAGAAGGCTCTCTTAGCAAACGTTTTTATGATTTTTGCCTCAAAAAATTCAAGACATGATTAAATTTATGGCATGATATGTGTATTAACTTAAATTTAATGTGATGGCGGACTCATCTGTGGAGAGTACAAAGACAATGAACATTTTATTTGTTCATTTCCTTTGGTGAGCTCACTTCAACCTTTTTTTTTCAATCTTCCTTCTAAAAAAGAATTAAGGATTCGTTTCATACACGAAATTAAGGATCCATTTGATACACGAGATTGATAAAATCGGAATTGAATTGTAAATAAAATTCTCTTGAGTTGAATGAATGGAATTAAATTCTCCGATTTCAATTCATTTTTTGCACTATTATATCCAATTTCACATATTTTTTGTGTTACCAAATAACATAATTGCAATTGAAGTCCTCAATTCCAAATTTTAATGCTAAGGCTTGAATTCCGAGTGCCAAATAGAGCATAAATTTACTTTAACAAATTCTTTATGGACTTTTTCTCAAAAATGGAGTAATTTAACATGAATATAGGTATTGGTTTTTCAAAAATGAACAAATTGGTCGTTGACCTGTTCCAGAATCCTTTTGTCAAATCCCAACGCTATAAGATGAACCTAAGCTAAATTAATGTGATAGTGGACTCAATTACACGAATACAAAGGGGAAAAAGCTTCTTATTTGCGGTACACTTTAATAAGATTTTTATTTATTTGTGAGTAAAATTCCATAAATGGCTGCCAATGATATTGTAGGTTTTCATACTTAGTCCCTAATTATAAGACATTTCATAAAAAGTCCTAAATATCTAAAAACTATTTTACAAATAGTCCTTTCAAAATAGGACTATTTTGAGAATTCACTCAAAATATTTTGTCATACAAGTATTTGGTAAAAAAGACTATTTGTGAAATAATTTTTAAAAATTGAAGACTATTTATTAAATATCTTACAATTGAGAATTAAATATGAAAAAACACATATAAATAGAGACCGTTTATGGAATTTACTCTTTATTTGTAGACTGTTACATGGATTTAAGATCCATAATAGTAGAAGTTAACATGTGGACTAAAGATTTTCAATTGGTTAATCAAATACTCCCCCATTTCAAATTAATTTTTTTAAACAATAAAGTCATGTTTTGTTCATCTGATCTTATTGATTCTAACTTAATTGTAATAAGTTTTGACCTAATCTGATAAGATTTAAATGTAATTATATTCTAAGCTATTTTTATCTAAAATCGCCTAATCTGATTCCAATAAGAATAAGTAATTAGTAAAAAATAAGTTGAGGAGATAGTAGTATACTCCCTCCGTCAGAATTTTAAGTTCCCAGTTTGACTTTTGCTCATTTTTAATATGTGTTGACTTTGAATGTAGTTTGTCTAAAATACCTTTGGTACCCAATGCCTGATTTGAAGGCTTGCAACTGCCCAGCCTCCAATTCCCGATTGGGCCACGGCCACACCATGGCCACCCCAACTCTCACTACCACCAACCCACCACCGCTCCCACCGCCGCAGCCTATAGTCACCGTCTGTCCACCATCTTCGTTAGACCCCACCACCATCAATCCAGCCCCACCATCACCGCTAACCCCCCCACCATCGTCACCGCCAACTCCATTGCCGCCAACCTTCGCCACCATCACCCAACTCCACCGTCATCGCCAGCCCTACCATCGCCCCAAACTGTCACCATCGTCATAAAGAATAAAATGATGATGATAATCAAAGCGTAGATCTGCATAGATCTACCACATATCTAAGAAGACAATTAGAGGAATGAAGAAGAAAAAAAGAAAAAGAAAGGAGTAGGAGCTAATTTTGGAGAGAGAAGGAATAGAAAAGAAGGGGGATTCAGTAGAGAAGAAGAAGAAGAACGAGAGAAGAAGAAGAGGAAGGAGGAGGAAGAGAGAGAAGAAAAGGAAGATAGATTGGTAAGGTTGGGCGATGGAAGAAAGAGCCAGGAGAAAAGATAAGGGGGTGTGTGGGGAGGGTATTTTAGGAAGAGTGGGTAAAAAAAACCTATACTCGGAACTTTATTTCCGAACGGAAAAAAGAATAGACTGGGAACTTAAAATCCAGACGGAGGGAGTATTATTTTTCACGAATCAATGTGTTTATATCTTAATTTTTGTCCATCTTACTCCATCCGTCCCAATTTATAGTCTGTTTCAGTTCACGATGTTTGACAAAAATTATTTTCAAATCATTTTATATGAAAATGATGTAGAATTAAAAAATAAAAAATAATATTACTCCGTAAATTACTACATCAAAAGATCTACAAAACTAGTGGTGACATGACAATTTTATTTTATTAAATAACTACCAAAAAAGAGAAAGAAAGTGACTAAAGTTTGATCCTATGAATAGCAAACAACCAAACAACGTCAAAGCATCCAAAGTTCAGCTCAAATTGGACCCATAGTAAAAAAAAGAACAAAAAAAATACACAAGGTTATCCAATGGTACCATTGGAATTGCCACTTTATTAAGCAAGGAGGGTAATGATACTTACATACTCTCTAGTAGTACCCGATGGTGCGTGCTTCTCTAGCATTACTGGAAGAAGAAAAAAATAAGTGTGGGGAAAAAAGCATTTCAGGGGAGTTGAGGAAATAATAATAATATTATTATTATTATTATTATTATTATTATTATTATTATTATTATTATTATTAACAACAACAACAACAACAACAACAACAATATTAATAATAATAACTACATGTGTTACCTATTGTTGAAATAAAACTCAGAAAAGAGACTCAGGTCTCAAAGGTCATGTTCTCTGCCTCATGCCGAACGGATTCAAAGAGAACGGACGAAAGGTAACGCTCTCCAAAGCTTGGGAAAACAACCTGCACAGCATGACAAATGATCTCTCTTAAACCTCAGACCAAACAAAATCTGTTACCTGTCAGATCCTGAGTTATAGACTTGTAATGGCTTCAGTCTAACGAGTCTACAATGCTCATAACACAGCATTTTTTGGGGGGGATGTGGTGTGGTTTCTTGTTTTTAGTTGTATTTTTATATCGGGACGGTTCTCATCACATTGCCCGGCAGTATTATGGTTTTGGTAGTATTATGACCCTTTTTATATTTATAGTTTTGGTAGTATTATGGTGCCGAATTCATAAGCAATATTTAAGGGCCTGTTTGGCTGGAGGGGTTTGCATGGGACAGCTTGGTCTATAAATGGTAACTAGAATGTTTCTAAAAACAAATAAAAGGTGGCTAGAATGGCATATAGTCACATATTATGAGGAGTTTAATTTTATACAATACCAAATATCACATACGGTGTCCTACATATAAAGCTAAAAACCAAGTCCTACAAAGCCTTTCCCTCAAAACTACTCTAAAATCCTCTACCAGAACAGAATCTAAAGGACGCAGATTTTTTGTTAAAATGGTGAATTAGTAAGTAAAAATCTTAAAAATTGGAACCCAAGTGAAATGTGAAATAAATCATGGAATAAAAAATTGGAATCGAAGTGAAATGTGAAGTAAAACATGGAATCAAAGTGAAATTTGAGTAAAAAATGGAATCAAACTATGTAGTTATAACATTTGGAGTATAATATACAGAGCAATTGTTTTTTGCTAACTTAGGTCACGTTCCGTTCAACTTATTTTTTAGTTTATTACTTTATTCTTATTAAATTCAGATCACACCAGATCAAAAACATCTTTAAATATACCTACAATCAAATCAAATCAGATCTTCAAAAAATCATATCACATCAAATCAAACAAACGGAACGCAACCTTAAGAGGTCCCAAGTCCGCCTTGTCTACATGGGATACCACAAACCATTTTGAGTGTGTTGAGAATTAGACATGTTTATGTTTTGGTGTACTGTTTGGCATGATAGCTTAAAGATGAAGGAGAAATTGGTGTTAAGTTGCCCTGTTTTAGTGTCAAGTACACCAAATACGGATTTTTTGTTGAAGATGACCTAATGCAATTGTATGTACCTTCTGATGATAGTTGACTTAGAATCTTAGACTATTGTTAAGAAGTGAAGGAAAAAAGAAGCACATACAACAATGAGTTTCCCGGCATTCTCTGGCCTCTTTGCAACTTTAATTGCAGCTGCTGCAGCAGCACCTGATGATATTCCCACCTGCAGTTGATATTCTCGTGAAATAATTAAGCTGCAAATACCGTGAGATTGGAGGACAAACGGATACGACTTTTTGAAACACAGTAAGAACTTACCAGCAATCCCTCTTTCACAGCTAGCTGCTTTGCAGTTTGAATGGCCTCATCACTCGAAATCTGATTTGTAGCATCACAATAAACTATTTTAGTGAAAAGATGATCAACACATTTGTTGAGTATCCCCCATAAGACAAAATGTAAGTTTGAGGTAAACTATCACAACTCTCGATCATAGTTTTCAGAACCAAAGCGGTCAAGATACTCGTTCATTGGTCGAACCAGTGGTTTAAACATATTTTTTGAAAATAATATATATATATATATATATATATATATATATAATGAGATCTTACGAAAGAAATAAGAATGCATATGGTGCTTTAGAATGTGAGATCTAAGGGCCATAAAAATTTGAAATATAAGAAAAACTCAGGAAAAATGTGGTGGCAATTTTATAATTAATTTGAACTTTGTAAAATGCACTACCTGCTTTGAAAAATGCACCATGATGAACTACCTATTTTGTAAAATGCACCATGGCGAACAAAAAATGCATCATTCTTATTTCTTTCACCAAGGTCCATTCTTACAGGAACCGGCATATATATATATATATATATATATATATATATATATATATATATATATATATATATATATATATATATATATATATATGGGATTGACTCCAGTGAGATGACACCTTACGGTGCGATGACAGACTTCAGTCAAATGACGCAAAGCTCACCACACTACAATACAAAACTCACCAATGGACAATGCAAAGCTCACCTGAAAATAAAGCAAAGCTCACCACTTTGAACCCCACAACTCACCTTTTTTTAATTTAGAAAATTAAAAAATTAATTAAAAATAAAATAGAAACACCGGTCAACCACCGGTCAACGGCGGCCACAGGCGGCGGTGACCGGAGGCGGCCGGAGTACGGCGGCGGCGGCGACCGGAGACTGGCGCAGGCGGCGGTGACCGGCAACCAGCGGCGGGCGGCGGCGGTCAATGCTGGAGTCAACGGTCAAAGTCTAGTCAGCACCCCTTCCTTTGATTTTATTTTTTCAAAAAAAATTCAAAGTGTTAAAAAAAATATGGTGAGTTTTGCCTTACAGTTTGGTTAGCTTTGTAGTTGTGCTTTGTGAGCTTTGCAGTGAGCAGTGGTGAGTTTTGCGTCATCTGACCGAAGCATGTCATCGCACCATAAGGTGTCATCTCACTGGAGTCAATCCCTATATATATATATATATATATATATATATACACACACACACACACACGTGTGCGCGCTCCCTCCATCCAAATATTATCTTCACGTTCACTATTCAAAGGGCCACACTTTATTCACTCTGTTAGCCTATCTGTTTTCGTTGCCCATTTGATAAAATAATATAGTTATATCACCCCTATTTTTTTAGATTTTTTGATGTGGTTTTTATACATGTAATTTTTCGTTTTTAATTTCACACCATTTTCATATAAAGGATTTGAAAATATCTAAAATCAAACATCTAACGCACAACGGGAAGATAATTTTTGGATGAAGTATATATATATATATATATATATATATATATATATATATATATATATATATATATATATATATATATATATATATATATATATATATAGTGTGTGTGTGTGTGTGTGTGTGTGTGTGTATGTATACACACACACACATTAGTAATACCCTTTCGTCTATACATAAAAACTTAGGATGTCTAATTGAAGTTACAATCAATTTAATTTATTTGATTAGTGGTATTATATTTAAAAATAAAATTTGTACGCTCAAATGTACATAAAAGAAATCCTACTCCGTATAAAATAAGAGATGTCGTTATTTGTTCATATATTTTGTCCAATATTTTTAAAAAATATTCAAATGAATTTTATTTCAAGACACGTACTCCGTATTAGTATCAATTATATTTTTAAGCATTTGAATCCTAGTTATAACATCATATTTTTCAAAGTATAAAACAAAAAGAAATCCTTTCATAAATATTTATTCTTTAAATTACGGAGTATATAATATATACTACTTTGACCAAGCATGTACTCCAAAAACATTCTTGCTTAGTTGGTGGATATCATCACATGATATGTAGGAGCTCTAAAGTTTGAATCCTTGTGAGTTGTGGCGGTATGATATATTTGGCCAATTTTTTCTAAAAAAAGAAAAACTGGTTTGACCGGCAGGTTCTTACCAACGAGTTCACACTGGTTCAAACTGGTTCACAGCTCAAAGCGGTAAAAGGAGCTGGACCAGACTGGTTCGCGTGTTCCCAGTCCGAACCAGCCGGTCTGGTTTTAAAAACTATGCTCTCAATCCTTACACTTTTTTAGCTGCTTGGCATGTAGTAGGTATCCGGATCTCTAGAGGATCCTTTTGGGGTAAATTAGACCCAATTACATGGAACTGAGGTCCAATCTAATGGTGCCTGTAGGGAACCTATCCACTTGGGCTGAGAGCCAAAGAGTGTCTATTGAAGTAAGTGTATTGGTTTTGAACTAGGTTTTAGTATAACATATTAATATATAAGTCAGACGTAAACTTCATCTCTTTATAATCTTCTTGGGTTGAGTTAGACCAAATTTAGCACAATATTATGGGGCACCCACCCACTCATGGCGCGTGTGTGCGTGTTTGGGTAACTCCCCCCCCCCCAAAAAAAAGCTTTTGAAGGACTAAGGTTGGGTGTTACTGTACATATTATATACTCCCTCCGTCCCGTGAAACATGGGACATTTCTTTTTTTATCCGTCCCACAAAACACTTCTCATTTCTATTAAAAAGTCACTTTTACCCCTTACTTTTTCATACCCTAACTATCACATCATACCTTTTTACTAATAATCTATTCATCAAATCATACTTTTACCCATCACATCAAAGGACATTTTTGGAAATTCAATACCAAAATACACTCCCTTAAATCCCTCCTAAAAAGCAAATGTCCCATGTTTCACGGGACGGAGGAAGTATTACATTAGTTGTCTTATGGATTGGAGCCTGGTATGTAAGTGTTCTTTATAACATTGCTAGCAGCATTAAAAAACATCACTGTATCTTACTTGAATAACTTCATCGAGAAGATCGGCTTCTAGGACCCCCGGGACAAAACCAGCACCAATCCCCTGGATCTTGTGAGGACCTTTAATACATCAAATAGAAAAGCACTTCAAATATTATTGTTAAAATGTCAAAAGTATGCAAATCTCATCTTGTAGATACTCTACGACCAACAATGGATCATAAGAGTGGAGTGGTTAGAAGAAATAGAGAAAATTTCTCAATTGAGAAAACTCACCAGGCTTTCCTCCACTGAGAACAGGACTCTCAACAGGTTCAACTCCATACACCTAAAACAGAAATGAAGAGGAAATCAAACCAACAAAAGAATATGAAGTTCTTTCTATGCACTGGAGAATATAACTTTTATTACTGGGGGTGAGGGTTGGGGAATTGGAGGTTAAAACTGAAGGAAAATGTAGAGGAAAATAAAAAGTAGGCTAGAACTCAATAAATATATCCCCCCATTTTTTCTTCTTCTTCTCTCCTTCTTCCACCGCCACCACTGTTTTTTCATTCTTCTTCTTCTTTCTCCCCTTTCAATAATAATAATAATAAAATGGGTCTAAGTTTAAAAAACTAAAATTATAAAATTATAACTTAGCCCCTGGTGATTGTTGGTGACTTGGAAACCTGCTAATAGACTTTTGGTGAAAGAAAGTTAAAGTTCGTGTATTTTTGTGAGAGAAAAAAAGTTTGTATATCGAAGTGAAATCATGCCAAAAGTTTGTTTACCACTAGTGAAATTTATCCTTTATTTCACATATTTGTAGTACTTGGTTTATTTATGTCCATCATATAGAGTAAAAACTATGAAATCTATATATAGGTACAGTTTTAAGAATAAATCTATACTAGTATTTTTTTCTTCAACATTTTTCAATATGGAACCAAACACTAGAAAATGATATTTCTTGAGGGCCAGTTTGGGAGTTGGGTATTGGAAGGGATTGGATGGTGGAATTTTGGGGGCTGTGTATACCCAAACATACCCTGTGTGTTTCTTTATTTTCCTAGCATTTTCCAGGATCCAAACACACCCTACAAGTTGAATCTTACCTTTATATTAGCATTTTGCTCCCTAAGGAACTTCCCAACTCCAGTAATAGTGCCTCCAGTACCAATTCCAGAGACGAAAGCATCAACTTTACCATTTGACCCTTTCCAGATTTCAGGCCCAGTTGTTTCATAATGTATCTGAAGTACACGAAAAAGATGCGATTATATAACTCTACCAGCACATTCATACAGCTTCTAAGTTAAAAGCAACAAACCTTTGGGTTGGCAGGGTTTTCAAATTGTTGAAGAATGTAGGAATTGGGTGTTTTGGCATGAATCTCTTCAGCCTTTTGAATGGAACCTTTCATTCCCTTAACAGGGTCAGTGAGAACCAGCTCAGCCCCAAAACCACGGAGAAGAATTCTTCTTTCCAGGCTCATGGAAGCCGGCATGGTAATGATAAGTTTGTAGCCCTTCGCTGCAGCCATGAATGCCAAGCCAATGCCAGTGTTTCCACTTGTAGGTTCAATTAAGGTACTCTTCAAAAAAGGACAATGCCATTGAGCAATAAAGCCAAATTGAATAAGCTTTAAAAAACTAAAGGTCAGCTTAGAACATCGGATAAAAGGTTTTGGAGGGAAAGCCTTTGAAAAAGTTAGTTCATAATTTTATATCTTCAATAAATAAAATGTTTCTAAAAACAAATGAATGGTGATTAAAGTGTTGCCTAGCCTTTAATTTGGTTCACACACTACACTGTGTGTGTGTGTGTGGCCTTCCAAAACCGCCCCTTCAATACTCTGTATCCAAACTAGCCCTAAGGAACATAAAGTAATGAGACATCAATCACTCACCTCCCCTGGTTTAATGAGGCCTTTCTCCTCAGCATCAGTAATCATACTATAGCCAATCCTACACAAAACATGAAACGCCATTTAAGCATCAAAGAGTATCAAACAAAAAGAAAACCAACACTAACAAGAAAATTTTGCAATAATCAACTTGGGCACCGTTTTGAATTGTATGTGGTTTCCGAATCACCCCCATTCCCCACGGTAATAAGGTCATTGCAACCATGACTTCAACTAATTCTTGATATTACAGATTCCAACAACCCAATCCAGTTCTAGTAATTGAATTCAAACGGCCAAATAAATCTTTAGGAGCTTAAACCAAAGCACTCACCTGTCCTTAACACTAGAACATGGCTCCATCATTTCCAGCTTGGCAGCAACACGAGCAACGCACCCATCAACAACTTTGTTCAGGTAAACCAATGGAGTTTTACCAATCAACTGCAGATACAGAGTTTAGAAATGCAACACTATATACTCACCCGAGGGAATGATCCATATGAATGTGTGTGTACAATCTTAAATGCAGGAACTATGTGAAACCAATCTCTGATGAACAATAAAGAGCACCAAGGGACATAAAACTCACTTCGGTAACATCCTTTGCGATCCCGGTCTTCTCTTCTCCCATCCTTTCAGATTTAATCTGCAAATAAAGCGTTAAGAAACTAAACAAGCGCAGGTCAAACAATTGAAATCGCAAGCAGACGCTAAACCTGGGAGATCGCGTGGAGGATCCGATTAGGGCGTCGGAGTTGTGATTCCGATGAAGTCAATCAGTCGATGATGGGATTTTGGGGTTTCTTTTTCTCTGCAGAAGGTGAAGATAGACGAACGAGGCGACTAAACGCAAGAGATGTATTTTCAAAGGGATATGCTAGGGGTACACAAAAGGTACTCCAAATTTACACCACCCCACCTCTTTACTATTCATTTTATTTTATTTTTATTTTTACTTTTTTTTTGCCTTTTTTGTGTGGTGATGGAGGGGGTGGGGGATGTTTGGGGTACACTTGTGGTGTATCCCTAGCATTTTCCATTTTCAAAACATACAGGCTGCTGGTGCCTGTGACACTTGTCAAGATAAGAGTGGCTGGGTGACACCCAACTTTAATTCCTGACAAATATGCTCGGATTGCTTATGCTAAGTTTGTAGTACCATTAGTATGCCACCACATAGGTGTACTCATGCTTCGCACAGATAAACATAAACAATAATTGTCTGTGCGATACAGACAATTATCGTCTGTGTTTATCTGTGCGAAGCATGGGTGCACCCATGGTAGCACCCATGTGGTGGCACCCTAGCATTTTCTGTAATATGCCTTCTACAAATGTTGTGAAGCAGCGTTAACAATATCATGAACGAAGAAACAAATTAACGACTTGATAGTTTTAACGAATCGCGTAAACGCTTTCCGATCAAAGTTGTTTCGAAATATACCAAAATACTTTTATCGAATCAGACGTTAATCAAGATTGGACCCTTCGAAAATCTGTATCTCAAGCATACCTGCGAATCCCTATTTATAGAGTCGAAAATCCATGATCAGACATGAACGTTAGCGTAAAGATGCAAACGTTCGCGTGAAGAGATTTCATGAACGTTTGCTTAAGGAGGCAAACGTTCGCGCGAATAGATTCTTGCGATTTAGGGCCAATTTAGCGTTTACCCATACGTCCAAATCTTTTAACATTTTGAACTCCGTTCACAAAAATCAGAAGGATTTTCAATAAGCAATAATACCCTGCCAAAATAAAAAGATTTCCCAGTGACCCCGGCCAGGGGCGCTGTGAATTTGTAATATCGTTGAACGAGTGTGTACTCCGCACTTCTTAACTTGTTGTGACAACGTCTATTCAAATATTTTAAATTAAACCAACTACACAAAATAGCTGATGATACTAAAATCACCAAGAAATATTAAGTGCAAACTCCACTTTTGTCACTAATTTGTAATTAAATTCAAATTGATCTCTTTTAGATAATTGTCTAGCTTGTTTAACTGGATCCTCAACAAGAGATCAATCCTTTAAAACATACAAAGTAATAGTTCACATTTTCCACGATTTAAGGAGGGATTCCGTTGCCATGGGCAATGGTGCCACTATGTTGCCATTGGGCGCTCCAATCACAAGGTTGATGGTTCCATACTCCTCGTAAATCCTAGCCGGCTTCAACTCACCCCTATCCTCATCAATTAGACTCCTCAAGTTTAAAGTAAAAATTTTTACCCCAAGGTCAACTAATTTTGGGGAGTCCACTTGACGGGACTAGGAGATTGTTCGGATCAAGCTCGGGTGGAGGTTTAGCGGGAGTTCGGAATTAAGAACCATCAATTTTTCAAACATAGCATCCGAGGTGCACCAAAAAGTCATTGGTACTAGAGTGGCATCGTTGTCATAATTCTAAGTTTCACCCCTCTTTTTCCAAAATATTACCTCTCTAGTCCCAAAAGTGACCTTCTGTTTCTTTCTTGAAATTTGTGTGGAGAAATATGTTGTTCGTGGGTCTAAGGCCACACGAAGTGGGTTCGGGATTGCTTTCGGCATTTGAGGTGGAGGCCAGTCCTGACGAGAAACACGCCCCCCATTCAATGTCTGGCGTATGAGGCATGCAAACACATCTATTGATCCCTTTTTCCTCTCCATCTCTCTTTTTTTTCTTTTTAATTTCTCTATGGGTCAGGAAAGTCCCCCATCCACACCACATTCCC
Organism: Cuscuta australis; assembly: GCA_003260385.1. Classification (NCBI taxonomy): domain Eukaryota; kingdom Viridiplantae; phylum Streptophyta; class Magnoliopsida; order Solanales; family Convolvulaceae; genus Cuscuta; species Cuscuta australis. The sequence goes on along the minus strand of NQVE01000209.1, from coordinate 1,664,606 downwards.
CTTCTTCCTTTCTCCCTCTCTCTTGCGTGACTTTGGAGGCTGGCATGACCGTTGGTACCTATGAAACCACACTGTGCGGCCTAAAAAGATTAGGAATTGAATTTCGATTTGTCCCATTCAAAAATGAATCAAAATTATTTTTTCATATGGATTGAGACAAAAAAATGCGAGATAACTCGAACTGAATCAAACCAAACCTGTATTAGACAAAAACAAATTATATTCGAACTGAATTATAATCGAAACGAATGAAATCCAAGGTCAATCAAGTCTTAGCCAAATCTCAAATGAGTAATTAATTAATCATGTATGGAGTATATCTTTTGGTAAAAAAAATTTGAAAATGTGATTTTTTTTCTAATTTATTTGAAAAAAATATGTATAATAAGGAGCTCCACGACCCCAGGTGCGACAAAACATATGGTGTCAAAGCCAAATACTATAAACACGTGTTAGTTGTCAAGGCATGTTCTCTCGTGTATGGTCATTTACGTTAAACAGCTTTTAACGTCGTCTAACCCGCCATGAAAACACCAGTCCACAAGAGGAGAAATCCATGTTAAAATACCCATTCGGCCAAAGACCAAAGTGTCAACCGGTTCGAGATCTTCCTTCCAACGGGGGTTCATCACAAAACTCACGAGTACTTTTTTTAACAAAAACTCCAAAAAATATTTGCTCTTTTCGTCTTTACGAGCATTTTTTTTTTAGAACTTTGTTGTGCCATTATCCCTTTCTGAATCAACATGTCCTATCTCTGCATGCCAGGGGTTGTTAATAAGTTCCCCCACTTTTGTTGTAGGACAAGTATTAGGTACATTCTACAACACGACAACTCTTATGTTGCATGTTTATTATCAAGTGGGGGTAGTCTTACACCAAATTGTGTAAGATTACATTTTCTCATATTATTAATCAATAATCAATCTAGTCGTGTAGAATGCTTAAGCACAAAAATTGCAACAGTGACCAATAAAGAAACCAAGGAGAGAGGACTAAAGCCATTTGTTAAGCATATTTCTAAAAGTTAATGTTTCACAAACAGCCTAGCTAATACTGATAAGTTTAATCAGCAATTATCACAAGTACAGCCTGCAGATAATAAGTTTTTAAAATTAAGGAAAGGATTAACACACAGATAAAGCTACAGTTCAGGAGAGATCAGTGATCACATATCACTTCAGAGAAGAAGAAGGAATCCAGTTCCGGTCGTCATCGTCGTCATCTTCATCAGTTTGTCACCATGTTTCTTGAGAGAGCAGCCAGTCAGTAGTAAGCTTGCTGGTAAGCAGGTGGTGGTGTCATTCCATTGCCATAGCTTCCATATGGGGAGTAAGGACTGCCCATAAGAGGGGCAGCTTCAGGGGAGTAACAGTAAGAGGGGCTCAAGCTTCCATGCCCATATATTGGGGACGGAGGGTATGCGGGGTACTGGGTGGTGTGTGAGGGGGGTGACCTCACGAACGTAGGAGGGGTTGGCGGGAAAGAGGAGACGTACGCATTGCTTGAGCGCCCGGCCTTAGCGGGGGGCATGGGCCCACCCCCGTTGCTGACCCTCGTACGCTTGGCGGCAGGGGCCGCCGCTGCAGCTGGCTTCTTCTTCTCGCTCTTCGTCTTCTCCAGCTGCTCAAGACGCTTCTTGAGAGTTTCTGGCGGGAATTCGGATTCGAGCTTGTATTCTTCAATGCACTTGAGAACAGCACGGATCGCCGATAGCTCCTTCTTTGCAGATAGTTGCTGTAAATATTGGCAAAAAAAAACTAAATTAGAGAAGTGAAATAAAAAAAGGAGAATTAGTACTCATTCCACCCTTCAATAAACTTCACTTTTTCCTCTGAGGTTCAATCCCAAATCCCAGATACATTTCATTTTCTCTTTCAAGGAAATGAGTACAGTACTACAGTAAATATTTCTCTTCCCTTTTATATGAATAATGCTGAAGTCACAAACAAAACATTCACAAAATGCACAAACTTACCAAATATGATAAATAGTAGTTCCAAATAATGGTTTGAAAAAATTAAAAAATAAAAACTTAAATTCACAAATGGTAAGTTTGTGCATTTTGGGAGGGTTTTGTTTGTGACTCTAGCATTACTCCTTTTTTATATAAATTTCAACACCATGATCTCAACTAACTGTGTAGGCGTGCAAAAGCAATTGTAAAGTTTATTTAGGAAGAAAGAGAGTACTATTTTTTATCAACATTGCAGGTTTAACAATATTGCAGGTTTGATGGAATAAAGCAAAATTGCTCTTTAAACAGTCGGTGCTTCTATTATTGTGACGTAGCAGTTAGTCAATTCAGCTCTCGTCATGGGTCATCCGGAAATAGTCGCTCTATGTTTAAAACATAGGGGTCAGGCTGCATACATCTCACTCCCTCCCCCCCCCTACCTAACACTGGGCGGGAACCTTTCAGGCACTGGAGTAATGTTGTCTTCTGTTTGTAGGTTTAACACTTCTGACACAACTTCAAAATCTATAAGCTTTGACCCCCCCCCCCCCCCCCCGTATTGATTTCGTATCACTTTAGGCCACTTCAAGCTCTCATAATTTGGGACGAAATGCAGTACCAAATCAATACATAGTAGTCTTGAGTCCTAGATAGTGAAATGGTTCGTCTTGCAGTTGAAAATCAAAAGTGTCAATCTCACAATACGTGTTGGAGTGAAAAGGATATTGCAATTTTTCAAGAGGGGGGGGGGTATTGATCAAGATCAAGCATAAAGGTCTTTCACAACTGAAGGAGAAAATTCAGAAGAGACTCCATCATAATATGAAAGACTGATAAAAGATAGTTCCAGTAAATATGCACTATAATAGAAGTAAAGACATTGGAAGATACCGCAGCTCGACCAGAATTGTTAGGATCTTCAAGAATGGCATTAGCAGCTTTATTAGCATCCTTGATAAAAGCTTTAAGGAGAGGAACAGGAGGAAACTTGTGGGTGAGGCCGACTTCATAAGTGAAATGCACGGCATCAACCTGTTGTCCTCTGCTTATTAGTTCTTCAATCAGCTCTGTCCACGCAAAAAAACAGAGGACCAAGCACTAAGACATTTTGTTCATTTAGATACTCCTTCCATCCCGTAATAAATTTTTGAAAAGTGTGTGGTTAGGATTTATATAAAAGATAGAGAAATGTTGTGACCCACAAATCTAATTCCTTAAAAAGGAAATGAGAAAAGTGTAAAGGTTATTTTGAAACAGGTGAAAGGTGAAAAAAGAATATGTGAAGTTTATATTTTGGGATGGAGGGAGTCTATAAAAAACTAAACACAACTAAGGCTTATTCGGCTGGAGTTTCGGAAAAAAGAAGTGTTTGGTTCATCCAAACAAGTGTTATACATTCTGCCTAATAGAAAAATAATAAAAAAATTAAACCAGAACCCACTACCAAACAGGGACATAGAACCATGAACTAGCTAAGAAGTTTCTGAGAACCAATAGGTTTCACACAGCAGCTTCATAGGATGACATACATTAGCAAAAGGTATGAAATTTAGAGAAAGACAGAGGCATAACAGCATTAATATCAACAAAATTGACAATAATGAGATTCAACCGCAAACAGGCCAAAATCCAGTGCTATGGCAGAATGCAAAACTGGCATTAAGGAAACATCTTTTTGTTAGTTTTTTTAATAAGTAATAACAACCATCAAAGACAATTGAAAGACTGCATATTCAGCTCCATGAAAAGCGCCTTTTAAGGTAAGCACCACCCACCAGGCCAGAATCCATTACCACACCTTCCACTTTCAAATAATATTCCTGGTTAAACTCACTAGATTTGGCAGGCCTTTAAAACAATATCACTTTCCATCTCCCAAAAAGAATTTTACACTTCTACACTATCACTTTTAAGAAATGAAGATATTTCTCTTATTATGTCTATATTTAAAACTAATTTCCTTCACATATTTTTATTTTTTACCAAACACCATTTAATTTTCTTAAACTCCTTAAAAGTCAAGTTGTTTTAGGGAAGAGGAAGTATAAATTTATTATACTTGATGCAGAAAACGACATGAATCAGTCATGAAAAGATAATACTCCGTACTCCGAATATGTTAGCCCCTAAAAGTTCAACCAAAGTACTACTGTTTTTATATGTAACCAATGTTGAATGGCTTAACACAAAAATACCAAGAACTCCAAAGGTCAACTTGACATTGCAGTTTCACTTTCATATATCATATGGATGAGTTAAACGAAAAGGAAGACGAAGAACTCCAAATGATTACCGGGCATTTTATCTCCAAGGCCAAGAGAGAGAGCAAGCTTGGGCATATGTTTCCTCCAAGCAGAGCCAACCACAAGCTTCCTGTACAAATCAACATCCTCTTCCTTAACAACCCCAAAAGTCACCAAATGTTGCAAGAAAGTATGGACATCGGGGGTTTTAACATTCTCAATTCCACCCCTTTCATCTAAGCTCTTCTTCCATGTCTCGGCTATCTCATTGGCCCTCTTCCTCACGCTGGGCGTCACCAGCATCCTCTCGGGCCCCAGCACCGGATCCATCATCACAGGGATCAGTGACTCCAGAAGCAGAACGCAGGCCCAGCCCAAATCATTGCTCCTCTCACTCTTCAGCTCCCGTTTGTCCACCGGAAAAACCTCAGATATCGCCTCCAACACGAACTTCGGTGGGTCCACACAGTCTCCCAGGGCTTTCGGGATCTCCAACCTCAAGGATTCAAGCTCCTTCTTCCGAAGATTAACGAAGCTCCAGAAGTTTCTGGAATCCATCTGAAGGCAGTACGACCTCAGCTTGAAGAGCAGACCGGCGGAATTGTCAACCTCCGGCTGCTGCTCGGAGACATCGTCGATCGATTTGGCGAAGTTGCCGAATTCAACGAGCGCCGCCTTCTTGCTCTCGTTGAGTTTCTGGAGAGCGATGGAGATAGAGGCGGCGATCGACGTCTCTCGCTTCTCGAGAACCTCAAGGGATTGCTTGGTCTGGTTGTCTAGGGTTTGGAGCTTGGACTTGAGGGCTTCAGATTTCCTAATTAGATCCTGCTCGAGGGAGGTGAAATGATCGGATAGCTCTTTCCAGAGAAGAGTGCAGCTGGTCATGAGAGAGGTCTGGCGCTGGAAGTCGTCGAAATCCGGCAACGGCGGCGACGCCTGAGTGACTTCGCCGGGATCGGCGATGGAATCCATTGGTGAGGAGGAGGAAAGTTAAGGGGAGGTGAAAAGCTAGGGGTGGAAGGGGAGAGAAACGGGAAAACCCTAGAAATCAATCAAGGAGGAGGATATTATTGCACTGTGTGAGCTTGCTGAGTTGAGGCTATGGCGGGCCCGGCCCGGCGGTGATAAAGCGACGGAGAGAGGAGGTGTACGGTGGCTGGCGTGGACGAGTAGTAACAGGCCACGTGCATTCCTGTCTGCGTAGAAAGAGGACTTGCCGGCAACTGCTAATGTGCGCTGCCGCGCTGGTGTTTGGATTTAGCTGGTGTTTAAGGATTCATCCAATTTAAAATTAGGAAAAATTACCCAAAATAATCACAACTTTACTCGATCTTTCAAAAATAATCTCATCTTTCACTGTGATGCATAATAATCCCAACTTTACTGAAATTTGTTAGTTTTGGATCGCCGTTAAGTTTCTAATGGAGAGGTAACGGAAATGCCCGTTTTAGGCAACAAAATGAAAGTTGGGATTATTTTTGATGAATTTTTGTTTTTTAATTTTTTTGAAATTTTCATTTAAATTTTTTAAATTACTTTCTACCTCCATCATCATTTCTTTTTCCTTATTTAAAGATTAGTCTTAGTTTAAAAAATAAAAATAATAGATATAAAAAATGAAAAAATGAGAAATGTAACTAAAATGATACAAAAATTATACAAAATATTAACATATCACTTCTTATTTTTTAGAAAAAGTTATCTACAATAATTCCAACTTTACCGGACGGCTTGTTTTTAAAAAAAATAAGTAGTACATTAAGATTCGGTATAGTGTGTAAAATGTTAAACCCACGACTCCATATATATTTATTTTATTTCTTACCAGTTTCTGTTTAGTTTCTATTCATTACATTATTTATTTGATTAATTTTGTATGGTTTTAGTTATTTTTCTCATTTTCATTATTTTTTATATCTATTTTTTTCTAAGGTAAGAATAATCTTTAAAAAAGAAAAAAAATGGAGGTTGAAAGTAATTCAAAAAATTTAAATAAAAATTTAAAAAAAATTAAAAAACAAAAATTCATCAAAAATAATCCCAACTTTCATTTTGTTGTCTAAAACGGGCATTTCCGTTATCCCTCCGTTAGAAACTTAACGGCGACCCAAAACTAGCAAATTTCTGTAAAGTTGGGATTATTATGCATCACAATGAAAGGTGTGATTATTTTTGAAAGACCGAGTAAAGTTGAGATTATTTTGGGTAATTTTTCCTTGAAATTATGCCATGTAATTTTGAAATGATAAAAATGTTAGACAATGCGTGCAACTCTAGAGGGGGGTGAATAGAGTTGTTGAGAGTGATTACCGATTTTCGCAGGATTAATAATATAATCGTAAGTACAGCGGAAATAAAAGAGAGAAGGCAAAGAACACACCGATGTATACTGGTTCACCACCTCGTGGCTAGTCCAGTTCCCCGAGAGACTCTCTCGAAGCTACCACTACTTCCGTTGAGCTTACGGGTGCTTAACAAACCGTTTACAACTCGAGAACTTGAATCCCACAAGCCTCGACACAACCGCTCGTAGATATGCCCTCTACAAGACTTCACAACCAAGACTTAAGTCACATAAGTCTTGAACAATAAGAAAAAAAATCTTCTTCAACCTCTCAACAATAGCTCTCAAAAGAGTAGAAGTGAGAAATGATTAAAGCTCTATGGATGACAAGAACACTCTCTTGAAAACACTTAGTTTTCTCTCAAAATATATCAATTTGAGGAAGAAATGAATGGAGGATTATAACTTCAAGATTGGGGGAGTTTAGGAGTGCTTGTACATAGTAAAAATGACCAAGGAGTGAGGTTTATAAAGCGGTTGAAAGAATATATCCGTTGGTCCAAGAAAAGAAGTTGTGATGAAAAATGCAGCACATTAATCGATTAATGCATCACCATAATCGATTAATGCATCATAAAAAATCGATTAAAGCATCTTCAAAAATCGATTAATGGAGTCTGCGAGGAAAAGGATAATCGATTAAAGGAAGATAAAAAATCGATTAGTCAGCTCTGCCAGCCTTAATCGATTAACAAAGGAGCAAAAATCGATTAATGTTCCAGCCCAGGGTAATCCAACGATAAGCAGTTAATCGATTAATTTTGGAAGATTAATCGATTAATAAGGAAATAATGCGCAAACACAAAGGGCCCAAGGCCAGTTGCGATTGAGAGCGAATTGGCTCAAACTCGTTGTTTGAGACAAGAAGAATCAGGGAGCGCTCCTCCTCTCTTATTCAATGAATTTGAATAAGGGAGTAAAAGTGAGTTCAAAAATTATTTTGTGTGTCAAATGATGTACACGAAAAATATTTGAATAAAATATTTTTGCTTACCAAAAATATTTTATAATATCGAAATAAATATTTGATAAATGTTTGACACACTTTTTGTAACTGACCCAATAAAACTATTTTGAACAGTTAAAAAGATTTTTCAACTGACTCCAAAAATAAATATAATTTTTATTTTGACTCTCATAAAAATAATTTTGGAGAGAAGATATTTTTGTCATCCTTACAATAATTCCTAAGACTCAAATAAATAAAAAGTCTTCGGAAATCTTCTACTCCTCCGAGTCCTCCGTTAGGCGCTCCGGACGCGTCTCGGACTTCAACAAAATCCTGTGCACCTTCTTGAATACTTCAAGAAATGACACTTCAAGTCTTCGTATTTGTCGTTGTAGCACTTTAATCTTGACTTGAATAAATTGTGTTTGTCAATTATCAAAACCTGTGAGTCAACACTAAACAACACAGAAAGGGTTGAACTCATGCATTCCAACAAAAAAATACTTCATAAAATATTAAAAAGGATAAATTCTCAAAATAAACCTTTCTAATAATGTATTTTCTTGATGTAGTCATTTACAAGTTTTAATTACCTACATGATATTTAATAATTGAAATTTATTCTCAAAGTAGTCATTCTTAAAAAAATGTCACTTAAATATCGATTACGTAAAAGGTATTTTGGTATTTTTCTCATCATTTAAATTTAGAGTAAATGCTCAAATTTATCATTTCTAATGAAGTGTTTTTCTAGTTAAGGAGATGTATTTGATTCAAATTTTAAAATATTTTGAAAGATTTTTAAGTAATTCATGGATTATGTATAGTTAATGATAATTTTAATTTAACATAGAATTATATAGAAATGACCAGTTTGAAAACTTACTTTAAATTTTGATAATGAAAATACCAAGATTTTTCCAAATAATCACTATTTAATTAACATTTTTTACGAAAGACTATTTAGGGAACAAAATTCAATTACAAGGTATCATATAGGCAATTAAAACTTATTGCAGACAAATTTAGAAAAACACCTCATTAAAAAGAACTATTTTGGGATTTTACTTCATTAAAAACTTAACACAAACTACTTCATCTTATGGAGTATTTATTGAATAATGCTAAAGTTACAAACAAGACATTCACAAAATACGCAAATTTACCAAATACGATAAATAATAGTTCAAAGTAATGGTTTCAAAAAATTAAAAATTAAAAAGTTATATTCACAAATGGTAAGTTTGCAAATTTTGTGAGAGTTTTGTTTGTGACTCTAACATTACTCGTATTTATTTGTTTACGCGAATAACCAAAGCTTGTCTTTTAAAGATAAAAAAATTTACACTAATGCTCCCAAATTTTGCTGATTACACAATATCACTTTCTGGTTTCTTTTACACGTCAATACTCCAAAAAATCATTGAATTTAATTGCATTCATTTAGATGACTCAATGGACTTTGTCTTCTCCCACGCTAAAAGGACGGCCATTCTCCCACGCTATTCGGTTAAATTTAAAATAGTATTCAATTTAATTGCATTCATTTAGATGACTCACTAATTTAATATTTCAGAAGTTATGTTAACCAAAATATTCCACATGATTAAAATCTGAAACCGATTCAATTGGGTTAGAGTATGAGTGGTCATAACTACCACTCCGCTAAATCACTTAATACATCCTCAACTAAATTCGTTCTAGATACATTATTATGCTATAATTTAAAAAAGTTATATGAACATTATTAAGTTAAAAAACATTATACATAAATATTTAAAACTATCCATCATTTATTTTATTTTATTATTTATTTAAAAATATATATAAATTTTAATTTTAAAACATTAATGCCCCTTATATTAATTTCTAATTAATTAATTTTTTTTATTGTTAATACATTGAATAACCATTGATTTTGTATAGAACCGTATTTTTTATGTATTATACCCATATGCATTTCACCATTTTTATGTACATAGTTATTTTATTATTTTAAAAAGAATGTTATATAAGTTTTACTTAAAAAAACTTTGTATAAAGTATAAATTTTAAAATTATTCACCATTATTATATTTTTACTTTCAAGAACAACGTTTTTTATAAGTAGTAATAAATAAGCATTATTATCAAAACTACAACTTTTCTTTTAAAAAGATATCATATCTAAAAATTAAAATTTTATTTAGTGGGAAAAAATTATTTTTAGATTCAAAATACCAAGTAGAATTGTATCAAAATGTTTAAAATTTTAAAATGTTCCATATGAGCTCATGAATTAAAAACAATGTAGAAATTAGTAGAGTGAATTTAGTGTGTGCAGTGAATTTAGTGTCTGGGCGGAGTGTGACTATCATCACTCTTAGAGTAACAATGTAGTATCTAGTGATTTTTTTTCAGAGTATTAATGTGCAAAAGTGAATTTGAGAGAAATATTATATAATTCACCAGACCTAGAAGTATTTATGTAAATTTTACCTTTACAATTTAGTAAATACACAATATTCACAGAATACATAGGGAAACCTATATGACTAACTCTATTATGCAAAATTTAATGCACTAATATCCCATGTGATTTGATAAATGTATATTATTAACTCTTACTTTTAAAAAATACGTCTTTTCTCCTCATGTTCTAGTATTTCTACGTCAATGCACTTTTTTAACTAAAATATCTTTCATATGTTAAAATGAATAGCTTCGGTGGCCTTTGTAGTTTTCTAAATAGGCATCAATGTCCATCTTTTTTATTTTTTCTTTCTTTTTTTCTTCTCTTGTTTTCATAGATGTTTTTGAAGTTTTTCTATTATATTTAATATAATGTTTTTTAAAAAACCTATTTTTCGTGTTTGAAATAAAAAACAATGATATCAAAGAATTAATATATACTAGTATCTCATTTGTCTCAAATTCTACATTACTTTTGCCCAAATGAAGACTTCATTCTCTTTGAATCTATTGGGCCAAAATATACAGAGTAAGGACGGTTTTGGAACAATACCAAATAGATTTCATTCATGAATATATTTTCCATTTAATATAAAAAACATATGTTTACATATGTTTTTGTTTTTTTTTCATTTCTTTTTTCCATTCTTTTTTCTTTTATTTTAATTTCTTATTTTTTATTCCACATTCTCTTTTTTGCACTGAAGCTCATTTTCCATTTCTAGATTTTTATTTTTTCTGTTTTCTCTTTTTTTTCTGTGTTTTTAATACTCCTTATACATTATTTAATTTCTTTCTTAAAATATCTTAAAAATTTTCTTTTATTTTAATCAAAGTTTGGTGACCATTTTCAAAACTACATAGGCACTGGAGGCTAATTTGTTTAATCTATAGAAGAACGGTGACATAGGAATATTAGAACCAAGAGGGGAATATCGTAAGTTTGGAAAACAGGGAGGAAAATAGTACTACTACATATTTACTAGACCACATAAGACATGTACACTGGTGCTCATTTTCAAAACCACATATGCACCATAGATATTCCATCTAAGATTTGGAAAATATTTTAATCTATATGACATTGACATAGAAATATTAATACCAAGATAGGAACGTTTTACGTTTGGAAAGCATGAAAGAAAATACTCCCTCCGTCCCAAATTATAATGCATGTTCACTATTCACAGGGTCAAACTTCATTCACTTTCTTTCTCTATTTTCGTTAGCAATTTGATAAAATAAAGTACTGTTATCACTACTAGTTTTGTAGATCTTTTGATGTACTATTTTAATATGTAACTTTTATTTTTTAACTCTATATCATTTGTTAAATAAAATGATTCAAAAATAATTTTAATCAAACATCGTAAACCGAAACAGACACTATAAATTAGGACAGAGAGAGTACACATTTGCCAAGCCATTGGCACACTAGTGTAATTTGCAATCCGTATTACTCCCTTCGTCCCCCTAAGATCTTCTCGTTTTGACTTTTTGCGGTTTTTAAGGAGAGTTGAAAAAAGGTGAAAGTTTACCAAAATACCCTTAATGAAAATGGGTGAGGTGTATTAAATAAGGTGGAAAAGGTGTAATAAATAAAGTAAGTGGGGGTAGTTGAGGTATTTTAAATGTTAAAAAAGGTAATGAGAAGATCTATGTGGGACAAATAAAAAGGGCTAATGGGAAGATCTATGGGGGACGGAGGGAGTACTATTCTAGTCTTTCAATAAACAAAAACTCTTATAATTTTTACGGAGTAAATAATACACTATGCCATTCTTTTTTAGAAGGGTATACTTTTTATTACATACTAATTTACAAATAAGACCATTTTAAAAAAATATAAAATCTTACACATTAGTCAAAAAAAGCCACAATTTTGGAAAGAGCCATGCTAGGGGTACACCAAATGTGTACCCCAATTGTACACCACATGCTTCTCTACCACACATTCTTATTTGATTTGTATTTGTTTATTTATTTTTTGAGTTTCTTGCCAATTATTGTGGACAAGGAGGGGTGAGGGATATTTGGGGTACAACTTTGGTGTACCCATAGCATTTTTCTTTTGGAAAGGGTGGTGAGTACAACCAAGCTGTGTTGAATGAATGGATGAAACTCATGAAAGGATTTTAAAAAATTGAGAGAAATGATTAGCCCCATGCCCCCATCCTCGAAAATCTCCTCAGACTCGACTAGACGGTCATTATGAAAAGACAAAAAGAATTTTGATCGCAGATGAGTGATAAAGAGCGGAATCATTCCCAGAATAAAAGATGTAGAGTACTTGGGAAGTGGACATGAATGGCATTGGCAGGTAAAAGTAATGGTGGTCTGACTGGTCACATGGTTGGCCTCTGGTTAAAGTATAAAAAGACACTTCCTTTCTTGCTGTCTCCACCTTAATAATGAAAAAATATCCATCCATACTAAGAAAATTATCTTAAAATTTCTAAGAGCATTGGCAATATTTACATAATTTTGAAGTATTCTTGTTAAATTTCAAACTTTCTGGAATATTGGCATACTTTTTTTTCAAAAAAAAAATAATGTAAAAATACAAAAATGATTTCCCTTAAATTTCAGTGAGAAGACCAATGCTAGTGTAAAAAATTATGCCAATAAGATTATATCCTATTGCTTCTTCCAATAAAAACTTAACAAACTTAACCATCAAATATAAAAAAAATTGCATATTAATAGAACAAAATAACATTGAAAGTTATTTTGTAACCTAATGATATTATTTTTACATTGACATGCAATAGAAACTATCTACTTGATTATATAAATTTTGAATAAAAAATCAAACTAAACTACTCCACCCTAAGATCTTGTTTGAAAACAACATTTTCAGTTAGAATTATAGATGATTTTTTACCGTACAATTTAATTTTGAAAACATCGGGGCTAAACATTTTCAACAAGTAACCTTTTTAAAACACTAAAGATAAAAGCTAAAGATTTACACACTCAATCACACAGCAATAACTTATTCTCTTCATCTTATTTTTTTACTTAATTACTTGTTCTTATTAGAATCAGATCGAATCAGAAACACGCACTACGTGACCATGCATGCATATTGCATTACTACCAACTTTGCAAGATTCAAATGCCCAAGTATATAAACACACACAAATGACAATAAAGAAAAAGCTAAAGTGACAACAAAAGGATTTCAATATGATAATCCTCATTTTTCAAACACTAAAGCACACATGAAACCTACATATCTACCTATTGGTAACCCGCAACAAACCCAATCGTGAGGCGTAACGGGATTCAACTCGAATCAAACTCACATGACGCATGCAAAGCTACCACCTATTGGTAGTCCTAATCTATACCTAATACAAAAAGCCCGAGCCCGAGCTATGTGTCCTAATCTATTGGATGAACCCGAGCCCGAGCCCGAGGCCGATCCCACCACAAGTTGTGTTAAGATACCCAACACTACAAAAAGAGGCATCCACACCCCTTGGAAATGAAAATTCTCAAACAAACACTCATTCCCAATCCTTTGGAGATGAGAAAATATAATGTGAGATCTTGTCCCACTACAATTGACATTACCCACAAGTAACACTGAAGGTAAAGTGATTACTTTGGACCTATTGGGTATTACAATATTACCTTGGTGGTAATATTTTAGACTATTCCAACTTTGACCCTATTTCAAAGACACAAGTAATGATATCCTTTGGAGATGGGGTTCATACCTTCTCTACTAGAGCATGAACCAAACAGTTTAAAGTGAAATGACATGTTACCATCAAGTACACATTAGGGTCATCTTACATTAGGTAAACCATGTCCCTAATAAGAGTTCAATGATGGGCATGTCCCATTAAAAGATCATTAAATCTGTTTATGCAACATGGAAAAGGCAAGCTCTGGATCAAGTGAAACTTTTCAAGACACAAAGAGATGGAAGCAAATGGAGATAAAACCTAGCTAGAAGAAGAGTTACCATTAATGGTGGTTTTTTTATGTTATCAGGAAGAAGACTGGAATTCTCTTCTGCTCTCAACAGAAACCTTCTTCCTGGTCTCGAAATCTACCTTTTCCATGTCGGAAACGGTTGCCAGATAACCATAGAACACTCTCCGCTTCTCCCTTGTCCGTGGATCAATCCTCACAAGGTCAGGATTGTTTTCTTCCTCCTTACCCCCCGAACTAGTATAGGGGTGCACACGGGCCCACCCATTCCGCCCACGGTTATCTCTGAGAAAGTATTCTGCCAGTCTCACAGCCTCCTTCAAACCGGCCTCATCGCCGGAAAACTTCACAACAGTAACTCCCAAATGACCTTCTCTGCTATACAATGCTTTTGACTTCCCCCCGTGAAAACCAATATCTGAAAGCACAAAGATGTGGGCATGGGAGAAATCAAGAACTCGCATATCTTGGAAGGTGAAAACATTCCATCTGTAACCCTGCTTTCGTTCTTTTTTAAAAAAACTCAGCTAATTCTCTTCACTAAAATACCCTTTTTATGATCCCACACTTTCATTCATCAGCACAACTATTTATGAGGGATGTCTACTACTGGTGCGGGCGTGTGTCGCTGTTCACAGCCGACGCTTCTCCTTATCAACACTTTTTAAGCCAAAGTGAGAAAAGCTAATTTGGGATGAAGATAATATTCTTATTCATATATGGTGTTCTATTTTGTAGCATTATTAGTAATATGTATATATGGTATTTTCAGTTTGTTCTGTTGCTTGTGGAAAAAATATTTGAACCACAGGTTATGTCAGTTGATGAATAGCAAGATAGAACACAGAGTGGGGCATACCTCTAAGGTAACTATCCATTGCTTTATTACCCAAACCCTCAGTGCGCCCGTCAGAACGCTTCCCTGTCATTGTGTTATGGATTATCACCAGGGGGGGCCACATGATCAAGTCATTCTGGTTAGCATACGCTTCGTCTGGAGATAACATCTGGTATGACTTTGAATTATCCGGAGGAATCAAATAGTTCCATCCCATCACAACGCACAACGCCTTATGATAGCCCAAATGATCCACGGTTGAATTAGCACTGTTTGAATCGTACGCGTGCATAATCAGGCTATGCGTGTCAGGGAAATCTTTGGAAGCACTGCATTTTACATATATAGTATTTCAGAAAAGCGTAACTTCTTAACAAATCAAGAAGAATGATTTTAACTAATCAATATCATTGTTAGTGAGGAGCAAAGCACACTGAGGCCTATGTAGCCCAGATTTACAAAGATAAGGAAATAAACACATAAACAATATATTGGAAATATGGCAAAGGTTCAAAGACTGCCCTCGGTGTACCTAATGAAGCAAGGGCACCTTTGAAAACTATGAACTACTCCCCTCGTTCACTCATTCCGTTATCATTTCACATTGTCACCCGAAAAAAACTTCACTTTCTTTTCAAAGAAAGGAACAAGTGGCTCACAACTGTCCTCTCTCCTCTAATCAAATTCTAACCAAATAGTTTTTACTTTTCAACACTTTTCTATAACTCCCTGAAAGTCAAACAAGGAAATTTTTACAGGACAAAGGGAGTACAAAAACGAAGTGGTTTGGAAAATATTATAATTCAATACTTAGACTCGATGTCCAGATGGTAAATTTCATTGAAGTGGCAGCACTCTGCCACAACGGCATTTCTGTATCAGACAGATATGCGGACACTACTTACTGTACCCACTCTTTAAAAGCAAACACAATATAATGATAATAATATGTTGCTACTAGCATGTACGCACGTTAACTATGAAGCAAACAACAACCCAGTAAAATCCCACAAATGTAGGGACTAGGAAGGGTGTGTGTATGCAGAAAATCAAAATAAATTCACAGAAAATTCAATAACTTTTCATGTGAAAGCCTGCAAAAGCACACATATAGAGGATACATGTGCATATGTGAAGTATGAACTACACAAGACCCAGGATCCTTAGAACAAGGACTTGCCATTATTGTCTTTCATGAATGGAAGTATTGAAACCACCATAGCTAAGAATTGTCATGATAAACTTTTGAGGAATAAAGAATGAAAAGAAAGCTCTAGAATTTCATAAAACACTAAACTACGAGTAACAAATCACAAGAAGTATTAGAACCAAACAACTTCAAAAACAGTAGTCATAAGAATGCTTATTCGAAGTTCATAAAATTGGAAGGACGACTATTTCGGCCCTGTTTGGGAATAGCGTTAGCTATTAGCGTTAGCGTTTTGAAAAGGCTATCTACGGGTAGCGTTTAGCGTTAGCGTTTTCAAAGTAATCTCCACCGTTAAAATTTTATCCAAAACGCTAACGCTAATCTCTAACGCTATTCCCAAACAGGCCCTTCATCAACTCCTAACAGTAACAAGTTCTGGAATAATAAAAGATGCCCTGAACTAACTTAAATTAGTCGGGGAATCAATCAATAATTTCTAGATAGAAAAAGAATATGAGAATACTCATATGCATGTCTGTTGGCTATCTCTCCACCATGCTTACAAGTGAAAAATAACAGTGGAGAGACCAATTATTATTGCACAGAAGTGCAAATAACCAATAAGTGGAACTTACAAAATTTCCATTGAAAAAAGAAACAAAGAGAGAGCACATTTTCTTAAGCACCTAACTTATGTGAGCGTACGGGGAAAACAGCTTACAAGCAAAAAAATCAACTCAGCTGCCAATGAGAGCAACTAACAAATATAATGTCTCAACTCTCAAAGTATTATAGAAGCAAGACTGTAAATGTTGAACACACTTCTGGCACCAATGCCACCAAGCAGATTGGATGAAGACCATTTTTCCATGGTGATCAACTATTGAACTCTTATTCTATATTCTTATTCAGAAAATGTGAGGTTTTGATTATCACCTTTATGAATAATTGAAGTAACACATTCAGAAAATCCTAGATAAATAACATTTCTTCCATGTTAAAGAAAGTTATGATGAGAGCTAATTCATTATTCATTTCTGTCTTTCTGGTAAAATGTATATGCCAGAAATCCTATCTAGGCAACTAGACAATATCAGAAACATTGTTTTAAACTTTAAATTTGCAACAGCAAGCATGTGAAAAAAACAGATTACATCATGGAACTCTAAGGGTCACATGTTCTAACATTATGATCCCTGCATAAAATACTTCCAGAAGTGTCTAATTCCATCAATTGAAACTTATATTCATGCACAATTATATAAATAAAAATAAGACAGGGATGAATTTGAGAATGTGACTAAAAACAAGCCAGTAAGCTATAGAGGGAAGAGTATGACAGATCTATACCAATGCTGTGTACTATTAGCCTTCCCCCCTAAATTAGGACTTGCTCCATCTCTAAATTAAAGCAAGTCCTATTACCCTCCCCCCTTTTGAAATACAACCTCCATCCTCGAAAAAGGGCCATCCAAAGAGATGGAAAAGTTTGAGTAAAGGATACATTTTCATGTTAAGGCAACCTAATCAAGCTAAAAAGCTTTTAACTTATGGATGGTCAATTAAACCCTAAAACTTATACATTTATACATGATCGTTTAAAGTAATGGACTACGACTGCTAACGACAGCGACATGCTGAAGGTTTTCTTAAACTTCGAGTTGGCTTTTAAAACTAGACTGTTTTTGGGACAAAAAAAGATTTTTGAAACATGACCCTTTTTACGGACAGAAAGTATTCTATATTCCATAACATTATTCTAGTCACATATAGGTGATGCAGCTATTAATGTAACAGCAGAAGCATAGCAATGCTCCAACACAGCACTAGCACTACACTGTTTCAATATGCAATTAGGTTGTGTGTTGAATGTGTAAAAATGATTCCCTCTAAATGGAAAAGTGAAACAAAGATAGAGTCTCACAAAAGTAACCGAACAACAACTACCGAAGAAGAGCTTAGTCCTAATTAATTTATATCCAAACCTGCCACAAACTGCACACTGAAGACGACCTTGCTTCCCATCTGCCAAATACCGGCTCTTCTGGTTTGTGTTTTCATAAAGAACCTTAATATGGTGCAAAAATGCCTTCTTTAAGGCATTTTGATCAACACTGTGATGCTTAAGGGGACCTACATTAGTCTCGATAGATCTCATATACTTGGCAGGCCTAGTTTCCACTAAATCTCTCCTATTCAAATCACTAATCCCCTGAGAGTTGCTAGTATTGCCATGCTGCAAAAGCTGGGGCCTTTGCCTCTCAAGCAGACCATGGACTTCCCTAGGGTCTTCCCCTAATTTTCTCTTCATTGGATTGTCATACACGCCCGGACCAACCACGGGGCCACTACCCGGCCCATCTAACCCTACTGAATTCCAAGAGTCCGGATTCCTGTTCCACATTAACGGATTCTCCCTGTTCCTGAACTCGGGTCGGAAATCCGGGCTCATTGGAAACTGTCTATCAAACCCTAACCCTGAACTGCGGATATCCCTAGGTGGGAACTGTGGGAAATCCTGATAATTAGAAGGCAAAGCGTAGTAAGGCCTGGCCGAACCATCTGCAAGCGCGATGGTTCTCCGATCGAGCATATGAAACCCATATGCAGGAGGAGGGGGAGGGTCCTTGAAGGGAAACGGAGGCAACGCAGATCGGCTTTCTAGGTCAGGATTCGGCGGACGGAAACTGGATCTGGTCTTAGGGGTCGGCGGTTTATTTGCGTTCGCCGTGGAAGGCGCAGTTTCTTTACCGGGTTTGGGAGAAGGCTTTGGTTTACTATCGGCTAAACCGGAACCGGAGGGTTTGGAGTCCTTGGGTTGGCGGTGCTTTCCGGGATTGGCTGGCGGCGGTTGCTGTGGATTGGCTGAGGAGGAAGGTGGAGGCTTTGAAGGGTTCCCTCCTGCCATCGCTCTGATCTCTGGATTTTGAAAATCTCAGGAGACGGCCCAACAGGGAGATTTAGTACAGAGAGAGTATGTGATTGCAAGAATTATATAATTGGAAGGTTGAAGCGAAGAAGAAGAAGAAGAAGAAAGATGATGCGAAATTAAACAAGAAAATGGTTGAATTGGGTCAGGAATGGGAAAGAATGCATTTTTATTGTTCTTTTATTTATGGGGTTCTCTGCGTGAAACTCCCGCACAATAATCCCAGGGCTGGGGCGAGCAACTACTAGATCCGAATCTGATCCCCAACCTATCATGGTACAAAAAAAAATCAAACTTAAACCAAAAGAGTGTTGAAAAAAATTAAATCATATGGTGCTGTTGTTCGGTATTGGGAAAGATATGAGTAACTTCTCATACTAAAATTCTCGCACCAACACCAAAAAATCAAGTCATGCAAACACAAAAGAGTATATCTACTTCCTCCGTCTCAAAAAGAAATTCTTATTTTGATTAACGTGCAAAATTTTATAGTTTTTAAAATTATTTTATTTACAAATTAGTAAAGAAATCATTTTATATACTTCATCTCACTACTAAAATAGCAACTGATAGTAAACGACATAGTCTATGCATTCCTCCTTCAAGTTCACTTTTTGTTTATTGATTTCCAAACAGCATGATTGTAGCACATGCAACACTCTGTATCAATTTCTTCCTTCTACTTCCCTCTTTTTGCAGCTTATTACAATATTCTTTCATAAATTTACTTGTATCATACATCTCAATGGTATTATAACACTGCTATACACATTTCTGAAGTAGATGCAATCCTAAAACAAATGGGTTGTGAATCTTCCTCTCCACATTCACAAAGCAATCTTTGCTTCTTAATTTGAAGGAACTTGCTAAGTCTTTTCTTAGTCTGTAACTTCTCATTTATTAGAAGCCAAATAATGAGTTTTATAGTCGATAGTCTATTCATTCTTATGCATAACTCCCAAAATCCATAAGTAACCCATCTCTAATGAGTACTAATTTAAAATGATCATCATAAATCTTTCTATATCTTATAAACAAACATGAGATAGTGTTTGGTACCCTTTAAATGTGTTTTTTCGTTCTTTTTTACAGGTATGTTATGCTATGAAGTTCGCTCTTTTTCGTTTATTGAGCTTCTTTGCTCCTACTGGCATTAGAAATCTCTTCCTACAATTGTGCTTCTTTGCCATTACGTGGTAGGAACTATGAAGTTTTCAAATAGAGCATCATAGAAGCTTCAATTGTGTGGTGTCATTATATGACACCCAAAATAAGTGCAAATACTACCTCCGTCCCGCTATATTCGTCCAATTTTGATTTTTGGAACTGTTCATTTAAGCACTTTGACTCATCAAATTCTCTCAATGTGTGAGCCTAAATATAGTCATGTGTGATCTTGTTTGATTTGTCTTAACATATAGATTATTAATATATAATTTCTATAATTTTTTAATATACAAATTACAAGATAAAATGGATTAAAGAAGTGCATTGGATAGTATGCAAAAATGAAAGTGGACAAATATAGTGGGACGGAGGGAGTATAACATTGCCAAAAAAGAAACAAAGAAGCTTTCTTTGTGACAAAGGATGGCTTCATCATGTCAAAGAACGGGCCTAGCTCTTCACAACTAGTTTGTTGTTTCAAATAATTTTTCAGAAATTGGTCCTCTTAGTTAGGGGTGTGCACTGATCCAAAACCGAACCAGACCCGGTTAGGACCGGAAACAGAATAAAGACTTTCTTAAGACCAAAGACTAGAGACCTGTTGGTTATTGGTCTGGATTGGTCCGGACCTGAATATTCTAGTCCGGTCCGGGTTTACCCTAATGAACCGGATTTGTGATATTAAAAAATCACATAAGCTAAAATTTGTGAGCAGCAATTCCGGCTGACGAGAACGAGATGCGGCGAAGGAGATTCCACTAATTCACAAGTGACGGCTGACGAGAAGGAGATGCTGCGAAGGAGGAGCTGAATTACGGCGAAGGAGCAATCCACAAGTGACGGCTTACGGCTGTAGTTGTATTAAGAGATGCGGCTCTGGTCTCTGCTCTCCGTTGACGAGATGCGGCGATTCCAGCGAAGGAGGGAGGAGCCGATTGACGACATTGACGAGAACTAGACGAGGCTGATTAATTAGAGATGCGGCTCTGGTCTCAGGTTTGATTAATTGGACTGGATGATAAATGTTGGGCTTTGAATGCTTGGATAGTTGGATTAGTGCATAGGATAGGTATAAAAAATTAAAAATTAAAAATAATAATATATTTGAAAATTCCGGTCCAGACCGGTTATTTATGATTTTTGACCGGACCGGACCGGAACCTGGAATCCATAACTTGTTAAGACCGGAGACCGGATTTGATTACTCCGGGTCGGTCCAAACCGGTCCATTCTGGTTCGGGTCAGGACTAATTTCCGATACATGCCGGTTCTTGCACACCCCTAGTCTTAGTCTAATTTTGGGCTAATTCTCCATGCCATTCTTCTCATTCAACTCATCTCGGTCTTCTGAGGCTCGGTAGGTAGGAGCTATTCCCCGTATGTTCTCACTCTATACACTCTCTTAACTAAAATAGAGAAAGATCAATGATGGAATAAAACATAGAAAAAGAACAAAAATATGATATTTATATTTTTATTTATAAAATAAGAGTTACAATAGAAATAATATCAATATATAATACTAAAAAACATTGTGGAATGTCAATATACAATGTCACATAGTCACAACATAAATTTTTATTTTGAAGATAAAATGATGTCACTCATATTTTGAAGACAATGGATATGTTTTACTCCTATTTTGTGTGAATTCTTTAATTAAAATCTCATTTTGGCTTTAAAATTTTTAAGGAAAAAATGAAAAATGTATTGACTTTCTGAATTTGCCCTTAATAGTTGACTGAAATCTAAGAAAGAGTGTGAAAAGTGGTTGAAATAAGAAAAAAAGTGTTTAAAAGAGTGGTTGAAAAGAGGGATAAAAAAGGAAAACGTAGGGGTAATATGACATTTTTGTGAGGTAGTTATCAAGTAAGAAAATACTCCCTCTATTCCAAAGTCATTTACAATGTTTGGTCATGTAAAATCTCATCTTTTTAAGAATTATTTATCTATATATTAGTATAGAGAAAGTACAAATTACATATTTAAAAACTGCATTAAAAGTTCTACAGGTACTAAACAATATGTGACAAAAATATTTTACTTTATTAAATGACTAATGAAAAACACACAAAAACAAATTATCAAAACTTTCAAATAACAAAAGCGTGAAGCATTTTGGGAAAGGAGTAGGACTTTTACTTTGGGATGCCCAATTTGAAGAGTGGGTTTTTTGTTTTGGGACGGAGAGTATAATTTTGTTCTGAACGTCTCAAAGTGGCTCCAATTATGCTTCTAATTGTATTTTTAAATGTTTCCAATCTTAAAAGATATATTTTTTTCATTTTATGCACTATTAGTAGTGTGTTAGGACCAAGATTATCACCCAAGCTCAATTTGACCATATATTCTGGACATAATTTCTTATTCCCTTCGTTTGAAGGGAAAATGGAGAGACGTTATTCACATGTCAAACATTTTTCATTTTCTTCATGATATCAAAGAGTGCTCTTATATCATCCCATTGGCACTATGATTACTTAGAAAGGTTTTTCATCTTCCATCCTTTAGTGCCTTAGAAAGGTTGTTGTTACGTCCATCCAATATAGCATCACGTTAAGAGCACGAGCCCTACAAATCATCGTGTCAACTTCAAACATTTTACAAGAGCAAGTGCACATCCTCTACACCAAATCCTACAACTTTACCCAAGAGTAACAAGCCTCATATGATAAGTCTTGTTTTTGATAACATTTCCATCTTCATCAATCTTGTTCTCGTATATCTATTTAGTTCCAATCACATTGATACGAGCAGGCCTAGGGACTAGTTCGCACAATTTGTTTCTTTCAATCACGTTTTCTCGTTCATCATCTTATAATGTTTACTCAAGCATATAAGAGCCAAATTTATACAGAAGGAAAATAGTTCAAAAGTTAGAAATTTGTGTGCCTTTGATAATAAAGCAATGATATTCCAAACCCCAACTGATCACAAACATAGAAACCATTAACAGAAGATTTTAGAAGTTAAAGAAGCTCAGTTCAAGTAACTGCAAACAATGATGACCACAAGTCTTCCTACATAGAAGCCCTTAAAAGCCCATACTTAGGGAACAAGCAGTAGTCCATGCAAAGACCACAAATTGTCGTATAGGAATCCAAAACTTAAAAAAAATTAACATGATAACAAAAAGACAACCTTGGGTGCAGCAAAATTGAAATCACTAACGCTTCTTGGAGACCCCAACTGTCTTTCCCCTGCGTCCAGTTGTCTTGGTGTGCTGCCCGCGTACACGGAGACCCCAGTAGTGTCGTAGACCACGGTGGTTCCTATCATTCATTATTTAGAAAAACAAGTTACACGCCAAAGAAAGCCAAGAAAACATTCTGAAATATGTGTGGGGAGTGGGGTGGGGGGAGGTAATTAGTTATATGGTGATCCCATTAAATGGGATACTCAAAACAATAGTAACGCATTTGATCCCATATATCTATTTGTGTGCCCATTTTGTAAATGCTTTAGCTTTCAGCTTAAGCATTCTCAAGTAAATCATCACTGTTAGAAAAATACCCAGAATACTATAACTAACTGAAAATGATGCTCCCAAATAATCCTGCATAAATATCATTCTCTATAAAAAAAATATAGTTGTAAAGTTTAAAAAACACATCAAATTTAACGGTCTGTGTTGGAATTTTCATGTAACAAAATAATTGGAATTATGCTTGAAAGTCTGTTGGAAAAATCATGTACTCCACAACCTGATTCTACAAAAGATGAACAATTAAACCTGGACAGAGAGAGTATTGTATGGAAGGTTAGTGATCCACCCACGATGAAAGAATGATTCTCCTAAGACTAAGGCATGAATCACAGTTATAACAAAAGTTATTACCTGATTTTCTTCAAACGTTCAAGATCATCCCTGAGTTTCATGTCCAATGCATTGGAGACCACCTGCGAATAGCTGCCATCCTTATAATCCTTCGCCCTGTTAAGAAACCAGTCTGGGATCTTGAACTGGCGAGGGTTTGTGACAACTGTCATCAAGTTTTCAATCTCAGTAGCAGTAAGTTCTCCAGCCCTGCATCAACAACCCATTCACCATGATACACAAATTTAGTCAAACTCCCAGAAGTAAAGACATCAGAATGAGTGAAACTCTCCAATATTGTTCTCTTAATCATCACACAACTTGCGTTTTTACTAGTTTTAGAATACTTAATTGGGTTAATTTTGATGTTTCAAACCAATAATGTCCTGATATTGAATTTTGGTGTAATTTTACCAGGATGATCTATGAACCAGAATCTAGCAGTCCTATGGTGAGTTCTAATAATACCATTCCGAGTGAAGAACAAGATTAGTGCAAGAAAAGGATTACCAAAAACACGGAATATATATACTTAGTGACGGAAGTAGCATTTTAGCTGTCAGGCAGATCACAAAATTGAAATGAAGATTGAATGGACACTGCGAAAACAGAATACTCAAAAATCTGAAAGGCAAAAGAGAAAGATGAGACCTTTTGTTCATGTCGATATCAGCCTTCTTGCAGCAGATGTTGGCGAACCGGCGGCCGATACCTTTGATGGAAGTGAGAGCGAACATGATCTTCTGCTTGCCATCGACGTTGGTGTTCTGAATACGCAAAATGTGCTGGAAATCTTCGCTGGCGACCAGACTCTGCGCGCCAGCAAACAACGACGAATCGAATCATAGAAGAAAGGAATTAGGGTTTCGCAAGAGATAAGAACAAGATAAGAATCTCATCAATCAACGATGAACTAGTAACTCACCATGGCTGCAGATTGCTTTGCCCGTCCCTCTTTTCTCTGGTCTTTAGAGCCGCCGCGCGCCGAGGGTTTCACTGAAAAAAGATGAATTTTGGGGACGGAAGGTTTTAATAGACGAAACCCTAGGTTACTCTAACAGTCTCTTTCATTCAAAACCACTCTTTGCCATTCTAATGGGCCGAAAATACATATGAGCCCACAATAAATTTTTGAGGCCCGAAATTTTATATAAAAAGTCCAATAGTATGTCTTAATCAAGAGCCCATCGAACATAATTGTGCTCGTTACAACAATCTATCTTTTTAAAAAGAAAAAAATATTTTATTACGCTTTATTATTTTTTAATTATAAGTTAAGGATTCTTAGTTTAATTTTCGCTTAGGGCGCCGAATAAGCTTGAAATGGTAGGGGCGTTTAAAAAAAATACTTTAGGCCAGTAAAAAAAGGTAAATGCTAGAGGCACGCTAAATGTTATTACACCACTACTTTTGTAACCGTATATTTTTATTTATTTTTTTCTTTTTTTATTTACACTAGTTTCTTTTTTTATTTACACTAGTGTAAATGGTACACGTACTCAAGCATTTTTTGTTAAAAAAATCGTGTACGGGAAAAGGAAAAAAATGGCTTGATGTATTTTGCAATGCGGTGGGTGCTCTTACTAACCTTTTCCATCTAAATATCTCGTCTCTAAATAAATTATAATATCTGTTTAACGTGTAAAATCCCGTAATTTTTCTAAATACACCGTCTCTAAATGAATTATAATTTTTCTATCATTTTTCTTTTTCATTTTGTCCAAAATAAATATTAGCGAGAGGCTCTGTCCTTTAGACCCTTGCCGGAGGGCGTTGCCCTTTGCAATCCCATTAGAACAGAAATTTTATTCTAACAAACTCAACGAAATACTACCTCCGTCCCACTGTCTTTGTCCACTTTTGACTTTTGGAACTGTTCATCTAAGCACTTTGACTCATCAAATTCTCTCAATGTGTAAGCCTAAATATAGTCATGTGTGATCTTGTTTGATTTGTCTTAACATATAGATTATTAATATATAATTTCCATAATTTTTAATATACAAATTACAAGATAAAATGGATTAAAGAAGTGCATTGGATGGTGTGCCATAAGGTAAGTGGACAAAGACAGTGGGACGGAGGAAATATGTATTCCACATCACCAAACTTCTTTGTGTCAAATAATTATTATAGGGAGTATAACATTTCTCCTTTATTCAAACAAATACTGTTATACTTTGTAAAAGTTATTCATCTTCAAAAATTTCAATCCAACTACCATATTATCCTCTCCATGTATCTCCTATTCCCTTCATGTCTAAATATTCACAACATTTACTATTTCAGCAGTCACGGAAACTTTTGTTTATTTCGACGTTTTAATTGGTTATTTGGTAAAATAAAATATTCTTGACACCTCTTATTTTGAAAAACTTTTCATGTAGTTTTTTAATATGTAATTTTTATTTTTTATTTCTTTACCAATATCAATATGTAAATAAAATGAATTCAAAAAAACTTGATATTTTGCCTCGGTAATAGAAATGTGACAAATAATTTGGAAAGGAGGAAGTATAAAATACTCTTCCTGAAATTGACATTCTGGTCCCTTAGAGTTTTTTTTTTTTAAATCTTAGTGTTCGGTGCTGGGAAGAGGCTGTATGTGAGGGAAAGCCGAGGTCAGTCAGTTTCTTTCTTCTTCGTCTTCTCCTTAAATTAATCTATATATATTATTGCTGTTTATTTAATTTAAGGAAGAGCTTAGTTTATCCAATTTCTCGTATTAAATGTTGGGTTATTACATTTTTCCTTATATAATCACTCAATCTAAAGCAAAAAAAAAAATTCTTCTGGTTCTATTTTTCTGTATGATAAACTTTTTTTCATTATTTGATATTTTTTGGTGCTTAAACGTTTTTCCTTTCGATCTTGTTAAGATTAAACAAGAAAGATCCAAAGGAAAGATGGGAGTTGAGCATTATCCCCTCACTCACATGGCATTTTTTGCAGGGTATATAGTTACCTAATTGCCTTCAATTAGTAGTTTGATAAGAGTTGATAGGGTATATTGGGACTGAGCCAAATGTGTGTAGTGAGTTATGCCCAATATATCTCGCCCGTTTCATGATTATTGTTTGCATTTAAGTCCATAACGCTTAAGGCCACACAATTGATAAGGGTCCGAGCCGACGCGAAATGGGTTGGGATGACCCCGACCCGAAAGTGATGGTGAGGTAGGTGCTAGGGTCATGGGGCAAGAATGTTGAAGCCCATCATGTTTTATTAGGCTTATTAGCCAAGAATGTGATAAAATTGTTTTGGGCTTCTTTGGCATTAGCTCCAGCGTCTTTGGAGTGTGATGGAATAAAGCAAAATGAATCTCTAAATTGTCTACTCTTCTTTAATTAATGAAGTAGTAGTTAGTGAATCAATGCAACTTTCGACGTGAGCCGGGAGTCTCTTTGGAAACAGCCTCTCTACTTTTGAGTAGGGGTAAGCTCTGCGTGAACACACCCTCCCCATACCCTACTCTTGTGGGATTCAATTGTTGTGTAGCTTCAGCGTCTTGAAAATGCTATCCAACAATAGTGTTTGACCTAAGCACTTTCAAAGTTAATATGCACCAATTTTCAAAATGCTAACACGAATCAGAAACAATGTTCCCAAACAAAGTCTTGTTCACCAAGAACTTTCATATTTACATGAAGGAAAGTTTTCATGTTACAGGAGTTCAGCAAAGTTCTCCTTATAGCCAGAGCAACAAAAACAACAACAATCCAGTTAAATCCCACAAGAGTAGGGTCTGGGGAGGGTGTGTGTACGCAGACCTTGCCCCTACTCGAAAGTAGAGAGACTGTTTCCAAAGAGACCCCCGGCTCAACGTCAAAAGTTGCATTGCTTGACTAACTGCTACTTCATTAATTAAAGAAGCGCAGACAGTTTAGAGATCCATTTTGATTTATTACATCACACCCCAAAGCCAAAAAATGGTGAAATTTTGGCTCCATCGGAGATGATGGAAATCAAGACATCAACAAAATCAAGGACAACATTTTCGGCCAACCACGCCCAAGGAAGGGCCCACGAGACTCTAATAAAAAAAATAGCATGAGAGACTCTAATGGTATAATCATTAGAATTTGGAGCTTTTAGGAAAGACCTTGGCCAAGGTAAGGGCCATACTCCAAATATCTTTCACATTTCTTGTGCCAAAAACTGTATTTGAAATTGAGTGTGGGACTGAAGCATGAAGTTGAAAAAACATTTACAACAACAACCTGATATAAACCCCAACTCTAGGATATTTTTTTTCTGGGGGGGGGGGGGGGGGGGAAAGAACACATAGTCTCCCCGTCAAAAAGAAGTTTTTATTTCTGTTTGATCGAATTGTGTATTACTCCATTTACAGCTCAAAACATCATAAATTTCCCAAATCAGCTGAAACTGAAGGTTCCAAACAAGCCCATAGTCTTTGAGCTTCTTCTTGTATGGCTGAAATCATTTTTGCAATCCTTTCAAAAAAAGATCAGAGGATTTATTAATTTCACACTTGCTGAATGGCCCTTATTCTGCTTATTTCGCTACCAATATGGAGCCTAAGAACATTATTAAAGACACCATTTTTCCCTTCTTTGTGTGTTTGTGTGTGAGAAAACTAATGTGTTCGTGTATAGGTACATTATTCCCTTTCTTTGTGGGGTAGTTTGAGCTGAGATACTTTTGCGGGATGGCTTTCTTCCTACCTGTTGAGATTAAGATGTCCCCCTTCTATGTTTTCAGCTCTGCTAACAAGTGTAAAAATGCCACTGACGGTAAGTAACTAGTCTTGCCTTAGTGGCACTATTCTTCTTTGGGTCAGTTTGGCCTGAAAACCGAAAATTTTGTAGCTATGAGCTGAAAGCTGAAAATCTTGTAGCTTTGAGCTGGAAGTTGAAAGCTTTTATTGGTTTTGAAGTTCATGGTAAAATTATCATTAGTTGATTTCTTTATGTAAAAAGGCAGAAAAGGAGTGTAATTTTTGTAAAAGAGTGAAGTTATTAGCGGAAAAATATGATAAGTTGGGAGTTAATTTCATTCTGAACTGCTATAGAAGATGGCTTCTCCTACAAGAGCTAATTTTTACCACTTGTTCTGTTTGCCAAATACGACAAATATGTTTTTTGGAGTTTAAATTGTCTTTTAAGCTCCAAAATTAGCTCTATCAAACGCGCACATATTTTCATATGGTTATCATATGGTTAAAAGCCAAATACTCTTTATATAATATGGAAAATTATAAGAAGCCGTGGACAATCAAAATCACACTTCTCTTGGAAACATGTTTAAACACATTCATAATTTCATATGAACTCTGGAGTTGATTATTTTGTTTCATATTTTGATTATGGTGATTAATTCTTGATCGAGTCCTAATGACTATGTTCCGAACTTCTGATAATGGGTTTGACCAAGGCTCAATTGTTCAAATACTTTATTGTAAAAAGAATTTTTGGGTAGCTTGTGATGGTGTTTCTTCTCTCATTTTCATTTTTTCAGATATTCAATAATTTTTTTCTTCAAAGTCTTCTTCTTTATTCATGTTGTAACAGATACACTGAAACAAAGGCATCATGTTTTGTTCTCTGGGGAAGGGCAATCTCGTCGCCAACTTCTTTTAGGATGTAGTAGAACCCCAATTGTATGGTTCATAGCACTAAACAATTGCAGCTTTGGTTTGTCACCAGCTTGGGGTGGAGAAGAATCAAAGCCACAAGAAGATGATGGGGGTGTCATTGGGGAATTCAAGTCATTGTTCGACCCAAAAGAGAGAACCAAATCCGGGAAAGTCTTGCCGAAGGCCTACTTGAAGTCAGTGAAAGAAGTGGTTAGGACCCTGCGTGAATCCTTAAAGGAGGATCCCAATGACATGTCCAAGTTCAGGAGGACAGCCGATGCTGCAAGGGAGTCGATTCGAGGATTCTTGGGTGGGTGGAGAGGAGAGAGAACCGTTGTCCACGAGGTAAAAAAAACTTTACTCCATCTGTCCCAAAAAAACAGTTGATTTTCATTCAGACGGCGTTTTTGCTTTTAGATTCTATTGTCAAAACAATCGCTTCTCAAACTTTCTTAAGAAACACGTTCTTTTAAGCAATGTTTGGTGATTTGGAAAATGCAGGAATCGTACGAGATGTTGGAGATAGCAATAAGACGTTTAGCCAACTTTTACTCGCAGGCTGGCCCTTCTGCACCCCTTCCTGAGAATATTAAAGCCGATATCTTAAACGATCTGAAGAAAGTAGAAGATTATTTGTAACAAAAATAAGCGTTCATGTAAGATACTGTAAATGAAAAATCATTACGTTGACTGAAATATCTTGTAAAAACATTATTTTGGTCTAAATTTTCTGAAATACTACCAAAATCTATCACAGATTGCTCTTATTTAAATGGTTCAATATCGGTACGGGATGGACATTATTTACATCATAATTCCAGTGGGATTCCACCAAACGAGACCTACGACAAATGCAACTTAATATGCTAATAAGAAAGAAAAAACACATACACACCTTTGGTTGCCAAACAGTGCCTTAAAGACAGGGGACAACAATGCTAAACTGGACAACATATTTTGAAAACTCAACCGGCAATTGAGCATCATATTAGGAAAACTAAGAGAAGATTTTCTTATTATACAATGTTAATCCATTCAACAATTACATGGTTTTAAAGTTCTGGAAAAACAAAATTAAAAATAAAGAATGTTACAGAACCAGCAAACGTTGTTAATAGGTGTTTATACATCAGACATCAACAAAACAATCTAGGAGTATCATATACTTCCTGACTACTTAATTGTGGAACAAAAGTATTCCATTGATTCAACGCTGCAAAACACTACAAGTTGTTAATATGAAGCTGTGATTTTTACCACGCGTTTAAAGAAAGCATGTAACAAAAAAACAAGAACAATTTAGACAATAAAAGCGGGCAATAATAACCCGCGGCGTTCTGCAGCATACAGATTTCATGCAATCTTAAGCCACTTCAAGCACGCGAAAGAACCCCCTTTGAGCTGCACAGTAAAATCTCAATTTCAGCAAGAAGAAGAAAGAGTAATCCAGAGCGGATAAGAGGAAGAGGAAGAGGAAGAGGAAGAGAACCTTGGCACACTTCCACGACGTCGAGAGTCATACTCTGTTGCTTGTCGAAGGGCTCTTGCAAAAGCTTTGAAGGTCGCCTCAATAATGTGATGAGAATTTTTCCCAGCCAACTGTTTCCAATCACATTGGTTTAAGAATCACTTCAAAGGTACGAATAAATACAAGAAACCTAGTAGAATCCCACGAGTGGGGTCGATTAGATGAAATCCAGAATGCAACAGAATTTCAAAGGATTGACTCAACTACCTGTCGTATATGGATTGTCATTCCAGAAGTGTTGACCATGGATTGGAAGAAGTGTTCTACCAGCTAGTAAATTCCATATTCAAAATAATTATATTCATTACATTACCCAAAAGAACAGACGCTATATAAAGTGCTATGGATGTAGAGATGTTTGATACTTGGTGTTGTGATACAGTCATTCTAACCAAACAACTTTCGATTATGAGAATTGAAATGATCATATTCAAGTGAGCAAACAATGCAATATAAGCTACCTGAGTATCATATGTTCCTACTCTCTGTGTAGGTATTTCTAAATTATAACCTAAATATGGTCTTCCTGATAGATCCTGCATCGAAATTTAAAAAAATGCAAAAATTACTATGTTTAAGTGATACTCCATACATATTAACTGCTATCCCATGGTGATGAAGCATTATTATTTGCTATCATATGAATTTAAGATCTCTGGTTATGAATTTCTGGACATACCAATGCGACATGTATCAATGATTCATCGAGAGGAGCTGAGAAGTCGCCAAACCGATTGATTCCTTTCCTATCTCCGAGTGCCTCCAACAAAGCCTGAATCAGAAGGTTTGCAATGCTTATAATGACAATCTTTTATAATGAACATTTGTGCAATAAAGCAACACACTAATAAACATTACGGTTCCAAAGGCCAGTCCAACATCTTCATTTGTGTGATGATCATCAATGTGAACGTCCCCCGTGGCCTTCACATGCACGTCAAACAACCCATGCGATGCAATTTGCTATAAACAAAAGAGTCCACCCAAAGTCGAAAAATGCATTGTGTTTGAAATAGATAAATGAAAGAGAACCACGATAGTGGAGCGATGAGCATTCACAATGAATCAATGATATAAAAGTTTTCCATCCACTACTAAGCATAGATGGATACTTGGATACTACTTAATTTTTATCCGAATAAATATCAAGAACTTGAGATGCCCAATGTTATTGAACCCTAAGATAAGAAGATTACAAAAAAAAGAGTCTTGTTAACCCAAGCATATTAATTTACAATTCAAAATATTTCACTTTTTTCTTTTTCCTACATTAACCATGAAATCATCAAACAAAATATAGAACATTTGACCTAGAACTAGAAGAACCCATTACGGAGTGTAATTTTTTCCAAAAAAAATTAAAAAATGGTATCTTTCATCTCGAAAAAGAGCAAACAAGCAACAAGGAAAACTCACATCCAACATATGATCAAGAAAAGGAATTCCAGTGCAGTTGTCAGCCACGCCCGTTCCGTCCAGATTTATCTTCACAAACACATTAGTCTCTTTCGTCACCCTCTTCACCTCTCCAATTCGAGCTATCCGCACACAAAAATTCCAAATCCACGGAATTCAGGCATAATTTCCATTAATCCGATGCATAAAATTGAAATTGGAAGAGGAAATGAGGTTTTACCGGCTGTGAATTCGGAGGAATCGCCGGAAGAGCCGTTACCGAGTGAATGAACACGGCTCTGGGAGTCCATTTGAGTAGCAGAAAGGCTATGGAGCTGTAAAAACGAAGGCTGTGGTTTACTGCGCAGTGAAATTGGTGGATGGGCGATCGGAGGTTGCCGGAGATTAAGATTCTCAGGGAGGAGCCGGGAGTTTTGCAGTGGCGGCGAAGAGGGATAGTTGAAAAGAAGGCGGCGACCGACGGAATGCTCCATTTGTTTT
This sequence comes from Cuscuta australis, assembly GCA_003260385.1. Taxonomy (NCBI): domain Eukaryota; kingdom Viridiplantae; phylum Streptophyta; class Magnoliopsida; order Solanales; family Convolvulaceae; genus Cuscuta; species Cuscuta australis. Next base: position 1,631,796 of record NQVE01000209.1, on the reverse strand, counting down.
AGAGAAAGAGGAAAATAGCCGACACCGCCGACGGGATTAGTTCCGGCCACTGCCCACAGGCCACTCTATTACTCTACCTGATTACAAATTGTGATTTACCGGAGTGAAATTTCTTATTTTTTGAAATAATTTTATTTTACAAATTGATATATCAATAAGATATACTCCGTAAAAATTACATATTAAAAAACTACGTCAAAAGTTCTACAAAACAAGAGGTGACAAGAATATTTTATTTTATCAAATACTTAATGAAATCGCATAAACAAACAAAAGTTATCGAGAGGAGAGAATAAAATTTTTAATCTATTTAAGGACGAAGGGAGTAATTAATAATTACGTAGTAAAATTTAAGATGATGGAAAGAAAATTCACCCTTGTCTCTTTACTACTTCCGTCCTTTTATATTTATCTAATTTTGACTTTTTTTAAAATATTATTTTTAATCTTTGAACTTTAATTAAATAAAATATATATTACGAGTATATATTAATTAGATAAAATAATATTTTAAAAATATTTTGTACAAGAACGGAGGGTTTATGAAAGAGAGAAGACATCCTCGAATTATAAATTGTACAATAGAATTAATAATACTAAAAAAAAGTAACTCTATATATTGTCCCTTGGAACAGAAGACTTTTCATTTCGGTCTTCAATTCTATAATATTACATTTGTGATCTTCAACTTTCAAAAATTATTCCATATTAATCATTTGAAGGCTATATGTAGAATAATTTTCTTTACCATATTTTTTCTAAATGACTAATTATGTACTCATAAATAATTTACTAAAATTGAAGACCACAAATGTAATATTTCTACATTAAAGACTAAATATTAAATATACTCGAATTAGAAATTGTACAATAGAATTAATAATACTAAAAAAGACTAATTCTATATATAGTTCCTTGTAACAGATGATTTTTAATATTCGGTCTTGTATTCCAAGATAGTGCATTCGTGATCTTCAATTTTTAAAAATTATTCCATAATCAATCATTTGAAGACTATGTGAAGACTTGTTTTTCTTCATATTTTGCCTAAATGACTAATTATGTATTCATAATAGTTTTCTAAAAATTAAGGACCATAAATGTAATATCTTCAAGCTAAAAACTAACTATGATAAGCTATTTATTTAAAGAGACCGTTTATAAAATTTATTTCAATATAATGTGCACATATAAAAGCCTTTAGTTGAACCATAAAAATAAATCCTCTTTTATTTTAGTTGCCTTGATTGTTTCTTATCAAATTAAACCAACTTTGAACATTACTTAAATAAAAATTAAATAGCATATACTTATACAAAATGAATTTAGGTGACGTTTGGAAACTAAAATTCATTTGAAATTTTAGATTTCAATTCTAATATTTGAAATTTCATATTTTCAAGTTTCAAATGTTGTTTAAAAAATCATAGAATTTCAACTCTAGAATTTGATTTTTGAAGTTGGTAAAGACGACTATTGAAGCGGGTTGATATGTATGGAATTATTGTTGTATAAAGAGAGACCACTCTTGAATTAAAAGTTATAAATAATAAAAAAGTTATGCTTGAATTTGTAAATGACATGGGAAGAGGTTTGGATTTATAGATATGAAATCCTTTAGGAAACAATGGAAGGATATGAAATCCTTTACGAAATGGTACCCTTTAACAAGGATTAATTAATCTCTTGACACATGCATCAAGCCATCAATTACAGTTTTAACATGTTCCATACTTGTGGTGAAAATTGTGTTAATAATGTCATTGGCTGCTTGCCATTGTTGTTTCCCAGCTCAGTGAGGCATCAAGAACTGGCCAAGAACAACCAAATCCAGAATTAAATTTACACTGGAAACAAAAAGAAAAAAAACAAAACCAACAATTTGGAAATCCTAAATCAAGTCAGCTTGTAGATTCAGGTCATGTTGGAAGCACATTTTACTGCTGGGATGGGAGACATTGCACTCTTTCTCTGCTGCACAGAACTTAGCAGAGACCTGGAGGGCAGAACCAGGGGCAGTTCTTGTAAAAAAGCCACCCTCGGCTTTTGCTTCTATGCCTTGCGAAGAGCCCAACGTTAAGCTCCGTTTAAGATTTGGAGATATGGGTGTGTCCAAGTTAGATCTAAAGGCTTCAACCCCATTTCTGTCTTGGAATGCAGAAGCAGCTGCTGCAGTTGGAATGTGATTTTGCTTTTAGGAAACATATGTTTCACTACAAAAATGTGTGTGTGAGGGGGGAGCGAGGGGGTTCGTGTTTGAAAATGAAACACGGCTAAAGGAGAAACCTTTACCGTCAGAAGATTCTTGTTTCACCAGCTGCTTCTGTAACATATGAATTCCTGGAAACACCAACATATTCATGGAATTCACTTCATGTTTGTCTGATTCCTCAAGTTTTTTGAAACCAAACATCATAGTCCAGGTATGGATATGGTCAGGTACAGCAGGAATGATCAACTTTTCTACCCTTAGACTGGAGAGGACCTGAAAATCGCATAATCATGAAGTATTTTATAGCAATAGAGATATAATATTGACACAAATGAAGAAAAAGTTTTTGGAGTTACTAGATTTAGCATTGTTGTTGTCATTCATTGCAATAAACCAGGATTTGTTGACACCAAAATTTCAATGAACATACATCAACTGCCTACATTGGCATGGTACCATCTCCTCAAGTCTCCGTTTTGGATTAACATGTAAACGGGCGTGTGTCATTCTCCGAAACGCGGATACCCCATGTTTGTTAGTGTTTTTTTTTTGTTGTTGTAATTTTAGAAACCTCAAAGGTCATTTTGTAATGTAACCAAACCTTGAGAGAGGCAAATGTAGTTAAACCATCCTAAAAATAATTGAATAAAAATCACCCAATCAAATAATAGCTGAACATGCATACCTCCTCAATACTTGAGAAAAGCCGCCGGCACATCCCTTGATGTCTATACATGTGGCGGGTCCCAATAAATGGCATTTCTGCAAGTTGTGCCCCACGGATTCTAATAAAATGACAAGTAAAATGTGATCAGTATTTACTGTTCTTAATAATTACCATAGCAATAAATAGCACAAAAAACAACATATGAACCTGCTTGAAGTAACTTTCAAGTTAATTTCAACCATCAAGAGTTCATTTGGAATCCGAAAAATGTTTGGTAAAAAATTGGGGGAAGATAGTCGAGAAAGTTGCAAACTCAATCAAACAATTCAAGATCTTTGTTCAAACTAATTTAAGTGTATATTTCTAATATAAAAGACTAATAAATCTAAATATGTTCACTGTTTTTACAAAATTTTGTTCTCTTCCTACTATTCCATGTTCCAAACATGGCCAAACAGTTGAGTAAAAATGTAGCTAAGTGTCACATTGACAAATATTGGATAATTTAGAATACCTTATACATGCTGCGGAGATTATTTCATCACCCCTTTCCAAGATTGCTGTGTAGAAGCCATGATAATTGAGACGACTAAAATTTGAGCTGCAGGTGAAAACGGAGTAATAATTTAGAAAGTAACTTAATGTGGGTAAACAATTTAGAAGAGAAAAGTGAACCCCAATTCACACACAAAATGATATAAAAAAAATAAAGAGTAAATTCCATAAATGGTCCCTAATTATAGGTGGTTTTCCATATTTAGTCTTCACCTCTAAGATACGGAGTATTACATAAATGGTCCTCAAATTTTGAAAACTATTTGTGGAAAAAATATGCTTTTCGTATATGGCCTAAAGGACTATGTATGGAATAGTTTTGAAAAATTGAGGACTATTTATGAAATATACTAGAATCAGGGACTAGATATGAAAAACCACATGTAATTAGGAACCATTTATGGAATTTACTCTAAAATAAAGTAACAATTGCCAAAAGGAAGCGGATGAAAAGATGATAAGGAAATAATTGCATTCGTTACACCTTTTTTTTCAATGATTACTAGGCAGCTGCTTACCCACAGTTATAAACAACATTATGAATAATATTTATCTCACTTCTTCGATCCACAATGGGCATAAAACACTCATCCATGACAGACAACACGATGGCCAACTTAGAGTTGCATTCAACCCTTTGGGAAAAGGAAAGATGTGAGGTATCATAATCGAGTTCTGATCGTTGCAAAAGAGACCATGACAATCCCGACTCTAACTCGTGTTTGACGCCCAGAATCTTCTGTAAATGATCATAAATCTGCAAAGTATGGTTACTATGTATGTTATATACACAGGCTATAATGTTTTTCAGAATGCAATTCCCTTGAATGAGATCAAGACCAATAACAAATTACACACGATGATGGGAGCAAAGGTTCTAAAGTTATCTTCATGCCAAAAAAACTATAATCTCTAGGGGTCTGCTTGGATGTTTTGGTAGGAGTTTGGAGGGCTTAGTGTGTGTGAGTGTGTGGGGACAATAAATACTCTGTAGAATGTTTTAGAAAAACTTATAGAAGAAAATTAAAAAGTTATACAGCCACACACTATATTGATGTTTCAATTTATTTAAAAAAAATGTTAAACATGTGTGTGTGGATCAAGATATGGACGAAGCACTAAAAAGCATTCCCCTACAAACTCCTCCATCTAAACACTTGAACAGCAGATGTATGAGGACAGTTTATACTTGCCAGATGACACCAGTTTCAGGGACAATCAAAAGAAATGATTTTCCATTAGAAAACCAGTCTAACGACTGTTGACCTGTACATACCTCTTGGCATGCTTGGCCACAAAAAGTTGACAAAGTATTAGCATTCATGGATAAAGCATGTTTCTCTTGCCTGCATGACCTGTGATCTGTAAAATTAAATCTGGAGTTTCAATTTCACAGAAAGCAATGTGAAACACAATAAAACCAAGTATTTGAGAATGCATGAAGAGAAGTTTGTGAAGTAATTTACATTTTCTCTCACAGAGGTTGCAAATTAAAAGCTTGTTAGCATCCTTATTTACTTCTGCATGATTTTCATCAGCAGCCCCACAAAATTTGCATATGCAATTTGGGCAATGCCAATCGCCAAGAGGAAGCATCTGCAGTGAGTTGAAGCACACCATGCATATATGTTAGGCTAACATAGTAGTCAATTTGCCAAGTGCATGTGACATTCATCCCAGTGCGGCATTTTATTTCATTCTTTCTTGTCTTTAGGGGAGGGGGTTCACTTTTGAGAAACCAGGGTAGAGCAAAAAATGTTAAAGTAGTAGTTCTTTTGAAAAATGTGTCCGTTTGGAAACAGCTTCGGCGTCTAACTTCAGTGAATTGAAAAGGCTATCTAATATGCAGTGTTTAGTTTTAGTGTTTTCAAAGTTAATCCGCATCGTTAAAAGATTATCCAAAACATTAATGCTAATTGAAATGTTTTTCCCAAACAATGCATGGGTCTAGATAAATAGAACATTTCAAAAAACAGAATAAGAGGTCATTGAACTCTTATACGATCATATATTATGTTTTATCTTTTAGTTTTGATAAAATCTCAACAAATATGAAGATATGGACTGAGCCCTCCAACTAAACACACCCTCAGAGAAATAAATTTACATACCATTGTGACCGAGGACTTTAGGAATCACTGTCCCAATTGAGCATAAGTATATTAAGATGTAGAGATTGTGATTCATGTGTACCTTTATACCAAGACAGCTCTGATGGAAAGTTGATGGGCAGCCATCACAACAAATCAGATCCCCACCGTCACCACAGATGCCACAAGCATCATCAGCTGGGTCATCATCATCGTCAATGCCTATAGCATAATAATCTCGGCATTCAGACTCCTTTTGCCTATTCCATGAGTTTACAAGGCACTGCAATAGAGAAACTCCAGACTCCAAAACAATATTTTGAAATGGTTGACGCAATTTACTCCCTGCATGGAGCTCAAACTTAGAAACCGTGAGAATTTTACTACAACAACCACAGTGGATGCCATCGCGCGTGATCCAGCCTTCTAACTTTATCCTTGATTTTTTGCGGCTCATATATTGAACCTTTTCACTGAGTTTAACAGTCCCAGAATCAATCATCCATGACAACAAGGTTCTTTTCCCGGAATATGGAACATAATCACCATTCTCAGTGTGTTTCCCTATGTCAGAACTGCGAACCAACAGAGTACACCTCCCAGTTATTTGGCTTTTCTTTCCGGGGATTAAATTTCTGCCACTTTTCAAGCTATTGTAATACTCGTCTGTTTGATTGGTTGTATGAAATAATCCATTAACTTGCTTGCAGTTCTTCTTTCCATAGATATCAAGTCTTTCGTCGTGATGATCTATTCCTTCAGCACACACTTTTAATGACATCACCTTATTATCTCTACTACTCATGCTTTCATCTATTTTCTTCTTTTTCATTTCTTTCTCAATCTTCTTTCTAGTTTGCCTTGTCAGCTTATTTATTAAATCTGCTGACAAAGGGGCAAATGGTGGAGAATTGCCGTCGGATTTTTTCTTACTGTCCTCCAAGTGTTTCTGAAACGCATCATAGGCTTTGATTATTGACCAATAGGCTGTTCCGTTGGGGCTAATATAAACAGCATCTAGGTAATCTCTGTTCTTTCTTGGTCTATAATCAATAGTCCATCCAGCCTTAATCAGCATTCCCCTAATTCGCTCCCGCAATTGCTGTTTTTCAGTGCTTCCCCCACGTTTCACTTTTCCTTCCTTGTTGACCACTGATGCAGTTTCCGGTGCAGGGGGTCTTGCTTCTTCTTCTTTTACCCCTTTAATTGAGCTAACAGCCGCAAAGGAGCTTGGTGGGGTCGACTTATGTGACGTGTGAGTTCCCTCTGTATCTGAATCTGCAGTTGATGTTGATTCTTCCCCAAATGATATTTGGGATTTCAGGCCATATTTCTCCATCTCAGTAGACTTAGAATCAGCATAAAGTGTTTGCTGCACTCTTGGCTCACTGAAGTGCTCAGGCATGGAAGTTTTCCTATTTTCAACATTCCGGGATTCATTATTATGCAAGAAATCCATCTTCTTAATCTTATTCACCATAACCTTCAAGACCCCATTTTTTCCCTGCAGTCTAATCGGTTCATCAGATGCTGCCTGATACTTCAGCTTCATCAACGGGATGGGAAAATGCACTTCTTCATCACCATAACAAGCACCTCTGGTCCTGCCACTCGACACCTTACTTGAACCCGAGCTATCAAAATATGAATGCTTCCGCTGCTCAGCCATCACATTTCTAATAGGCTTGTTCTCGAATTCCATCGCCAATCTCTCACCTTGATACCCATTCCTCATGGTCTCATTGAACTCAAATACACCTAATCTGTTCCTCTTTCTCTCAATCTCTCCACTCCTGTACATAACTGGACCAAGATGAGAACTCTCCCCAGCTCTCCTCCTAACAGGTTCTGGAAACTCATCACTAGAATCAGAATCATGCATCACCATTCTGGCCCTCTTGCTATCCCTCTGGTAAGATCCTGAAGGATGAATCCCTCCCATTCCCATGCCCCCAACTCTATCATCTTTTTTCTTGATAATCAAACAACCAGAAGAGCTTCTCTTCTTCACTACTCCCACTGACCTCACACTTCCCTCCATCAATGCACAAAACCCAAACCCTAACTTCGAACAACAGTAACATTAAATTTCCCAGCAAGACTAACCAGAAAACACCCACACCCCCAGATTCTCCGCTCTCCGGTTCAACATTATCAGATCTGAAGCAAATCTGATCACGGATTCACGCGCCCAGAAACCCAGGCCGGACAATTGACAATACCCAGAAAGAAAAATTCCTTTTTTTTTCACACTGCATGAGAAATGGAAGCGATCCTTACCTCCCCACAGAGCAGGTTCGTTCCGTCAATCAACCGGCCGTCTCCGGTGAGTGACTCGCCCCTCCGGCGAGCCAATCGAATCGCCAGAAACAAAGAGAAGAGGAAAGCGGGGAACAGAGTTTGCATTGATTCAGGGGGTGTGAATGAATATATATGAACAGACGCTTTCGGTTCTGTTGTCGTTTTTGTTGCACTGTACATGAGAAAAAAGAAAAAAGAAAATGCTAAAGAAAAGCAAACCCAGCGAATATAAAGAAACAAGAAAAAATCTCAGAGGTTGTTGACCGCTTCGGTTTTTTTGCAATCCGCTGATTTTCTTTTTCATTTTGGGCTGATTTGTGCAACTTGCTGAATCTACATGCTGATCAAAATGTTAATTACTCTACCTAAAATGGAACTGCTCTTTGCAAAGTGAAGTTGCCTTGATTGAAGGATAACATGTGCATAATTATGTCTCATCACTTAATTAGTCAATTTGACATTTGTTATTTTATTTTTTGTAATAAGAATAATTTTTCTCATTTTTTTTTGATGTAATGATCACTAATTTTGTATAAACTTTTTAAGTCATACATGCGCATTATGTCATGTACTCATGTGTGCATAACAGATTTTACGTTATATAAAACATATACGTACGGAGTATTTATTAATTTTTTTTATAAAACTCTTTACATCTTAACTTTAAATAACTATTATTTTTATTAAATTTATATGAAATACTTCATTTCTAAAATAAAATAACCATTGTTTTTGATACAATTTGATAATAACTTGTCTTATTGAATATTGAGAGATATGGCCCTATATATAGGGAATACAAGAGTAATCAAAGTACAAGTAGGAATAGGAAAGAATAATCCTAGTAGGAAAGGAAAGAAGTATCCTAATTTAATTATACTTCCTAATATCCCCCCGCAAGCTGATCAACGGAGACGAGGGGCAGCTTGGAACATAAGTACTCAAAAGGAACTGGCGGAAGCGGTTTGGTAAGAATGTCTGCTAGCTGCTCTGAGGAGGAAACATGATGTGGAGTCATAGTGTCTGCCATAACCTCATCTCGTACAAAGTGACAGTCTGTGCCCACATGCTTCATGCGATCATGAAGAACCGGATTTTTGGTGACACAGATAGTCGACTCATTGTCACAGTATAACTTCGGTTTGGACGGAGGAATACCCAGTGCATCAGTGATATATCGAAGCCACATAGCTTCTGCAACCCCTGCAGCCATAGCTCGATATTCAGCTTCAGCGGATGATCTAGAAACACGAGTTTGCTTTTTCGTGCACCAAGAGATGATATTAGGACCGAGTAGGAGTATGTAGCCCGTGGTAGACTTGCGATCATCTTTATCATTGGCCCAGTCAGAGTCAGAGTAGACAGATAGGTCGAATCCCCCTTGCGAAAAAGAAGACCATGATTCAAAGTGCCTTTGAGATAGCGCAGAACGCGTTGCAAGGCATGATAGTCCTGCTCAGTGGGGTTGTGCATAGTCTGAGACACTCGATTAACAACATACTGAATGTCTGGACGAGTGACAGCCAAGTAATGTAAACCGCCAACAATGCTCCGAAAATGAGAAATATCCTTGAAAGGCAACGAAGGCTTAGTGATAGGTCTCGTAGCCATAGGAGTAATAGCCGGATGACAGTCGGACATCCCAGCTCGGCGTAGAAGATCACGGGCATATTTGGATTGATGGAGAAGTATAGAATCTTGCGTGCGCTGAACCTCAATGCCAAGGAAGTAATGAAGAGGTCCAAGTTCTTTGAGCTTGAAGTCACGGTGCATGGCCTGAGTAACTTCTGAGATGAGAGTAGAAGAGCTGCCAGTGAGAACAATATCATCAACATAGACAAGGACAACAATAGTCCCACGAGAGCAGTGTCTGGTGAACAAGCTGGTATCATGAATGCAGCACTTGAATCCAAGGCCCTGCAAAAAAGAGGAGAGGCGTGTGTACCATGCACGGGGTGCCTGTTTGAGACCATATAGTGATTTGCGGAGCTTGCAAACATAGTGAGGATGAGTGGGATTTATGTACCCCGGGGGCTGCTCCATATAAATTTCCTTGTCCACTGTACCGTGAAGAAAGGCATTGCTAACATCTAGTTGATGAAGAGGCCAATCACGGTTGAGTGCTAAAGAGAGGACCAGGCGCACTGTTTGTTGCTTGACCACAGGACTGAATGTCTCCTTGTAATCAATGTCATACTCCTGATGATAACCTTTTGCGACAAGACGAGCCTTGTACCTTGAAACAGATCCATCAGCATTCCGTTTAATGCGATACACCCATTTGCAACCAATCGGAGTGCGGTTCTTGGGTGGTGGAACCAAGTCCCATGTACGTTGCTCATTCAAAGCAATAAACTCCTCATCCATAGCCTGACACCAAAAACTATTACCAGAGGCTTGGCGGTAAGTGTTAGGCTCAGTGGTAGGTGGGGTAGTATCAAGGGTGGTAATGGTATAGGCTTTAGGTTTGAAAATTCCAGATTTGGCTCGGGTTTGCATGGTGTGTGTGTTTTGGGGCGGGGGTCGGTTAACCGATTGTGTGTTTTGGAGAGGAGTAGGTGACGGTCGAGGGTGGGTTGGGGTACGGTTCTGGGGTTGGACCGTCTGTGGCGTGTCCATAGGGAGGGTGTCGGGCTGTCGTCCGTGACTGGTGGGACGGGTCTGGGGTTGGACCGTCAGTGGGACAGGAGCATGTGAGCCTGGGCTTGGAGGAAAAATAGGGGTTATAGGAGAGGGTGACGGGAGGGATGACAATTTGGGATATGGAAACTGATCCTCGACGAACCGAACATGACGAGAGACATAAACTTTTTGAGACACGGGTTCATAGCATTTATACCCTTTAGTGGTGGGGTGATATCCTAAGAAGACACAAGGAGTGGAGCGTGGTTGAAGTTTGTGGTGAGTGTAAGGGCGGAGCCATGGATAGACCAAGCAACCAAAGGCACGAAGGTGGGTATATGTAGGAGGACGGTTATAAAGAGTTTCAAAGGGAGATTTGTTGGAGAGAGTTTTGGTGGGCATACGGTTGATAAGATAGTTTGCTGTGGCAAGAGCTTCGACCCAAAAGGTAGTCGGGAGAGCAGAGTCGTATAGAAGAGAAACAACTGTTTCAATGAGATGACGGTGTTTCCGTTCAGCGACCCCATTTTGCTCAGGAGTGTAGGGACAAGAGGTGTGATGAAGGACTCCTAAAGTTTGAAGGAAAAGGCCAAAAGCGTTATTTACAAATTCTTTGCCATTATCACTTCGAAAAATTTTGATGTGAGAATTAAACTGAGTTTTAATCATTTTTTCAAAATTCACAAAAACAGAGTAAGCTTCAGATTTATGTTTTAGGGGATAAATCCAGGTAAATTTGCTGAAATCATCAACAAAAGAGATATAAAATCGAAAACCGCTACAGGAAGGAACAGAGGTGGGACCCCAAACATCAGAATGTATTAATTGAAAGGGCGTTGTGGCCTTATGTTCAGACAATTCAAAAGGTAAACGACAGGACTTAGAGACATAACATGATTCACAATGTAAAGGCTCTGAAAACTGAAAACCTAAGGAAGACAAAATAGATTTGGCAATCGCAGGAGCTGGATGACCGAGTCTACGATGCCAAGTGGACTCTTGGATAGCTTGATACGCAACGGTTGGGAGTTTGGAAGGAAGTGTGTATAACCCATGCTCACAGAGGCCCTTGTACCGCACCTGGTTGGTAGGATTGTCCACTATTTGGAAATCGTTGGCATTGAAAACAAGAGTGCAGTTGTTATCTTTGGTAAATCGATGGACAGACAATAGATTGGAGGTAAGGGAAGGGACATAATGAAGAGTAGAAAGGTGGTATTTACCATTAGGAGTATGGACAAAACCTGAGCCAGAGTGTGTGATGGGTAGGGATTGACCATTGCCTACGGTAATAGCATCAGTACCGGTATATTGATGAGGAGATTGTAGCTGAGAATAATCAGACGTGACATGGGTGTTGGCACCAGTGTCCAGATACCAGTTTCCAGAATGATTACTCGTAGATGCATGCATTGCACGGGGAGCACTAGAGGAGGAGTTCGCAGTATAAGAATCATCAAATCGATACCAGCACGCAGACGCAGAGTGACCTCGTTTCTCGCAGATTTGGCAGGTTGGCAGATCCCGTGACGGTCGACCGTTTCCCTGGGACGGTCGACCGTTGTTCCTTTCTCCATGTCCGCTGTTGTATCCACGTCCAGGTGACGGTCGACCGCGATAGCCTCCTCTACCGCGACCTCGACCGTTCGTAGCGAGAAGTGTTGTGCGAGGTTCGGTGATGGTAGACTCGGTGAGGCTGAGTTTATTCTCCATCTCCAGGTTTATTTCTTCGGAGATCAACCATCCAGAAAGCTGATTTAACGAAATATTGGTATTGTTCATGCGAATGTTTTGCTTAAAGGATGAGTATTCGGTGGGAAGACCACGAATAACAGCATTCACCACATCACGTTCAGGGATCTCTTCTTTCAAGGCATCGAGATCCGAGAGAATAGTTGCCACATCATCAAGGTATTGTGTCATAGTTTTGGTACCTTTACGAAGAGTGTGGAGTTTGTCCCGAAGCTGATAAACATGAGCGGTGGACACAGAGTTGTACCGTGCGGCCAAAGCATCCCAGAGGGCAGCAGATGTGGTGAAGCCGCGAGCATGTTTGTGAACGGAGGGGCTGATGACCGCTAGGAGGCAGGCGCGGATCTGTGTGTCAACGATGGTCCAGGAGGTATACTCTGGATTAGGGACGGTTTTATCGTTTTTGGAGATAGTTGGCGCCGGGGCTGCTTCATGACCATCAATCCATCCAAGGAGGAGATTAGCTGAAAGAGCTGTCTGGACATTGAGAGACCATGCCGGATAATTTGTTTCGGTGAGTTTTTCTGGGATTAAGTTGTGGAGACTCCGAAGCAAAAGTTTTACTCCGGAGGGTAAGGACGCCAAAGGATCCGACGGGGCTGCCATGGTGGGCGGCGGTCGGAAAAAAGAGAGGCTAGGTTTTTGAGAGCCTTAGCTCCGATACCATGATACAATTTGATAATAACTTGTCTTATTGAATATTGAGAGATATGGCCCTATATATAGGGAATACAAGAGTAATCAAAGTACAAGTAGGAATAGGAAAGAATAATCCTAGTAGGAAAGGAAAGAAGTATCATAATTTAATTATACTTCCTAATAGTTTTCATTAATTTATATAAAATCCTTCAATTTTTATTAACTTTTTATAAATCATTCACTTTCTAACTACTCTACAAATATAAAAACAACGATTCAGTTGAGTCATAAAAAAAATTGAGTCTGGGGAGGGAACGTATATGCAGACCCTAGATATGTTTACTTGAAAGCGGAGAGATTTGTAAAATATAATAATGTAGAACAATTCTATATTGATTTGTGTTGAAGATTATAAAGATTGAACCTTTTTTTATATAAAAGAGAGTAAAAAAAATATGCAAGTTCTATTCCTACCATAATGTGATAATCCTATTACTAGTATAACAATAATAGAAAAACTATCAAACCCTAAAACATATTTTAACATTTCCCCTCAAGTTCATATTGTACTTTATTCTATTATAACAAATGTTTTTGTTACATTATACTCCCTCCGTTCCCTAAAAAGGTTCATGTGTTGACTTTGAGCCAAACTAAGAAAAGTGTAATCTTGGTTGACTTTTCAATTTTGCCTCTGATGTGATAGGTAAAAGTAAAATGTGATAGTTTGGTTATTAGTAAAAAAGTATGATGTAAAAGGTATGGTATAAAAAAGTAGGGGTAAAACTGATTTTTTAATAGAAAAAGGAAGTATTTTAGAGAATTCGAAAAAAATGAAAGTGGAAGAATTTTAAGGAACGGAGGGAGTATAAAACTTCAATACAATGTTTTTGTTAATCTTTTCATTTGTAAAAGAACATTTATTTAATAAATAAGATGATTTTTTACGTCGAAATAACTTTCATGCGCGTATTTGTGTATTATATGTTAAAATCAAATTAGTTTGTATTCTTTTTTAATAATAATGTGAAATTAAAACACAAACAATACAATTTCAATAACTACATTACAAAATTTAAAAATAAATATATAACGCGACTAAAATATTAAAAAAAATATAATTATAAAAAATCTCTTCACCCATAAATACATTTTATACTCTTTATTTCTTTGTGATGCTTTTAAACAAAGTTAGTTTGATTATATTTATTTAAATAATATAACTTTATATTTTTGTACTTCATTTATAATAAAACTATCAATGAATAAATAAAATTTTCTTTCCTAAAAAATACTTTCTTAACCTCTAAAAAACTTATATTTGTATAGGACATGCTTAAATGGAGTTACTTTGTATTATATTTATTTTCAATATCAATGTTAAATAAAATATAAAAAATATATTTTAATCTCTACATTTTTTTAACAGAGATTCGTTTCTCTGTTCTCTGTTCTCTGTTCTCTGTACCTCGGCCCGATCATCGCATTGCATCAATATGGATCCAATAATCCATTGGGTGTACATTCAGAGATGGATAAAATTGCTTCTTAACCTTATTAAATACTATAAAATAAGAAATGACTAGACTATTTTTTAAATGATCAAATATTTATTGCATCAAATAAATAAAAACAAACAATAATAACTAAAAACAAACAATAAACATAAATAAATAAATAAATAATGTGAGAATAAAATAAAACATTATAAGTACTACGCAACAAATGTCCTGTAAAAATTAATTTTTAAAAACATTTATTGTCATATTATGACAATAATGCCTACGGTTCTTTGGTCAAAAAATTGTTGATTCGTATCTCTTCCTTCGTCTACCTCCCTTCCCCACCCCTACCCCCACCCCTTGCCACCCTCTCCAAAACTCCAATTGGCAATTGGCATTTTGGGAAGAGGATGGGTATGGTGTTTAGGAAGGAGGGGTTAGGGGTATCATTTTTTTGAATGGAGCATTGTAATCATTGTTGTCATAATATGATAATAAATATTGTTGTCAAAAGAAGGGAGCCGAAGTTATAATAATAAAATAAGTAATATAAATTATAAAAATAAATAAAGTAATAATAATAAATACAAAGTAAATGCATAAGAATTAAAAAATTAAAATAAAACTAAAACTAAAAAATAGTAAAATATAAAATATAAAAAATCATCATAAAATAACAAATAAAAAGTAAAAATATAATAAAATAAAAAATAAAAATAACAATAAATTAATAAACTAAACATATACTAAATTAAAAACTTAAAAACAATATAAATAAAATAATATAAGTAATATAAATTAAAATAATAAAAACAAAATTTTAAAATTAAAATTTAAAAAATAAAATAAATTCTTCTCATCTCTTCTTCTTCTCTCCTAACGAAAAAATAAAATAAATTCTTCACCCGTCTTAATGAAACAAGGTCAAGAAAATCTTTCTCATCTCTTCCTATTCTCTCATATTCATTCCTTCTCCTCCCATCCTTTCTAACCAAAGAGGCCCTTAGATAGGCATGATTTGTTATTTGTAACATATTATTGAAATTTGCATCTTGTGTTGGACAAGTTCAATTCCAATTTCCAAATATAAAACTCCCAACGTTTGGTAAAACATTTCTTCTTTCATTTTTTACGCTTTCATCAGAACACTTCCTTTTTTTGATTAAAATGGTTAATATATCCAAATAAAATCATTCTAATATACTCCATCGATTTTGTATTGATATAATAAGTGATTTAAGTAATTTGTCACTTTTTTTACGATAATGATATAATTGAAAAGACAAACTACAAAATTAAATTCTAAAAAAATTAAAATAGGAACTGTTTTGTAGAACGGGAATAGTAATGGATATCCAAATATGGGACAAAACATGTCATTTGTAGCTCTTATTGGATAGTTTAAAGTTAAAAGTAGGCGAGCTGTTTTTTGGAAGCCCGCTGCCGGCCCACCACCCCTTTATTAGTTATTAATTTCAAATCCTATTTGTTTTTTTCCTAACCCGTTAATATGAAAGATTCATCTTACTTTTTATCCCAAAAAACAAAAAAGAGAAGATTAATTAGTAAAAATATACCCTTTCTTCTAATTATAAATAAAAAAAATTATTTATAATGGTTTAAAAATATACCCTTTTTATAATGGTTATAAAAAAATATTTATAATGGCCTATTAATAGAAATCATGCTCCAAAACAGTCATAATCTACTTTAGTTTTAAATTTGAAATCATCTGGTTTTATTACCGTTTTGAATAATCAATTACCTTTGCATCTAAATTAAAATCATGATCACTAGTCCCTAAAAAAAACAACAGTTCAACTTTCTGAAAAATAAGATTTTATTTTAATTTTATTTTGATGTTAAACCAATATTCTTAAAGTTTGATTTATTATTATTCTCTTAATCTCATAGGAATAATTTTGTTCAAGACCTTTCAATTCAAATAATAGCTACGGAGTATGGAGTAATTTTTAAATAAATCTCTGAGTAAAAAAGTATGAAAATTTCAAAATAGGAGTGTAAAGTCTTTTACGACCAAAATATGAGTATAATAACAATGTGATGTAACAAGAGTACGTGTTAACAATGTGATGGAATGGTGATGTTAGTGTAATATGACAATCTGATCAGTCAATCATCGGCGATCTGTGGCGACGACACTTTGGTGACCGGCGGCGATGGATAACAGTGTGATCGACAATAATTGTGCGACAGTTATAATGTGACAATGTGATAAGTGTGTCAGTGTAACAATGACAATGTAAACTCTTATCTTGATCTTAAAAGACTTAGAACTCTTATTTTTGTGATCACAGTTATAATGAAATGCTTTTTGTGATGGGTGGGAATGTGGGAAGAGGTAGACCTAAGAGGACTTGGAAAGACGTGGTTGGCCAAGGCCTTAGACTTTTGACCTTACATAGGAGTGTTTGCAGAGATAGAATTAGGATAGTTGGACAGTGCGCTTAACAATGCATGCTTTCGTGATTAACAATGTACTCGTATGTCTTTTTTTGCCTACTTTATGTTTCTTTCTACGTGCTCTGATTTGTGCTTCTGTGTTATTTCAGGTGGGGGTCTCTTAGAAACACTCTCTCTACTTTCGAGTAGGGGTAAGGTCCACGTACACACACTTTCCTCAGACCCTACTTCCGTGGGATTGTACTAGGTTATCGTTGTTTACTTTTATCGAGAGGGTTCTCCCAAGTTTTTAGTTCAATTTAAGGCCCAATTGTCGAGTTTTAAATGTATGATAAAGTATAAGTTTTGAAATTTTAGAAATGGTATAGGTTTTCAAATCTGAAATGAAGTTTGAAGAAATTTAATATCATGATTTAATTAGTGATAGGAGTGATTGACAACGGGGGCTGTTGACGGTGACATTGGTAGCTGGTGGTGGAGAATGTTCAACGATTGAGAGAGATATCAAACTCATATTGATATCTCCCAGATTCAGGAGATATCGAAACCCTCATTTAGAAGATTTATGATATCTGGAAATGTCAATTTCGATGTCTCTTTTGGATATAACAAGCACCAAAAATGGTTCTGATATTTGGAGATATAAAAAATTACATCTCTTTTGTGTTAAATATATAAATTATTTAATATATTTAATGTTATATTATAATAATGGTTGTTACATGTTATAGTTAGAGTTATTATTATATAATATTACCTTATATATTTAGTCATTAGTGTGGAGGACTCTAGAATATATTCCTCCACCTATAAATACATACTTTGTATTCATCTCTTAGTCAATCAATCAATAAAGCGTAATTTATTATTTCTTACATGGTATCGGAGTCTTTGCTCTTGGTGACTTAATACATTTCGCTTCTTCCGCCGCCGCCGCTGGAGATTTATCCGGCGACGGTGGCCTCACTCCCACTTGTTCCTCAAATAATGATCTGTCATACACTCATACTCCTCCATCCGGCTCCGGATCCATCACCACTATTTCCTGATTTTAGATCATATCATCACCTCAACCTGCTTAGTCGGCAGACCTTCGGTTAACATGCATCTCTAACAGTACCTCATTCCTTGTGTTTCTTCTCTAACACAGTCGCGCACGACTCCAGCGCACGTCAATCTTCTCCCTTCTCCGACGTCAGCGGGATGAGTTTGTCCGCAGCGGCTCTTCTCCCATCCTCCTCGAAGTAGACACATTTCTTTCCCAACAATCTTTCTTCTTCTCTTATGGTTCGGATGCATTCAGTGTACTCTAGCCGAAGATATGTCTCTCACGACTCTGGTCATCATTCAATTTAAAGTTGGCGTTTAATCTTCACCGTTCAGGACATTGGGACCATGTTAAATATATCAATTATTTAATATATTTAATATTATATTATAATAATGGTTGTTATCTATTATAGTTAGAGTTATTATTATATAATATTACCTTATATATTTAGTCATTAATGTGGAAAACTCTAGAATATATTCCTACACCTATAAATACATATTTTATATTCCTCTCTTAGTCATTCAATCAATAAAGTATAATTTATTATTTGTACATTTTGCTTATCAAACACACACTTAAAACATAAGGAAAGATACAAAACATGACTCTTATGTTTTTATTTTCAAAAATAAGACTAAAATTTATTTTTTAAAAACATTGCGCTCTATTAAAAAATCAATGCGACCATTTTTTCGTCACAGTGCCAAAGTTTCAATCCTAATATTACAGTGACAAAAAACAAAAATTGCTTACTTTATATGGAATAAATACATATTTAACCCTAAAATTATTTCTGGTCCTATTTAAGGAATTGAAATATGTCAATCCTATTTAGAAAATAAGTTTGTTTCAAACAAAATGTTGAATCTCAATTCCTAGGGTCTCTTAATGCTGGTCTAGACAAGATAAGATTATTTCAAATAAATATATTGCAGGTTTTCGAAAAGTAAACTAATAATCGGGTGTCCATATGAGTAATGACTAAAAATATGTTCTTTAGATATTATAGTGTTAACTTACCATTTTTATCTCTTTTTTCAAATTTTTTTTAGTTTCTTTCATTCTTTCTACTTTCTTCTAGTTTTCTCAGTTTCTTTTAATTTTTTTTAGTTTTTTTCAGTTTTTTCGAGTTTCTTCTAATGTTTTGGACTATTTATATTTTCTTCCATTTTTTCTATTCTTCAAATAATGACTCTAAAAATGAAGCGTTTTTCATGTATTATTATGATTATTTCTGTCATTACGTTCATAACAATAGTTTATAAATTTTTTCAAATTTTCAATTTTATCTTTTCCCATATCACTTTTTTTTATTCACACATTATTTTTTCCTATTTTTCATATAAATAATATGGAGTACAATTTTATTAAAAATAATTGTTTTTTTGTAGTGAGTGTGAATCACAAAATAGTGACATGAGAAAAAATAAAAATTGAACTAATTTATAAACTATTTTTATGAACATAATAATAATAATAATAATAATAATAATATTATTATTATTATTATTATTAACAACAACAACGATCAATAACAATTATAATGAGAATAATATGAAAAATATACTTAAATAAAAATTTGAGTTATTTCCATTTTGTTCTAATTTTTTCAGTTTCTTTCAATATCCAAGTGGGTGTTTTTATTGATACGTTTGTAATACACCGTGTTAAGAAGAGAATAAAAAAGTGATAAAAAAGATTGATGATACTATTCATACCAGTAAGAATATGCATCTTTTTTTCGAAAATTCATCACCTAGTAACTCCAAAGTTAAGTGTGATGAATTCGTATCAACCCTGTGATGAGTGAACTATTGGAAAGTCAACACAAAAATCTCTTTCTATCTTAAATTCCCTAAAATGAAAATATCTTCCTTTCTTGTTGGTCTTCCGTTGTAGAATTAGTTTGTAATGGAACCATTACATAAAATTAGGAGGTTTTGAAAACACAATTGCAGTCTGCAAAGCATAACAACTTACCAACATTTTTTTAAGCAATCCATTTGTAACACGAAATGAAAGGCACTTATAATAATTATGGCCCTTATAATTAATCTTTCATGTATATCATTTTCAACCTCCCAGTTTCAATAATTTTTTTAATCGCTGTTCTAATTCACAACTTTTTTTATGAGAGAGAGAATAATAATAATCAAAATTATACGGAGTACATAAGAAAATAAGAAATCATTCAAAATAGGAATCAAACATAATTCTTATTTTCAAAATATGAGCGAGATCTTTCTACTATAAAAATAGGACGCGTTTCAAAATACGAGTGATATCTTTATATTCTTAAAATAGAACGTTGCAATCTGACAATATGACATTATATATATATATATATATATATATATATATATATATATATATATATATATATATATATATATATATATATAGTTATTTTACATTATTTTTTGTTATTATATATTGACATTCTTGATATTGGGAGTCTTATTCTGAAAATAAAAACATGAAAATTCTATTTTTAGTTTCTTTCCTATTTTTACACCTATTTTAATTAGTTTCTCTCCCATTGTACATCAGACAATTCAACAATTTCCGTCAAAATATTTGTAGGTAAAAAAACAAAAGGTTTCTTTTTTTTTTTTTGAAAACGTTTAGTTAAATCACATTATTGTACTCTAAGGTTGACAACTCAATTATTAACCTATGATTTGTGTTTTAAAATTCATTTAATAAGTTTATCATACACGGAGTTTTATTTAATTTGTTTAAAATACTAAAAATAGTACGATTCTGTATGTAATATATAGGTCAATGTGTCAAACAGATCTAGTGTTGACTTTTGTTGGGTGAAATTGTGAACCATTTACACTATTCCTCTCTAAATAAATTCCAAAGCAAAGATTGTTTACAATTATTTTGAAAATACAAACAATAAATTTGTTTATTTTGTGAACTTTGTTTTGTAATTCTAACCTTTTAAATAAAATTTAGAAGATTGTACTTCTTTCGTCCTCCATAAATATTTTAATTGTGCGTTGCGATGTTTGATTAACTTTATTTTCAGTTCAGTTTATTTGATTTTAGGTCTAAAAATTAAAAATAAAATTTATGTAGCAAGAAACTACCAAAAAATTCTACAAAACCAGATTTGACAAAATTATATTATTTTACTCCGTATTAAATAAGTAGTAAAAATAATCAAATAAAATGAGTTATATCTGACTTAATAGTGTCAGAAAAGATTTTTAGGTGACGAAGGGAATATTTTGATACAAACCTCATCAGTTAATCGAAATTAATTATATTTCTTAATTTTTAAATTAAAATAAAATGGATTTAACAAAACACACACACGTTCAAAGAAACTTCTACTCGTAACAAATGTTTGATTGGATTATTATACTCATATGACTGTCACACTATTTCGCACAATCTGAAGGACTCGAAAAATCAAACTACACACAGGTACCACCCCCCCACAATTATTTTATTTTTTGATAGCACCCCCACATTTATTTGTTTTTTCTTCAACGTGCAAATATTCCACTCCCACGCACCATTTTAAACCTGAGGGGTTGAAAAGAAAAAAAACATTAAACTAACAAGAGAGACACTTTGGAGTGGTTTATTTGATCCCCACCCACAAAGACGGCCAATGGACGTATACCCGAGTTCGATTTTTGATAATTGCACTGGAAGACAATCATACAAGTACCATACACATGCTCCACTCTCTGCTATCAATCTGTGATTAAAGTTTAATTTAATTACCTACTTTTGGTGATCGTCCGACTGCGTATGAGAAATTCTTGGGGATGTGGATCATCCTTTTAAAACTCTCCTTCAAGATGCTCTAGTCTCCCTAGAGGCAAGATTTTATATACTTCATTCGTCCTTGACGGATTGTCACAATTTGACTTTTTGGTCAAATTGTAACACCTTTTAATCATGAATTAAATATAATTTAAAATAATTAAATGTTATAAAAATTTAATATTTCAAAATTATATTTTAAACTAAACCTAATTTTAATAAATGCATATCATAACAAAACATACTTTTTTTCATAATTCGAAGTCAAATGGGTGGTACAATTTGATTAAAGAAGTCAAATTGTGGTAATCTTTTAATGACGGTGGGAGTATTATTTTTCGGCCAATGACTTTTTAGCTCTCATGATTAATTCTTTGATCGGATCAATTATATTTTATAATTTCTAATGTTAGTACATGAGCTTATTTCCATGAGAAAATTATCTAAATAGGACTAAAACATAATGTCTCAATATTGATTATATGTTTTTATTTCGTAATGTAGAATCATTGGTCATTATCAATTAGTCATTATTCAAGTAATCACTGGACATTATCCCTCCTACTAACATTATTAGGTACGAAGTACTATTTAGGGAACAAAAATGTTTAAATCCTACATGGAGAAATGATTTATGTTTTGGTCTTATTTAATGCAAATTTTACTATTTCTATTGGGACTTAGAGAGTTAGACCTTGTTCTCTCTGAATTATTCTTATTACTTATTCTCACTAGATTAAGATCAAATCTAAATAGTTCAGTAACCTTTTTAAATATAATTACAAGGGAGATATCTCTAGGCAGGAGTAACAACTATGAAAATACCAAAACAGAAGTCATAAGTTTTTTTAAGACTAAAATTTGAGTTCACGCTGTCATTGTTACACTGCACACTCACCACATTGTCACATTATAATTCCACACTATCACCACCACACTGTCATCTGTCGTCACCAATCATTAGAATGTCGATGCAGATCACCGATGATTGACAGATCACACTAATATATTACACTGTCATCATTTTTCCATCACAATACCAACACGTACTCTTACATTACATTGTCATTATATTTCTATTTTAGTTTTAAAAGACTAAAGACTCCTATTTTGATATTTTTATACTTCTTTAGTCCTATTTAAGATTTTTTTAATTACTATCAGATCAGGCAAGAATGCAAGATCAGGTCAGATATTATTTAAATTAGATTTGATCGAATGATATCAAACAAATTAAAAAAATTAAAAAACATGGAGAGTAAAAAAAAGAAGTTCGTGGATGGGTCCGGGACAACGTTTTCCGTCACGCCTTGCTTTCGAGCCGTCATAATTTCTCCGCTTTCTCTGTTCACCCGCTGACCCTTCCACTTAACGGCTCCCGTCACACCTTTATCTCCTCCGTATATATACACTCAGTACCTGAATACGTTCACAATCTCTCTCTCCAAAGAAAACGCTTTCCGCTTCTCTCTCTCTCTAGAAACCATCACTTTTTTCATTTCTCTGTGATCTGAGTTTAGTTTGAAATGGTCGCGTGAAAAATAAGATCAAAACCCGAATCTTTTCCCCTCTTTTCTTGAGATTTTCAAAATCTGCTAGCCGTTTCACTTCTTCTTCTTCTTCTTCTTCTTTTGTTTCCTGCAAAAATATATAAAAAAAATGGGCAAGAAAGATCAGAGTGTTAACGAGAATGATCAGAGAGTTCAAGCCGTTCTTGACATCATCAGAAAACTGAGCCCCCTGTCTCTCAAACAGGTACTCAATAGATAAATCCCACATTTTCCCTCTGTTTTTGAATCTTTTTTTATTCTTAAAATGTGTTTTTTTGTGGTTAGGAAAAATTCTGCAACAAGAGATGTGTGGAGAGGTTCTTGGAAGCGAAAGGGGGGAGTGTGAAGAAAGCTTCTAAGCTTCTTCGTGGCTGTCTTTCATGGAGGGAGTCTTTAGGAATAGGTTTATAATCCCCACTCTGTTTTATTAATGTGAAAAGAATCAAGAAGCAGAAAGTTTGAATTTTTCAACCTTGTTCTGGTTTTTTTTAATTTCTGGGTTTGAATTTATTTGTTTTTTTTTTGAAAAAAAAATTAAATTTGTGTTTTTTATCTTGCAGATCGTCTAATGGCCGATGAGTTTTCTGCAGAACTTGCAGAAGGAGTGGCATATGTTGCTGGTCATGATGATAACTCAAGACCTGTTGTGGTACAATTAATGAAGTGATTAATCCCATTAATGAAGTGATTAATCTCATTAATGGAGTTCTTTAGACATTAAATTTCTTGATTAAAACAACTCATTTTGTTTGATTTGACAGATTTTCAGGCTCAGACAAGATTACCAGAAATTCCATTCACAGAAAATGTATGAGGATTGAATTTAAATTTTAAATATTTAAAAAGTAAAAGATTTTTTTTTAAAAAATCAATTATTAATGGGATTAAATTTGTGCAGGCTTACTCTGTTGCTGGCCTTTACAATGGAAGTGGCAATCCAAACCATGGCAAAGCATGTTGAACAGTTTGTGATCCTCTTTGATGCCAGTAAGTTTACAAAAAAATTGCATTATTATCAAAATGACAGTACTGCCCTTTGTTGGGCTTCATATGAAAATTTGAGAAATGAAGGGGTAAAAAAGAGATTTTGAGCAGTTCTGTTTCCCCTTCAAAGTCCAAACACACCAGAAACAGAGGAGTTCAGCTTTCTCTGAGTTGGGAAAGCAGGCCTGTAGCAATTAATGGACATTCCCAAACTGGCCTTTTCCCAGGAACCTTTATCAGACTGAAATACCCCAATATTTTACCCCTTTTTGCATAGACTGCAATTTACTCATTTATTTTAACCAGCAGTAAAAATTCATTCCTCAGTACTTTTTTTTAAGACTGGCCAATGAGGAGGCATTTCAAACCATTGGCTAATAATTACATCTGCTGTCTAGTGATGCCTGAGATGATTTTGTCAGTGTGTTTTCAAGCTTTGCCTGGACTGCCCTTGAGAATGTATGTTAAGGGCATAAATGGTCATTTCCATTTTCATTTTTAACAAAGGCACAAAGCTATAGTAAATAAAACTCTAATGATAAGGACAAGGAAGGATTAAGAGATGTTTTAGGGTGTGTTAAGTAGATATTAAGCCATACAGTCTCATAGTTGTAAATTTGGCATCCTAATAATATTCATTTACACCAATTTGAAAATGTTTACATTGAGACCAAAGTGTGTACACCACACTTGACTTCATTTACATTAGATGAATATTTGATGCAAATGAAGACTCCATATGAAAAAGAAAAATTTGCACTAAATAGGACTAAAACATACGGAGTAAGTCATTTCCCAATGTAAGACTTAAACTTTTTAATAAAAAAATATAAAGTAGATAAATAGGATTCGACAAGAGTGGAAGTTACACCCAGTAAAAAATCACAAGTTTATGTTAGTGCCAAACTATTTTAAGGTATGATAAAAAAGGAACTGGCCGGCATTCTATTTTTGCTCTTGGCTATGTAATAAATTTAAAAAATGATTCAGTACATAACATTAAATGGTACAAAAGTAATACGGAGTAATAAATTCGTCTCTCCATTTTATAAAAAAAATTAGGACAGTCTAAATAGAAAAATGAGAACAAAAATATAGAATAGAACTATAGAAGATACATTTGAATGAACATGATGATAAATTTTAAGAATAGTATTTAAGAACACTTATGTCATTGTAAATTTGTCATTTCATCTTGGAGGCATAACATCTAAAAAAAATTCAATTCTGTAAATAATATAATCTCAACAAAAAATTTACTTTTTTTTTCATTTTAGGTCACGAGATCAGCCTAAAAGGATCCAATATTATTTGTTACTACTTTTTTACCATGTGTGCGTCGAAAAACTCCAAAACAACTTTTTTTTTTTTGGGTACACAACTCCAAAACAAGATTGATTTGAGTTTTTATATTTATACTCCCTCTATGCACAAAAAAACAAGATTCATTGATAATGATATTTAACTAAAACCATTTAAATAATTTTTTTTAATGTTAATTCAAAATTTTAAAACCTTCTTGTTAATTTAACAATATTTCAGAATTGAAATCTGAATTTAGTTTTCAAACATGCTGTTAAAGTATATTATACTCTCCTCATCCCAAATTAAGTTATCTGTTTACTATTCTCATGATGAAATTCCATTCATTTTCTTTCTATATTTTTTTATTCATTTGATAAAATAATATAGTTATGTCAACTTTTATTTTCAAGAGCTTTTGGTGCCATTTATAAATATGCAAATTTTATTTTTTTAATTTCATCCCAAATTTCAAATAAATCGCATTGAAAATAACGTTAGTCATTGTCAAACATCATAAATCAAAATAATCGATTTTAATTTTGGGGTTAAAAAAATAACTCCAAAATTATTACTCTTTCTGTTTCTAAAATATTGCCACGGTTTAATTTTTTTGGTCAGAGTGTGACACCCTATGACCACAAATTAAATATAGTTTAAAATAATTAAATATTATAAAATTTTGATAATTCAGAATTCTATTTTAAAATAAATATAATTTTATTAAATTTGTATCATAACTAAATATTTTTTTTCATAATTTACAATCAAAAGATATCAGAATTCAATCAAAAAAATTAAACTGTAGTAATCTTTTATGGATGGGTGGAATATAATTTTGAGAATAGTGGTGGAAAGTGGGAACAAAAGGGAGGGAAGGGCAAAATGATTAGTTTTAATGATGGAAATTATTGTTGAGGGGACAGTTGTGGTGTTTTGGAGTACATAAACTAATGGAAGAAATTTTGGTGTGGGTACGGTGGTGCAGGCTTTTTCCGGTCGGCTTCCGCCTTTCTGAACGTGCTTCTGCTGGCTCTCAAGCTGGCCGCCGATTACTACCCGGCCCGCCTTCACAAGGCCTTCGTTATTGATCCCCCCTCTCTCTTCTCTTATCTTTGGAAGGTATTTATTTATTTTATTCTTCAAAACACTTTTTGTCATTTATAAATTAGATTCCTATATTCTTAAATATTTGGTTTTTTTTAGATTTAATTGATTGAATTGAATACTAAAAAAAGAAAAAGAGAAGTGACTCAATTTATTATTGGTCAAAATATTTCATTGCATATTGTAAAAGTTAAATTGAAATAAAAAAATTGGAAAAATGAAATATGGTGTTAATCTTTTATTTCGTTCGTGCCAATTTAAATCGTCTGGTTTAATTTACGATATTTGAATGAAATTATTTTAAATGTAACTTATTTAAAATTTAGGTTGGATTTAGAAAAATAAAATTTACAAATTTAAAAAATATATCAAAATAGAAGGTGATATGACTATTTCTTAAAATGACTAAGAGGAAAAACTTCTTTTGAATTAAATTTAATTGAATTAAATTTATTCTGTACGTATAATTTTAAATTTGTCCTGTGGTTTGTCAAGTAGTTTCCCTATCGAATCAGTGCAAATAAAAATAAATAAAAAAATAAAATCAAATTTTGAATGCGTTTAATTGTTCCCATAGTGTGACTGATGTGAATGTGGACAGGGTGTAAAGTCATTTGTGGAGCTTGCAGCGTTGACCATGGCGGTATCTTCCATTGACTTTGAAGACCCATTGGGATTCACCGATTTGTCCACGTGTCATAAGGCTGCGTCAGACCGGTTCAGCAGCCCTTCATCCACGGCCCGGATTGGCCCGGCCTGCTCTTCCTCCCGGTTCACTTTCACCGTCTCCCACCGCCACTTTGACTCCCTCAAGCCGTGGCACCTCACCTTGACCGACTCCGCCGCCATCTCGCCGCTCAACGGCCGGTCCATGTCCTTCGCGTCGCCCCTCGCGAGGGCGACGCCCAGGACGGGTTTCTTCCCGTCGACGCCGCTACCGGCGAAGAAGACCTCGGCGGCGATGACAAGGCCGTCCTTCTTCCAGTCCCCGGCCGTGTTCTTCAAGAGGGACGGCCACGTCACCCGGCCCGACTGGTCGCGCGAGTCTTTCGTCCCGTTCTTGAAGTTCTACCGCCGGCCGTACGACGAGATGACTTACCGGGCGAAGATGAGGCCACCGCTCGGCGGCCTCATCGCCATCGTCCCACCTCATCTCAAGCGCCGCCACGTGTCGGTCTCGCAAAGGTTTTGATGAATTGTTATTTCTTACCGCAGTAAAAAAACACTATCAAGTGATGGTACATAGTTGAATATATTGATCAATTACCGTTATCCTTTATATCAACAAACAATTTATGTTACTCATAATTGTCTAATGACATTTTTGTTTATTACTCCGTATATTAATTATATAATGACTTTTCAAATGCAATATCATATATTTTTATTTATAATATAGTACCACGGTTCAATGTCTACGGTCATTGTTCAAGTAAAATGCATGTCTACTGCCACTAAATATTGTTCAAACTAACTATCCACTATCAGTGAACATTGTTCCCACCATTAGACATTATTCAAGTACTATTTAAAGAATAAAAATATTAGTTTAAGTACTAATTTGAGAAAATAGATATCTTTTTGTTCTATTTAATGTAAATTTCACTTTTTTTTAATGAAAGTAATACTTCAGTCATTTGAATTCGAAGTTCCCAATATGGATTATGGATACAGCCGGCCCCAAAAGTGAAAAAATAAATTTGGCCCGGTCCAAAATCTACATTTTGGGCCCTATTTTATTTTTGTAAAATATTTTTGCTTTAAAATTTTTAACAAATTATAAATATGAGGCGCTAAAATTTTAGTGCCATGTGCGGTTGGACACTTTGCACAACCTTCGGGTCACCCATGTGGATACATGGATCCACATGGCTTTGAACCATTCAATTCGAAATAAGGAACTAGAGTCAAAGCTAAAAAAATAGAACACATATCTTATACCTCCTCCGTCCCATAAAACCTTTCTCATTTCTTTTTTCATCTGTCCCATAAAACACTTCTCATTTCTATTAAAAAGTCACTTTTACCCCTTACTTTTTCATACCCTACCTACTACATCATACCTTTTTACTAATAATCTACACATCAAATCCTACTTTTACCCATCACATCAAAGGACATTTTTGGAAATTCAATACCAAAATACACTTTCTTAAATCTCTTCAAAAAGCAAAATATCCCATGTTTCATGGGACGGACGGAGTATTTAAATTAGTATTCAAATGATTGAGGACGGTTCTTTTTAATTACGAGTTAGTAAAATCACCTCAAAACCATACCTTGTAGCATTGTCAAACCATGCAGTAGTTTTTGTCAAATTAGTATTGTAAAAGCACTTAAAAGACCAAGATTAAGTAAAGATATAATCAATTTATTAATTTAACATTTTAATAGTTATGGTCTGGCTCGGTAATTTTGGTTCTCATTTTTTGAGAACCAGTATCGTACCATTTTGAAAACAAGAGGGTTTGGTTTGGGGTAACATTAATATTTGAAAATGCATTTTTTTCGTTTGGAAAATAACAAACGTAATTATTAAGGTTGATAATTAACCTAAACTCAAACTAATGTGAAATTGGAACTTCCACACCCGAACCGTACCTGACACACATTAGAATATAGGGAGTATTAAAATGTTATTGTCTACCACTGCAAACTTAAACTTTTCATTGAAATGATCATTATTTGACATTTTGTTCTTCCACAAACCTACAATATCTTGTAGTACTGTTGAGCTTGCACAAGTGGAGCTAACAAGTTTATGACTAGGCTGAATGGGTGTGTCAAGTGTCTTACAACTAGAAAACTTTTCCCCTTGAATAATCTCAAAAGTATATTTACTCAAAATCAACACCATTCCTTCCTTGCCTCCAACACATTCAATTCCTAAAAAATAAAAGACAGAACCAAGATCTTAAAAAAAAACAATCATCAAGATATTTCTCAAAAGATACACGGAAAGAGCTACAATATAATTCCTTGCAACAAGCTAAGAATATTATCAATATAAACCAATATGACCAAAATATTGGGACCACATTGGTAAACAAATGACGTATGAACTACATGAGATTGTCGAAAGCCATAATGTCGTAGAGTAGTGCTTAACTTATCAAACTAATTTTCTAGCGATTGACCAATCATCGATAAAGGGAAAGGTCAGGGACTCAAATCGATTTTGGCAGAATCAGTGTCATTAGGATGGTGGGAAAGTCCACCAAAGAATTGAAGGTTGGCATACTCGTGAAGGATTTGACTTTGTTGTTGGTACTGAAAACGGTAGCTGGGATTCAAAAAAGAAACATCCCGAGTATGAAAGAAACAATAAGTTTCAAGGTCATAAACTTGTCACCTTTCATATCATGAGGATAACCATCGAAAATACAATTAACACTGCAAGGGGCAAATTTATTTGGGGATTTCGAGACGTGATGAGCATAACATAGACAACTAAAGATGGTGAGACGACTAAGGTGTTGGGTTTGGAATTTAGTATTTCAATGATAACTTATCTCCATACAACTTGGTTGAAGTGCAATTAACGAGATACACCACAATTTTTTGACACACTGATCCTAGAATTCAATAGAATGTGATGCCTGAAATATAAAATAACAGACACAATTCAGAATAAGTTGATTCTCTTGCGTTCGACTCGTTCATTTTGTTTTGGAGTACCAGTTTGACATAATTCTTAAAGTCGGGCAACTTGGTTATGATTTTGTTACAACGCTCAAAGTTGGGATACCTATTGTGAAAAAAAGCCAAACATTTAGTTGTAAATTTTGGCCAACTTTTTTTTATACTTCATTTCAGCTTTTAAGTTTAGCGTTTATAAAATGGAATTGTATCGTTAAAAATTTATCAAAAACACTAACCGGAAAGTAAATCCAACGCCAAGCGGAAAAGTAAAGGAAACAAAACCCAAATTTTTTGGGAGGAAAATCGGGCTCTTGATTATCAATTTCGATAAAGAAATATTATAATTTTTATTGATTACTTCCATTTAAGAAAAGTCAACTACTCTCACCTCTCATTAAACAAACTTCTCAGTTTGAATTTCATGACTTTGATAAAATGTTGCAAAGTAAAAGTATTGTTAGAATTAGTTAAGAGAAGAGATTAAATTTCTTAGAAACATTGGCAGTATCATTTGGTATTGTTTAGATATTAGAAGAGAGAAATGTTGTAAATCATAAAAATAGTACGGAGTGTGGAGATCGAAAATCCGAAACACTCCCTACGTCTCGTTTTAAAGTGTGTTTTGGTTTACGATGTTTAACTAGAATTATTTTCAATTCAATTATATATATGAGAATTCGGGTGAAATGAAAAAATAAAATTTAAATGTTTAAAAATTACATAAAAAATCTTTTAAAGAAGTGGTTGCATGACTATATTTTTTTATCAAATGGTTAACGAAAATTGGTAAAGAAAATGAATAGAGTTCGAGTTTGACAATTTGTGAATAATAAACAAATAGTTTAATTTGAGACAAATTGAGTATGATTATAAATTAAATATAATAAAATTACACCATATTACCTAAAATAAAAAGTAAAAACAGGTAATTATTATTTTTAATAACAAAGGGAACAATGGGAACATCATGCATTCATATATCAACGCCCTTGTCACAACGCCAAACACCACCCATAACATCCGGGGGGAAGCTTAACTAACCGCGTTTGAAAAGCTTCATAATTTAATTTTAAAGGCTTTAAACAAAATAGTGGCCATGTCTTAAAATATTTGTCCAGTTTCATTTTTTAGTCAAATTGAATAAATTTTGAATCTCAATTAAATAAGCTTGTAATGCACTCTCTTCGTCTAAAAATGAATTATCCTTTTTGAGCAATGTGTAAAATCTTGTATGTGATTTTTAATATAATTTTATTTACAAATTGATATTAAAATAAAAAACAAAAAATTTTCCTTTAAAAATTATATAAAAAATTTTAAAAAACAAGAGGGGAAAAGAAATATTTTATTATATCAAATGATTAAACGAAAAGATGCAAACAAAAATTATCAAGAAATTGTAATAGTAAGGAGGTAAATCATTGTGTGACGGAGGAGTAAATTAGTAAAAAAAGATTTCAATATATTTATTTTGTTGAAATTTTTTAAAATTGGATATCATTGTATTAACATACAATATAAATTGAGAGTAATTGATTACTAAAATTCATCAAGTTTGACACTTTGATTGATCTTAGTGATTGAAAAAAGTCAAATCTAAATAAATATTCCAAGACGAAGACAATATATTTAAAATGATGTGATAAACAACAATTTCTCTAATTGAGGCATGATTTTCGTCATTGATGATGTCATTAAGGCTCCGTTTGGCATCAGCGTTAGAGGTTAGTTAGTGTCAGCGTTTTGAAAAAGCTGTCTGACGGTAGCCTTTAGCATTAGTATTTTCAAAGTTAATCTACACCGTTAAAATTTTATCCAAAACGCTAACGCTAATAGAAAACGCTCTTTCCAAACAAGGCCTAAATTAAAGCCCCTATCGACTCCAAAGTAATTTCTTTTCAAAACTACTTTAATGACTTCCAATTGTTGACATACATCCCTTTCATGTCGCCGGAGTCATTGGGTTACTAGGAAATCAATAAAACAAGAATGTTGTAAAGCCATGCTTTAGGAAAATATTCATTGTCTAAATAAGATTAAAGTCTTGGTTTAATTTTTCTCATAGTGTTTTAAAATTATATCATTGTTTTTTGTCAAAGAACCAACTCAACCAAAAGCTCAAGCTTGTTTTTTGGCCCAGGAACAGTTATTTATATTCTAACACGCCCCCTCACGTGCAGGCGTAGTCTTTTTTGAGCCTTGCACGTGAAACCTTAATTTTTTAAACTGGGTGGCGCTGAGTTCCGAACCCGTGACCTCTTAGTCAACGAGACTCTGATACCATGTCAAAGAACCAACTCAACCATAAGCTCAAGCTTGTGGTTGTGGCCTAGGAACAGTTATTTATATTCTAACTGAGGGGGCATGTTAAAATATAAATAACTGTTCCTGGGCCACAATCACAAGTTTGAGCTTTTGGTTGAGTTGGTTCTTTGACATGGTATCAGAGCCTCGTTGACTAAGAGGTCACGGGTTCGGAACTCAGCGCCACCCAGTTTAAAAAAAATTAAGGTTTCACGTGCAAGGCTCGAAAAAGACTACGCCTGCACGTGAGGGAGCGTGTTAGAATATAAATAACTGCTCCTGGGCCACAACCACAAACTTGAGCTTTTGGTTGAGTTGGTTCTTTGACATTTTTGAAAAAAAATAAATAAAATACTCTTATAAAATTTATTCTAGGACCAAAAAAGTATACTTTATACGCACTATAAATATACAATTCCACCATTCAACTATATCTCATCTTTTACATTATCTCTACGTGTTACATATCAATTTGTGTTCATTTCATTAGCCATGGCGGCTAATGGCAAAGGAAATGGAAATGGAGGCTTCAATTTTCTTATTATTCTGCTAATTACCATTCTTATAATTCCCATGCTAAATAAGGCGCCCATTGTTGTTTGCATTGCCTCTAATCAAGGTCACATTCTTTAATTTGTATTTTCATGACACACACACACATATATCCTCTGTTCGTCTCACTATCTTTGTCTCATAGTCGTACAATATTTCATGATATTTGTTTGTTGGATTCACATTTTTTGTCTCTAGGCGACGAGAATTCGGCAGTTATGTCTCTAGAAGTTGTCCACCGGCTCAGACTGACCGACAACCGTGGTCTCGGTCAGCTAGCCGGGCTCCAATCTACGCGTCGGAGTCAGCCGAAATATTACAGCGCGAACCTCCCGGTTACACACAAGTCTCGGAATGTCCTCGGGTCCCACTCGGTGCAGGTTTGGCTCGGGAGCACGCACACACCACTGACCCTAGTCCTCGACACGGGGAGTGACGTGACGTGGACC
Organism: Cuscuta australis; assembly: GCA_003260385.1. Lineage (NCBI taxonomy): Eukaryota > Viridiplantae > Streptophyta > Magnoliopsida > Solanales > Convolvulaceae > Cuscuta > Cuscuta australis. The sequence continues at coordinate 1,598,302 of NQVE01000209.1, read as the reverse complement.
CAATGCCAGCCGTGCGACCGCCACCGCTGCTACAACCAGGCTGGCCCGATATTCGACCCGAAAAATTCGACGACCTACTCTGCGGTGACCGACAAGGCCCGGTGTGGGCCCGGACCTTGTGAGTACAGGGTGGAATACACGGACGATTCGTTCTCTTTCGGCACCGTTTCCACCGACAACCTCACCCTGTCCCGCGGCTTCGTGGTGTCGAAATTCCTCTTCGGGTGCGGGCGAAATAACACGTTGGGTGGACACGACGACGCGGGCGTGATGGGGTTGGGGAACACAGAACTTTCCTTTGTCTCCCAGACATCCCAAAGATTCGGGAGAAAATTCTCGTATTGCCTCAACACAGAACAGGGGGGCGGAACAGGGCATTTAACGTTCGGCGGCGGGGCTCGCGGTGGTAGTATCAAGTACACCGAGTTACTCCATGATTATTCCGGTTCTGGTTTCTACTTGGTTGACATGGTCGGCATAAACCTGAACGGGGTACAACTGCCGATCAGTTCGGCGGTGTTCGGCAACGGAACTTTTGTCGACTCGGGGAGGTCAGTATCGGTGCTGCCGCTTGAAGCGTACCGAGTTTTGAACGACTCGTTCGCGAAAACAATGGGGAGGAAATACCGGAGAGCAGAGGGGGACGGGGTGCTCGAGAGTTGCTACGACTTGAGCGTTGCGGCGGCGGCGGTCATACCCAAGGTAAGCTTCAGGTTCGGCGGCGGGGTTGTGGTGGATCTGAATCCGGCCTCCGTCGTGGTGGACGTGGCAGGGGACCCGCGCCGCTCGCGCGCGTGTTTGGCTTTCGTCCCGGATTACTCTCCCGATCAAATGGGAGTGTTTGGGAACTACCAGCAGCAGACTTTGGAGATGGTGTACGATGTTGCCGGAGGGAAGCTTGGATTTGGCCAGAATGGCTGTACTTAATTTTGCATTTTTTTGAGGAGACATGCATGTATGTGTATTACCGAGTATTTTTTTTTTTTTGTAAAATTTGCTAAAACTTTTCCAGAATTAAACTTTTTTATATCCTAAATAGGACTTAATAACGACTTAGTGGGAAGAATAATGTCCAGTAATGATGGACATTTACTTGAATAATGACTACATGATAATGACCAAAAGTCCTACATTGGGAAATAAAAACATATGGTCCTATATTGGGAAAGTCATTATGTTTTAGTCATATTTAGGTAAATTTCTCTACTTTTTTTTCTCTTCCAATTTAATCTTTTCGTTTCACATTTTTTGTTAAAGTTTGTAATATTTAATTTCAAAAAAAGTACGGAGTATAATATTTCAATATAAACATAATATCAATGTTTTTCTTTTAGAACGTAGTTTTGAAATATTAAAATTCTATAAAATATAATATATCCGTTCTCAAAAACATTTTCTCTTAAATTTTTTCTACTTTCAAGAATACACTTCCACTTTCTTTTAAAAAACTATTTTTACCCTTACTTTTTCATACCTTAGAGCACTGGTAGTACCCCTCACGCCCACCGGCGTTACGGGGCGTTTAACGCCCCGGGGGCGTTTAACGCCCCGGGGGCGTGAAACCCCGCCCCCCGCCGGCGTGAAACGGGCGTGAGGGCGCCTGCGTCATTCGTTTGACGCGGCGTGACTCTTGTGCGGCTCCTCCTAACGGCTAAAAAAGACTTTGCAGCCCACATTTCAAAATTTTTTTTTTCCCTATAAATTCAACCCCCCAACCAATCTCTCACACCTTCTCTTCAATCTCTTCCTCTTTCTTATTTTTAAATTTCAAAATTCAAACTCCCCCCTCCCAAATTTCAACATGAATCCTTCCGGCTCCGGCTTCTTTCCCGACGATCTCCCGCCCGTTGACGCCGCGATGTGGTATTACCAAGAGTTGGGCGATCGACTGCCGATGTACGACACGCAACAGTCGGGGTACGTCGAGCGAGATTCGGTTCCGGAGACTCAACCGGAACCGTCCGGATCGAAAAAAAGTACACGCCGGAGAAGCCACAAAGCCAAAAGCACGTTGACCGAGGCAGAACGGTCAATCCAAAAGTGGACGCCGGAGGAGTGCATATTGGCGTCGGCTTGGGTTGACGTCTCCGAGCATCCTATCATTGGTTAAAAATTTATTTTTTGTAATATATTTATGTTTTTATTTTTATATATTATATTTAATGGTGTCTAAAAAAATTGTGTAATACATTTTTAAAGGTACGGAGCAAACGAAGGATGCGATGTGGGATCGTATCGAGGAGAAGTTCTTCACGGCGATGAAGAAGGACGGCTCCTACCGAACCCGGGACCAACTCACTTCCAAATGGAGCCACATCAACAAAAAAGTCCGAAAGTTTATGGGAGTTTACAAGGGATGCTCCCGGTCCCGGAGGAGCGGCACGAACGACGCCGATGTTCTCCGTCTTGCCACGACCCGGTATCAAGACGACGGGAACCAAGGCAAGGTGCCCATTGATCTTTGGAGGATTTTGAGTCGTTCCCCGAAGTGGCAACAACTCAACAATCCCGACGGCGGATCATTCCGGAAAAGATCCACCGTCGACGCCGAGGTTGAGGTCGACGAGACTATCGGTTCTAGCGATCAAATCCCTCCCTTCAATGTTGCGGATTCCGATGACGAGGACCCCATTCCACGGCCGATCGGAAGAAAGAAGGCAAAATCCATTGCCTCGGGTTCGGGAGGGTCCGCCTCTGTTTCCGCTTCTCCCCGCGACGAAATCGGCCGGGCAATGATTGAACAACTTCGGGCGTTCAATCTCCAAGAACAAGAGAGGTTGAAGCTAAAGGAGAAGGAGTTGAAGCTAAAGGAGCAGGAGGCTGAGATGAAAGTCATGCAAACCGACCCCGGGACGTTGTCGGAGTTTGGACGAATGATCTATGAGCAAAGAATGAGAGAGATCAAGGAGAAATATAATTTACCTTAGTTTTTTTTATTAATGTATCATTTTTTAAATTATTGACGCTTTTCTTATTTAATGAATGTATTTTTTTATTATTCGTGTTTCAATTTAATTAAATAATAAATTAATTACATTTTATTAATTTAATTTTAGAAGATGTATATTTAAAAATGTAAAAAATGAAGGTTTGAAGCCCAGTTTTGAAGCCCCGGGGCTTCAAACCCATTTCCAGTGAATTTTGGGTGTAGGTTAAAGCTGATGTGGCAGAGAGAGAAAGTTTGAAGCCCCGGGGCTTTATAACCATGACCAGTGCTCTTACCTATCACATCATATTTTTTCTCTAATAATCTATCCATCATATCTTAATTTTACCCATCACATCAAGGACAAAATTGGAAGTCAACTACAATTTAATACTTCCTTATTTTTACATTTGGTCAATTCAGGAACTCTTTTTTAGAACGGAGAGAATATCTATGTAAAAATATCAATATTAGTAGGCAAAGTGTTACACTGGAGACCGTAAAAAATCAGATTATATCCGGATGAAAGAAGTAAAAAACTACGTTCCAAAATGAATTTATTGATATGAATATTCAATTGATATCACAATTCAATAATCCGTATATTTTTCGGTAATTTAGTCAAACTTATAAAATGTTAACCAAGAATATTAAAATCAAAAGATATTAAAGATATGAGACGGTAGAGTGCTTAATATTGTCTTTTTGAATGCACTTAATATTATTCTTATTCCCAATTTAGGAAGCATTCCGTTAGCCTGATCTGATCTAATCTGATATAAATTTGATTAAAATTAAAATTATTATTATTATAGTTATATTAATAATAATAGTGATAAGAATAGCAATAATAATAATAACTATAATAATAATACTAACAGTAATAGTAATAATAATAGAAATAATAATAATATAAATAATAATAATAATAATAGAAATGTTGATAATAAAAGCAATAATAATAACAACAACAACAACAACAACAATAACAACAACAATAATAATAATAGAAAAGGATTCAGATGTACAACCTATAGAACAGATCTTGTTCAACCTATGAAAGTTGTGCTTTATGTTCAAAGAGTAATAATAATAATAATAATAATAATAATAATAATAGAAATAAGAATAAGAATAAGAATAGTAACAATAATAATAATAACTATAATAGTAGTAGTAATAATAATAATATTAGTAATAATGATAATAATAATAATAATCTTAATAATAATATTAATAGTTATAATAATACTAATAGTAATAATTATAATAAAAATAGTAATAATAATTATATTAAAAGTAATAATAATAGTAATAGTACTAATAATAATATTAATAATAATAATAATAATTGTAATAGTAATAATAACAATAGTAATAATAAATATAATAATAAAAATAATGTAATAGTAATAATAATAGTAAGAATAGTAATATTATTAATATTAATTCTAATAGTAATAATAGTAATAATAATAATAATAGTAATAATAATTATAATCATAATATTAATAGCAATAGTAACAGTAATAGTAACAATAATACTAATAATAATGGAAATAATAATAATAGTAATAATAATAATATTGATTTTATTTAGATATGATCTGATCTCATCTTGTCTGATCTGATTTGATTGCAACTCATCTGATCTGGTTTCATTTTAATAAGAATATGTAATAGGCAAAAAAAATTGAATGGAACGCATGATATTTGGAAATTGACATTCCCTGAGTCCTAAAATAAAATAAGTTTTCCTTTGCATAAGCATGATATTTTCCACTTTTCAAGTTCCTTTGTGGTTCTCATGTTCAGTGGCGGATCCAAGATAATAAATGGCTGGGGTAGGATAATAAGGCGGGTGTTCGGGGGCAGCGCCCCCAAATTTTTCTAAAGATGCTTTTAGATTATGATGATTTTCATTTAATTTTATATCAAATAAGTTTAAAATAAGTAAAACATTAGTATTTCAAAAGTAGCAAAATGTTATACGGAGTACAAAATAAAATACATATAACGAAGTATATTTAATATCACTAGAGTATTACAAATACTTCACTTTATGTTCTATTTAAAAATGCAACAAACTTTTTTACTAAATCCATAACCAAAAATTGCTACTCCCTCCGTCCCAATTTAAATTGTCTGTTTTGACTTTTGGACATATTTAAGGAAAATAAAAAATAGAATTGTTTTTTCGAAATTGATATTACTTTTAAGGAGGGGTGATGATGAATAAGAAAATAAGGTGAAGAAGAGTGACTTATTTTAAGGGTAATTTATGTATTTTATTTTTAAAAGTTTACGAAAACAACTAACATGCAACTTATTTTGGGATCGAGAAAAAAGACAAACAGACAATTTAAAATGGGACAGAGGGAGTATAAATTAAGAAGGAAGTAATATTTGCCTATTTGGGCTGCTTTTGGAATTGGGCTTTAAGCAATTAGTTGGACATTTTATTTACTAGACTGGTCAGTCCACTGGGGGCGGTTTTTATTTTATTACTAGGGGTAGTATACTTAAAAGTAAAAAAATAAAAAAAATAAAAAAAATATTTTGACTGGGGGCAGCTGCCCCCATATTCAATAGGGTGGATCCGCCCATGCTCATGTTCATAATAATTTCATAAGTTTTAATATACAAAATGATAATATGTACTGACATTGTAAAAAGAAAGATGTCCAATTATAAAGGGGCGCCCATTGTAAAGACATAAATATTATGTGAGAAAATTCATATTTACAATTAAACTTTAGGAGCACAATAACACAAACTTTTTTGTTATGATTCACTATTTTTATTCTTATTAAATTTACGATTAGTTCAATTATTATTGTTTTTATTGTTTTATACTTATAAGTCATTAACAATTAAATATTGTACTTTTTGAAAGAAGTCAATTGTTATTGTTTTTATTGTTTTATACTTACAAGTCATTAACAAAGTTGTGCTATTTTTTTTACACAAAGGTGTTTTTTCATTTAAATATTTGAATTATGGATGTTGATTTTCTTAGAATGGTGCTAACATGGTATGGTACTGATGCGTTTCAAAATGAAATGGTACCGAATGGTTTTAAGCTTCATCATGTACCGATAACGAACCATTTTATATTAAGCACGATTCGCGATAGATTTGAATAGTATCACAGGACCGTGTCCACCCCTATGTTTTGGTACCATCCTTATTAAGAGCCCATACATAAATGACGAAGACAATTCCTCCATGCAAATATTAATGCTCATCCAGCAGCAACCCATATTGACCAGTTTATCACTCGATCTGTACAAGACCATAACATAATAATTGCAATAAAATGAAACCACATTTTGTGTTATGTGACAGTCTGAAAGGTGGAAGATGAAAGAAGATTAAACACCAAAAAAATAATAGGAGCTTTTCCCTATTTATTTGAAAATGAACATGGAAATGAGTTTGTAGCATTCCAAACCAAACTAAGGAAACTAATTTTAAGGGTGTAATTTCCCCATCACCACTTGGAACAAGAAGAAGAGATTATAATTATTTTTTTTTCAAAAAAAAATAAATGAGAAGAGAGTTATATTAATTAATAATTATAATTATATATATATGGGGAGTGAATGAATCATGAATCATCACGGGCCTCGGGTGGGGGCAAAACAGAAACAACCGCCCGCTTGGTCTTCGGGTATCATACCTCCTCCTTTGCTCGTATCAATCCCTTCCAACAGCCTAACAACCTCGTCCATTTCCGGCCTCTTCTCCGGGTTCGCGTCCCAACATTTCTTCATTATGCTCGACAACATACTCGGGCAGCACCTCGGTATTTCTGGCCTCAGATTCTGATAATATTTACGTATATTTACATAAACAAACAAACAAACAAAATAAAACAAACCCAGTAAGTTTACCACACAGAGACTGTTTCTAAGAGACCGCTCAGACACAGTAAGAGCACAAAGACGTATGTATAAACGGAGCATTATTCTCAATAAACGAGAACCATCTCGCTAATTTGTTCATCTTGGGGACTAATTTGGAAAAACACATAGTTATTAAGTACCATTTGATAAATTCACTCTAAAAACATAATGGCGTGCATTTTTTGAATCTACACTTTGGCATGAATCAACGTTGTATTCGATTCATAGGTTGCTCACTTGCTTAATAGAAATAACATAATGTACGAATTTTTAACAGACTTACGTGTCTGACAACTGCGGATGAAACTTCAGCAAAGCTGAGGTCCGGATATGGCAGATCGCAGCAGTATATTTCCCAAAGGCAAATTCCAAAGCTGTATACGTCGCATTTTCGGTTATAGGGCTTGCCGTCAAGAACCTACACAAATCAAAGTCTATATTGTATTTTTAACTCAAAGTGTACACTTAATCTACTCAAATCAAAAGAATAAAACACGAGTCATATTGGACTAGGCTTTGTTTCGTAGCTATATTCGGGCTGATTCAAACAAGAAAGCATATATTTTAAAACGGCTCTTGTAGCCTTATCAGCCAAACAAGAGTTTGTTCTTTTAAAAAATATTGTGGGTTTAACCATTTTAATCGAATGACTTATACCAAATGGTGTAAAAAAGATAATATTATAAAGTATGAATACCTCGGGGGCCATGTAACCAAGAGTACCAGTTTCACCAGTCATGTCCTTGGGATTCTGTGCCTCAACCCGAGCCACACCAAAATCGGCAATTTTTAAAGTTCGGTTTGTGTCGAGCAACATGTTTTCGGCCTTCACATCACGATGAACTATTTTCTTGGAATGTAAATAGCTCAGCCTGCAAATGATAATAAGCCCATCAATGGAAATTAAGTCTCGCATGTCAATCAATCATTCAACAAGTAACTTTAATTGCACCACGACATACACTATTGCCTTGTTTGGAAACAACATTTTCAAGTAGCGTTTTGGATCATTTCTTAATGACGTGGATTAACTTCGAAGTCGATGTTAAAAAGTAAGAATGAGTACGAGCCACACAAACATAACCAAATATAGTATGGGACAAAAAATAGTGGGACGGACAAAAATGGAAAAAAGGGAAAAAAATAGTGAGAGGAGAGGGGAGTACATAATACACTCACCCTCTTGAAAGGTCCAAAGCGAGCTGAATAACAATCTTGTAGGCCAATTTCTTTTTCCGGTTCTTGTACAAAAGATTTTTCAAGGTCCCACCGGCAAGGAATTCCACAACAACGCAACACGCCCTCGACGGAAGGGTAGTGTAACCCTCGGAAGGGTTCTTCGATGGAATTTTGAGGTTTGAAGTTCCCATTGAAGCACCAACAAACTGCAAGCGAAAATAATGAGACTTCAGACTCCAGTTAAAATTATGGCGAAAAGAAGAGGCCCGAAAATCATTGTTTTTTGTTGAGCTCCAAGAAGGGAAGTTGTGAAGCGCATGCCTTTGTAACATTTGGATGGTCAAGCTTCTGCCAAACCGCAACCTCCTGTTGAAAGGATGCGCGCAATGTAGCCGTTTCGGCAGCCGTGGCCATGCCGTCCTCTCCCCAGTCCAACAATTTCACTACAAAAAATAATGGGGACCCGTCAAACAAGAATGTAACAAAAAACAACAAATTCTTTTTTTATACAAAATAACAAAAACAACAAACCCAGTAAAATTCCAAAACAATAGGGACTGGAAGGGGTGTGTGTACGTAGACCTTTACCCCTACTGGTTCCAAGAAACCCCGACTATATGAAAATCTCAAAATAAAACCTTGCCATTTTCATTCTGTTAGTTTTTATTTTATGTAGGCCATGTTTGGATTAATTTGGAGGTCAAATTTGAATTGTTTTAACAAAGCAGTACAAGGTGTGCAATGTAAAGGACACAATGAGACTAAGGGCGCATTTGGCATCGATTATCTGGCGAAAATGATTCGGTGGAATTTCTGAAATTTAAAGTGTCTACAATTCCTATGACTAGAAAAAAACAGAGCAGCATAAGAGATGTCCCAAACAAAGAATACCTGCAACATCTTGGGTATCATAAGTGCCGCGATAAACGGTACCATATGTCCCTTGAGCAATGAGATACCTAATCTCCAGTTTGGAAGGATCAATCTCCCATTCCTCCTTAGGCCTGGGGACCTGACTCAACACGCTTCTCGACCAAACGCGGCTCAAATGCTTCTCCAACTGAACATCCAGACTCTTGAGATCGATCTTATCCGCCCGAAAAATCATGTCTTTGTTAGGGCTCTTTCCACCCAAATTCCTATCACTAACACTCCCTCCCCCTCCCAACTTTGACCCTAATAACTCCATTTCTTCAGGCCCTAATTTCTCACTTTTGGCAGCCTCATCTCCATCACTGCTTGTTTTCAAATCCATTTTTTTGTCCTGTTCTTAAACTAATCCAATAACCACTCCAACAAAGTCTCTAATTTCTAGGTTTTATATATAAAAAAGATCCAACCCAAATAATCAAGCAACAGATTAAATTGAAAAAGATCTAGAAATTTATCATCATCATCAACAACAACAACAAAGAGAATGGTTTTCAATGTGGAAAGAAACCCATCACCAAAACTTTGAAACAAACAAACAGATGATATCCCAATTCCAACTAGGGCTCATTCCAAATATTGACCTGAAAAGAGAAAAAACAAACAAATCAGAGCACCGCTGACTTTTTTGACTTTCAAGAACCTGCAAATCAAATAAAATCCCTTTAAAAAACTGATCTTTTTTATTTCCTTCAAGAAAAGTATTCCCAAAGAAAAGAAAAAAAACTTATTCAAGAAAAGGGAAGAATACCCAGAGCAGCAGAAATGGGAAAGCTATTTGTGGGAAATGGAGAATTTGTCCATAAAAAAACACACAGACTGTGTGTGTGTGTGAGAGAGAGAGGCGAAATGTTTGACCGACCTTTGTGCGGTGACGGTTTGAAAGAGTCAAAGAAAAATCGCCAGAAAAAGAAAGGAAATCACAATTTTTATTAAAAAAATAAATCTAATAAATGAGGTAGATCAATTTTTTAAAATTGGAGAAAGAGAAATTTCAAAGAAATCCAAGAAAAGCATAATAAAGAGAGAGAGAGAAAAGAGGAATGTCGTTGGTGGGTTTGTGGAGGAGAATGAAGAAGAGAACGAACGGACGATACCTAACAACACAAATTCATAGAGCCTTTATTATTCCCTAATTGTTGATCAAACAAAATATTTTTATTATAATTTTGTTCCACTTTTTTTCTCTAATTAATTTGTCTTTTCAATGTTACCGTCTCTCTATAACACTTTTTTTTGTACATATTATCATTGGTCATTTGCTAAAATCAAATATTTTTCTCACGTCTTATTTCGTAAGATTTTTGATATAGCTTTTCAAATATATAATTTTATTTTTTTTATTTCAATTTGTATATAAAATCATTTTAAGAGTCACGAGATTTTGTACCTTGATCGAAAGAGGTTATTTCTTTTGCAACAAATGGAGTAGAAGTTTAGATACTTCATCGGTCCAAAAAGTATCTTCTCATTACGTAATTATATTATTTTATTAAATGAAGAACGAAAATAGACATACAATGTGAATAAAATTTGACCGTGTGAATAGTAAACAAAAAAAGATAATTTTTACACTGAGAGAGTATAGTTTTGAGACATGTGATTTTATTTTAAATTCATATACCAATTTATTAATAAAATCATTTAAAAAAAGATACTCCCTCAGTCATAAAAAATGACTCTCGGTTTAACTTGACACAAAATTTAAGAAAAATGAAAATGTATAGTTACAAATGTTGGGGAGGAGAGAAATACTATGAGCCACCCAAAGTTTTTGATAATAAGAAAAGAGAAATTATTTTTAGACGTCCCAAAAAGGGAATAAAGAATTCCATTTTTGGGACAAAGTAAGATTTTGAATGTTATTCAAGTTTGACAATATTTTTAGAATAGTAAAAACATATATTTTCGTGTAATTTTATTGAATTAAACTTATTATATACCAAACTTACGGTGGGGTTCTAGTGACACCCACTTTTAGTAACACTAGCGGTGCAACTGACATTTCAAAATGTCATCGTACTCCGGTGTCACTAGAACCCCACCACCAAACTTATTTTGATGTACAAGTTAAATTCTACAGTATTCATTCATTCATGAAACCAAACATAAATACGGAGTAAACAACAAAAGTACTGTTCCGTGCACAACGACATTACCAGTAAAGTGCTGTTCCGGGCGGGCACACAACTAATAATTCCTTTGCCCAACCCCTTTAAAAGCATTGAAAATAGCACTAGGCTTCAAAATTTCTCTTTCTGACACGTCAGTTTAAACTTACCTCAGAAATTTAGTGGAAATAGGTTTAAAGCCCCGGGGTTTCAAATTGGGGCTTCAAACCTTCATTTATTACATTTTTAAATATACATCTTCTAAAACTAAATTAATAAAATTTAATTATTTTATTATTTAATTATACTGAAACAAGAATAATAAAAAAAGAAATTCATTAAATTAAAAGAAATTGAAGCAAAAATAATTTTAAAAAATTACATTCATTAAATTAAAAAAAGAAAGCAACAATAATAAAAAATACATTAATAAAAAAACTAAGGTAAATTATATTTGGCCTTAATCTCTTTTTGTCTTCCATTAATAAAAACTAAGGTAAAAAAATACATTATTAAAAAAAACTAAGGTAAAAAATTACATTTTCTTTTTTTTGTTGCTTCCAACGGCTAAATTAGCCATTATATGAGGAGGAGTTTGCGTCAAATGTATGACGCTGATGCAATGACGCCGGGATGAAGCCTCAAGGGGGTGGTGTTTAACGCCCCTGGGCGTTAAAAGGGGCGTAACGCCATTGGGCGTGATATGTATTACCACTGCTCTAATGCTCATCTTTTCTTCTGGTTGGAAACCGGACCATGATTTTTATTTCTTTTCTTTTTTAAAAATTAAAACGTGTTGGATAAACAAATACTACCTCCGTCCCATTTTATAACGTCTGTTTCGGTTTTTTATGTTTGACTGAAATTATTTTCAAATCATTTTATATGACAAATGGTTTAGAGTTAAAAAATAAAAATTGCATATTAAAATACTAAATCAAATGATCTACAAAATTAGTAGTGACAATAGTACTATATTTTATCAAATTGCTAACGAAAATAGAAAAAGAAAGTGAATTAAGCTTGACCATGTAAATAATGAAGATGCATTATAATTTGGAACGTAGGGAGTATATATATGGAGGACTACATACATACCCAAATGAGTAACGATAGAATGAGAAACAAAAGACTCATGTAATACATAAATGTACTATTTGTATATTTATGTTTTTATTTTTTAATTGATTAGACAATTATTTTGAACTACTCTTATGCCTCATTTTAAATTGCATGTTTTGGTTTACAATATTTGTCTAAAATTATTTTTAAATCATTTTATGTAATAACTAAAGAAAATGAATGAAGTTTGACCAAATAAATAGTAAACAAGCAATTTAATTTGAGATGAAAAAAACATTATTTTACATATTTAGTAAGTTTATAGAATGTTTAGTTTGTGACTATAGCATTACTCTACTCAAAATTCTTGGACACCAAATATTTAAGGAGCAATTAAGAAAATACTTGAGCTCTATCTTGGGTGTTTTCGGTGAATTTCATTGAATAAAGAGTATATCATGTGCGGGGAATGTTTTTTTCTGTTTTTGTTTTAGAGAGATAAATATCATACTCCATTCGTTCTTGAAAACAATTTCAATTTTGACCAAGTGTTAAAATAAATAAATGTTAAATTGAAGTTGACTAGTGATGCGTAAGAGTAAGATATGATTAATAAACTATTATAGAAAAATTATGATGTGATAGGTATGATAAGAAAAAAAGAGGGGTAAAAGTAGTTTTTTAATAGAAAATGAAAATGTTTTGGTGAAAAAAGAAAAAATAAAAGAGGATGTGTTTGGTAGAGCGGAGGGAGTAAATTCAAGTAACGCTCCAACACCACTCGCTCCAAATTAGCAGCCACACTCAGTGCCTCACCAACGCTGACTACACTCATCACCTTACTCCACACATGTAGTGCCTCACTTCCACAGTAGTTTCACTGCAACGATCACACTTTTATTTTTATTTAATATTCATCTTTTTTCTACTCAAATTAAATTATATGCTTTTTAAATTAAAAAATTAAATTCATTTTTTGTAATCAAATTTCTCCGTGTTTCAATTTCAATTTCTTTCTAGTACTTTTTTTAGGCATTTATGTTTTTTTATTAGCAGAATATATAGCATTTGTAAAAACAAATGATAATAACATATTTTCTAGTGCACAACTAAAAATAAGTATTGTAATGCAAAAAGTAAATAATTGAAAAGAATGCAAAAAAAATGAAAAGAATGCAAAAAGAAGAAAACAAAGCAAATGGAGCTAAGCACACCTACATGAACTACCGCGGAAGATCAGGCAGTCTGCAATGTGAAGCATTACGGATAGCTTTATTGTCATAAAATGACACAAATATTGTTGTAAAAAAGAGGACTATATTAAACATATTCATGCAAAACTCATGACTAATAAGAACAAGTTCTCTTGATTACGAGATGATCATAGAATATTCTTACGAGTGACTAAATGTCAACTCCGTAATAATTTGTGTTTGTGATGTCACCTATGTTGTATCTACAAGGTTGTTTTATCTCAAAATTTGACTTCACATCAAAATCAACTTGTAGAGTATAATTGAAGTAAAGAATTTGTTTAAGCCGGGGTGGAGTGAATGTGTTTACCAGGGGGAGCTAAGAAAGATAAAAACCGTCAATTTTACGAACGAAACATCAGAGCATCCCCGAATCATCCCATGACATGATGAAACCCCACCGTTCAAGATTTGCTGGGTTGAAAATTGAATTGTGTCCAACTTCAGTCAAATCTCAGTAATTTTAAAAAGACAACTCAATTTTAAACAGTGGAAGGAGAATGTATTTTACTCTTCATTCCCAAGTATGTTAGTACTAAAACTATTTCCAATTCAATTTATTTAAAAATTGGTGTTAAATTTAAGAAAAAAAATTCCATATGTATAAAAGAAATCAAAGTTCTATGAAACAGAAAGTATTAAGAACATAAAAGTGCTTGTGGTATAATGAACTTTCATGAAACTTATATGAAGCATACAATTAACTTTCATGAAGCTTAAATGGTGGACTTAAGGGAGTGTTGTCCATTAAATGTCCACACAGGTGAGATGAAGTCATCATCTCAGATAAGAAACTAATTTTATGTAGGACAAACCAAAGATTGTATGGCATAGAACGAAAATAGATCCAAAACACCAATTATGACAAGAAAGCTCCAGTCTTAAACAACCAGACACCAAATGATGACACAAAGTAAATGTTGACCAGTAGAACAGACCTCAATCTCAGTAGAATCTCAATTCTAACAATGGTCCATTTGATAAAGTTCAGACAGCCTTAAACAAACACACAACGATTAGGCAAAAAATGTACTGCATTCGACCCGATGTGAAGTCTTGTTCCTCACAAAATCAGCCACTGTTTGCTTGTCCCTGAGATGGCATGAAGATCGTGAACAGTGACCATTGTACTTGTCTTACAACACCAAGGGTAAAAAAGGAAAAGATGAAACATAAAATAGAAAACATCTTACCTGACGAGGAGAAGCCGACACTGATCTTGGTTTAGAACCCGACTTAGACCTTGACCTTGACCTGGATATAGGTCTACAATTGGATTTATGTATAAACAAACAAACCAACAAAGTCAGAAGACGGAAAACAGATTTCTCACGGGGAAAAAACACTGACGACCCAAAAACGCTACATACCGCGATGGCTTGATGGGTGAAGGAGACTTAGAGTGTGAGCGTGGCGACCTTGAATCAGATTTGTCGGCTGACCTGCTCCTCCTCCTTGGGCTCCTGCTCCTGCTTCTACTCCTGCTGCGGCTCCTGCTCCTGCTCCTGCTCCTGCTCCTGCTACGGCTCCTACTGCGGCTCCTGCTCCTTGATGAATTGCGCTTGAATTCTCTCACCTATCAAGTAACATATAATGCTACGCATCCTTGGCAGTTGCCACTTTCTCTACATGCATATTACTGTAATAAAATATAAATACCCGAATGTATGTCCTAGCCCATGGGTTCTTGAATTCTGTATCATCAAGTTTCCGAATCTGGGAAACATGAAGAGCGTACATTTAGTATTCAGCAAGTGGTTAGAAGCATGCATCATATATAAAACTGATATCATGAATGCTGAAGAGACAGCTTACAGCATATTTCATATCCTCATAGTTTGTATAATCAACCAGACCATAGGTTCCTAATACAAGAAACAGATCAACGAGGGGCAAAAGATCAGTAAGTGCACACAGCACAAAAAAACCAAGTATAGAACACTCACCCCAACAAATTGCATAAATAAACTTGCTTTGTTCAATCAATGCTCACTTGATTAATTAATAGTTCTGTAAAGAACCCAGCAGCATGTAACAGCCTGACTCCTACGTTTAAAACATTACATAGACCGGCTGTTTCTAGATGACTAATGATGAGCATTGACTAATTGCTACTTCACTGTTGAAAAAGCGCAAGAGGAGCGCAAGAAGTGCAGACAGTTTAAAGAGCCACCCTGCTTAATTCTATAATACCCCAAAGCCGAAAAAAATAGTACTCGGTACATATTTGGCTCCATCAGAGATGTTAGAAAATTAATGTTATCCAGGATGCTTGGGATAGCCTAGACACCTAAGCAAAATCTGGAGCCACCTAAGTTACAATTGGAGCAGTAAGGCACCACCTAGGCTAAAATTGAGATGGTAAGCAGCCGCCTAAGCCGCATATTAGAACATTTGTTTACAACATAGAATCAAATATGTATTGGCAGTAGATGAGTGGAGCAAAAAAAATGTAACTTCGTTAAAATTATCTTTGCATGATACCTTCCCGCTCATTGTAAACCTCGGCAAAGCATACATCACCCGCTTTTCGCATATGGTCCTGAAAGAAAAACAACATATTTAGCATACATAAACAACATATTTAGCATGGCTTAAAGAAAAACATGAACATAAAAAAAAATCTTAGAAGATCAATTTAATTACTTTCAAATCCTGCCAGGAAGCTGAATCTGGAAGACTTCGCACAATAACTGCAAGAGCCAAAGATGATTTATCAAAGCTTATATAACATGTATTAAAACATACAAACGAACGTATGAGGTCATTGTCGTACCCCGAAACTCAGAATGGCGAGAAGTGCCATGGCGCCCTCCACCACCTCCACCACCACCACCGCTTCCCCGGTCACTATATCCACCACGACGGTTGCTTGAAGATGAGGGGCCTCTACCACCATGAGCAAGCTCAACCTGTGTCATTTGAACAAAAAGAGCACCAGTGAAATCATAAAGTTTAAGCTATAGTATCCCTACAAAAAAATGAGCAATGAAGTTTTATTACCCTCAATCGACAGCCATCAAAGTTGTAGCCATCTCGACCCCTGATAGCAGACTCTGCAACTTTGGGGTGATCAAACTGGACAAGTGGGAATTCAAAGCCATATCAGAAATGTAAATAATCAAACAGATAGCAACCAAAAATGCAAGGAATTTAGGAATGCGAATGAATTGAATTACTGCACAAAAATATTGCTCATAAAACATGTATTTTTCCATCTTGGAGTTTTCTAGTCAAACATGTTAATCTTAGATTATAATACCTCCCCTGTTCCAAAATAGTTGCATGTTACAACATTAGATTTTTATACACTTTTGGGACTCTCATTTGACAATATTTTAAATTCACACACAATATAACTTTCTTAATGCCAACTTTTATAACTTTTACTAACACAATTGAAACTCCAAGTGTTGCATGTATTTTGGAACAGCGGGCCTATTTTTATGAAAAGATCATTTAGAGTATTAAAGTACTGCAAAAAAGTTCTATAAAAAAACATTTACAAAATGACAAGTTTATATCTTTCACCAAAAAATATGTCAACAAAAAATGTAAGTCAATGCTTCCCACAAAGATGGAAAATCCCATAGAAGAGTATGTAAAAATAAGCATCTAAGAAGCAAAAAACTAATTACCTCTACAAAACAATAGCATGGAGGGCGAGGGGGGATTTTTAGTTCGATGTCCAAAATACGCCCATACTGAAATAAATAAGGTAAACAGGCAATAAAAATGCAACTTTAAATTTCAGTAGATAAACAATAAGAACATTTTACGACATTTGGAGTATATTGTTCAAAAACAAAAGCAAAAGAAAACAAAACCTTATGGAACAAATCTTCAATTTCATATTCTTTGATGTCAGCAGGAAGGTTTCCCACATAGATTGAACGAGAAATACGACTACTCATTGTCAACTGTGGGGTGATCACTGCAAGACTAAACAAATACAGTAATAAAGTGAAAACCCATTACCATGAAAGCCTGCAGAATAATAATTTGGTATATAAATTCTTATCAATTTGTATGACTGGCAGAGTTATACACAAAATCAAAAAACTCTAAAGCAAACCGAACAAGCAACCCCTCCAATTGAGCAGCGCTCCACAAGCTCCATGCTCATTTGCTCCAAAGCTATAAATTTTTGAATTAAAAGTAGATTTCCTCATCCTGCCTAATATTTTACAGATGAAAGGCTCTTCCGAGTGTGTAAACATGCCAGTACATATAAACACCCAAAATGCCACCCTGAATTCCCCCTCTCAAAAACATATCCCAGTTGCAAAGGAAAGAGCAATCCTTGAGTTAAGCAGCACTCCACAAGCTCCATGCTCATGAGCTCCATAAGGAAAATAAAATCGTATTAAAATATAATTTCTTTAAAATGCCTAAATTTTTTGCAGATGAAAGATCTTTCCAATGTGTTATAACCTCTCAATATTTACAAATACCCCAAATATCCACCCTGAAATCTTCCACTCCCCACATACATATCAGTACGTAATACTCAGTTGTGTCCAAGCCCTTGAAAATATATCATATATAAAGCATGCATCAGGATTTGAAGTAATATTTTTATGTATGAGTGGAAATTTTCCTTTTGTACATAGAGTATAAGGTAAACTAAAAACAGTTGCTCCCTCCGTCCCAAAATAAACATCACACTTTCCATTTTGGTCCATCCCAAAATAAAAGTTCTCTTTCTTTTTTAGCTAGGGAATGCATGGCCATCGTGACTTCTCTCTTCCATATCAATTGCAACCACACCTTTGAATTTTCAACACATTTTTAAAATATCCTATGAGAGTGACCTTTTAAAATATGGGACCGAGGGAGTATATCAAAATGAAAACAAATTAAATAAAATGAATTATAACATTATTATCAGGTGAACCACAACGATATCTTCTTATCCCTGATAATCAAACAAGCGTGTGTGAGAGCTGTTGATGAAATAGAACTTACATGCCAGACAACCATTAAATTATTGAAGAGCACTGACTCATCTTTCTCCTCAAAAATGAAAAGGTTAATACTAAGGAAATCCTTTTGAAAAACTCATAACCAAACACCAGAAAGACTCAAGAATGGCTGGGCAAAACCACCCTCTTGTCCCCGCGCATTTTAGAGTACACTAAAAATGCCCCAATTGTGTGCTTAAAACGATCTCAATCCATCACATAAGGGCAAATTTCATGATACAAACGAATTTAGAAGGTGCAGTTCTTCAAACATTGAATGAACAATGGACAAATCATTTTAAAAAAAAATGGTGGAATTTTTAAAATCAAATAAATCACTAGAGATAAACTGAAATCTGCAGAAACAACTTCATGTTGCATGATCGATTATCAAATACTATTTGAAAACAACATTGCAATTTAAATGATATTATTAGAAAACGATTAGTTAAATAGACGCTATTGGAACAATTAAAGCACATATACGTACAAGTATTAAGGAATTAAAGTTAAACAAGAACAGATCTTACCAACAGTCAACGGAGGGGATGAACTGAGATTCCAACGGAGGGCAGGGAAGATGATTGGGAAGAAGGGCGAAACGCAGGAGTCGTTCGTAGACGATGGGTCGGGTAGGGTTGGGGAGGACTACTAATAAGACGTCGTCAGCCCAATATCACTTTATCAGGTCCAAACCCGGACGGACCCAAAATCCAATCAAACCCGACTCACATTGATCGAACCCGTCAACCGGTTAAAATTAGGAATGTATTTCATTGGAACAAATACTAATCAGATTGGATGTGTCATTACAGATCCATATTTGCTTATTTTTATTGGATATCGAATTCAGGTACGAATTCTAAAAATCAAAACTATGTCCACATCTGTCGGATATCGATCAGATATCGGATATATTTATATTAGTTTCCAATTTTAAAGTCAAATTGAATAACACTTTAATTTCATTAATTTCTAATGAAATTAAAGTCAAAATATTATTTTTTTCAATTGTAATTTACTAATTTGTTACGGTGTAATTTTTCTTATTTTTTAAAATTCATAATATTCTACAACAACTTCATATGATGAAAGATATACACAGTACATATACATACATATATTTATGTCTACACATATATTTTGCATATAAAGTTTTCTTATATTTTGATATGTCAAGGAAAAATTATATATAATGGATCGAATACACACATATGCAAAGCGGATTATAAACTGATCGGATGTATCATTACCAAATTCGTATCGGTTTACCAATATGATACGGAGCATATTTAATCGGATACGGATAATAAATGATTCTAACGGGTGTAGATATTTTCCGTATAAACGGATACGGATGCAGATAGTAATCAAATTTTTTTATTATCCATTTACAACACTAGTTCAAATGTAATATAATGCCTCAAAAAACTTCTGGTAAAAATTAACAAATAAAAAAAGGCCTTTGACATTTTTGTGGTTGGATTAATTGATTAAATAATTCTTGTATTAATATGGTCACACATGTGCGTAACCATATTTATTATTATTTTTAAATATGTTTTTGATATAATAAAATAATATAGATGAGTTTCTTTATTTTTTTTTACATGTGTTGTATTATTTCAAATATTACTTTTATAAAGTATTTAAATTTAGGTGTTTTCATAAAAATTACTCCATTATTTAATAACATTTTACTACCTCTGTCCAAAAATGAATGTCGTTGTTTGATATTCTTAATTAAATTGTGACAAAATATTCTCGGTATTACATTATAATGTAAATTTAATGTAATTAGATTTATTTTAAGATGTAGTTTTGCCACATCAAATTTTTATAATATTTTTATATTCAAAATTATTTTTAATTTGTGTAAAAAAATGTTATAGTTTGACAAAAAAGTCAAACCGTGACGTTCATTTTTCGAACAGACATAGTATACATTCGTAGAGATATTTATACGATACGGAGTACTTATACAACAGAATGTGTATTGAATTTGATGGAAATTTAAGATGATTACGGGGTATATGTTATTTTAATGTTTTTTTCATAAAAATAATACGACTACTAATGGGTCTATTGCAATTTGTAAAGTCGTTAAATGAAGTTGGTGTGTTAATTACATGTCCATAATTTTTAATATCAAGCGAATATTGATTAATTTCAAGATACGAGTACATAAAGTTGGCTGGTTAGTTGTAGTGTTAAAATATGTAATTATGCAACTATTTATAATGTAGGATGAAAAATATTTCGGAGTAAAACCATAATTGCCCTTGGTGAAAAAAATAATAAAAACCGTCAATTCTTTCCAATTTGACGAAGAAAGTGCGTCAGCCAATTTCGATGTAAAGTGGTTGCCCCTCTTCATTTGATTTGCTCTCCTCCTACATCTATAAAGTTTTTCGATATAAAGTTTATATAAAGTTTCAATATAAAGTTTTGTATTACCCGAAGCGACTTTCATTTTGTGTAATTTACATTTTAAGAATCCTCATAGATTATCTACCATGTTTCACTTAAGATTGTCTGAAACAAGATTCTAATGGGAGCAATGAGTCAATTGTAATTAACGTAGAGGTCGAATAATCACTTTTATCTAAAATATTGACTTTTTTAACACTCCGTCTCATTTTAAAGTGTTTATTTCAGTTAAGATGTTTAACTAAAATAAATTTTAATTGAATTTAGAAAAGAATTGGGTAGAATTTAAAAATAGTATTTACACATTTAAAAATTACATTAAAAAACTCTTTGAAACAAGTAGTGAAATGACTATTTTTGTATTAAATGATAAACGAAAATTTGGTTAAAAAACACAAACAAATTTTGACTCTGTAAATATTCAGTTTAATGTGAACACAGGGAGTACTATTCACCAAAAGGTAAATGTGGAAAGGCAATAGTTTTTTCATTCCTCATTAATTTGCTTGTCGGGTCAAACCAAGAAGAAAATCTTAGACAAGACTGTTCTTAATTCTAGAATTTCGTCCTTGATTATAAGGTGCCTGTTTCATAATATATTCGTTTCGGACACATTCGTTCATAGAAAACAACACAAAAAACAAGAGAATGTAATTGACGAGGAGAGATAATTTCGAACGCCATAGAAAAAATTACCGCCAAATGATCATGGAAAAACTGCAGTTATCTACTACGAGTAGAAAGAAGTTATACACGAATGTAGGGGACATGGGAGGGGAGTACAGAGCAAAACATAATAATGCCAACACCACCAACATAGCTTTGAACAAGAAAAGACAGAAAGAAAGCCACATTGTTGATTTTTAAACAAAAACAAAACATCAAACTGACCATTGTCATCGATATCTTTCCTCGTTTAGGTGGGGTGGGGGGGTCAATCAAGCAGTCCGCAAAGGAGGTGAAACCAAAATCACACCATCTCCACGAACAAAAAGGAAAGGGACCACCCTTTTTGTAGTCTGAAACACACAAAACAATTTATGTTACAACCCATACAAATCCATGATAACAATAAGAACAAGTAAAGCAAGAACGGCTTAGAGCATACCCGAACTATCTCTTCGTATGTTTCATCATCAATCTCAACAGTTGTCACAATTTCCTCAACATCTCCAAGAATCATATTAAGGTGCTGGTCATAAGCCTTTAAAGAACAACAAATTTCTTAGTATGACGGTGGAAGACAGATGTAGTTGACTATTTATTTATTGTATTTTATTTTTTATGCGCGAATGAATTTAGTTTAAAATTTAAATGGTTTGGAAAATCATACGATCAAATGGAAATCGCCTCTCTGTTTTGTTTTATCACACGGGTAAAGTTGTGTACAACTAGACCCCCCCCCCCCCATTCATGGAGGGACTAAAAAGGAGAAGAAAATTCTTGGACGGAGGGAGTACTTTAGAAAATCATTAATCGACACTGTAAATTTCATGCCAACTGCTAGCCTACCACACAATATAGATGATCACAATGGAAGATAGCCATCACAATATTTCTGAAAAAATAATTAAAAAGGGAAGGAAAACAACACTGAAAACTCAATCTATATAGACTTGTTTTATGCTCTCTATAATTAGCTTGCCATCAGATATACCACATATTAGCTTTCTTCAACAAGAATACACTTACCACATCATAGCTTTCTCACCAAGAATACAAGAGAACAAGATTACAAGACTACAGAAATAATAAAATAGACAAAAAAAATCTAGATACATAGACACACAAAACACTTTTTGTGAACAAAACAGACAAAACCACATTTGTCTAGCTCCATTGCTCCAAGCAATGAAGAGTAACTTAATCCACAACAACAACAACAACCCAATTGGATCCCACAATAGTAAGTTAACTTAATCCACAAATTATAGAAAATCGTTCAAAACAGGGAAATGTTACCATACATGAAGTTTTCCACGGAGTTCACGGTCAGAACGGAGCTTGACATAAATCCTCTCGTCAAGGCTGAGCCTGATAAGATCTAGTGGTTCCTTCACCGTGCTCTCTTCTTCACTCCCCATTCTCTCAATGTCCCTCCACTCAGCCAAATCTTATTTGTCTTAAGAACACAAAAAGCACATAACTGAGTATTTATGTGTAAGTATCATGTTAAAAATTACTCATCGTAAATATTTTCAAAGAAGAGTGCAGCAGCTTCATAATGTATCTATACATAAAATGCAGTTTCTTCATGTAAATAAGCACCTCATAGCTGATGGAGAAAATGAAGCAAAGAACGATTATAGAAATGAAGGACAAGATTATTTTGCAACTAAATTGGCTAATTTAAAAAAAACTAATAATTAAAAAAACCTCATACAACAGCAATTTCATAGCCAGATTTTCTGGTAGTATTTTCATAAATAATCTAGGTTAAAACGAGTTTCAACACTAGACTCTATCCCTCAAAACAGCACCAGAACCAACAAAAAAATTTACCTTAGAAGGGAGAATTACTAAACTATAAAAACATCACCAAAAGTCTCGCTATAGACCCACCAATGACCCTATATAACATAATTGTTAGAAAAAGCGTAGCTAGTAAAAATTAGGGGTGAGCCAATCAATCAATAAATTTAGCTAATTGGCACTTGGATTTACACCACACAGCATTTGATGTACTCTTAGGGTGTAAGTTACATGTTTGGTTTGGTTAAATCCAGGTAAAAATAGTTTCACTTCAACTAGTCTACTCAAGATAGAAAACGAGCATGACTTCTAACACCTCTTCACTGATTAAGCAAGTTTTAACCCAAATCCGAAACAAGATAAAAGCATCCACTCACTCATATTAACTTTGAAATCGTAAATAAAAGTCCAGAGAACTGAGCAAACAACATTTTCAATCAGGAATAATGCAAATTCGAGTTCAGAACAAAGATATATTGCAGATACAAACAAGAACTTAGCAAAAAAAACACAACCAGAGTTAGCTCAACACAACTTCAAGAAACAACTCAGATTTCATCTTCAAAACAACAGATCCTAGCATGAAACTACTAGATCTAAGGTTGTTACCCTCGTAGAACTCAGCTGAACTTGGTCTCTGACGACGCACTGAACGCCCTGGCCACGCTGAACTCGCCGCAAAACGCCGGCGGTGGTGGATTTTCTACCGGCGAAAACCCTCGCTGTATTCTCCCCACGTAAAAGAGTAAAAGGGGGGGAAATAGAACAAAGAAAACAACACTGCAGACGCAGGCCCAGTAACGATGAAAAGGGCAAAATATTTGGGCTAAATCCGGTTTTAAGAAAGCCTATACAGTCTAAATTATTTGGGTCTCGACGTGACCCGGCCTGATCTATTTTATTTTAAAAGATGTCTCAAAAGTTTTACTCCGTATTTTACTACTAAAAGTTTAATGTATGTTTAGGTTTACAATTTTAAAAATGCAATTTGTTCATGATATTGTATTTAAGAAATTACCAAAAAACTATCAAAATATGGGTTAAAACTAGGTACTTTTAAAAGTACCTAGTTTAAAAATTCACTTAAAATTCATTTATCAAATTTGATTCGTTTAAAAATATTCACTAAATTTAAGAACACTCAAATTCAAAAACACATTGCCTTAAAATACAACAACAACAACAACAACAACCCAGGTGAATCCCACAATAGTAGGGTCTGGGGAGGGTGTGTGTACACAGACCTTGCCCCTACTCGGAAGTAGGGAGACTGTTTCCAAGAGACCCCCGGCTCCACCTGCACAAAAATATGAAAGGGAACACAGTATAACACAGAGAAAGTACCAAGTACAAGCAACAAGTACAAGCAATAGCAGAAGATTCCAAACGAAAACAACACACTACAAAACAACCTCTACAACATCAAACTCATATCCAGCTACTCTAATTCTAGTTTTCCAAAGGTTCCTATCTAGGGCCATATCCTCAGGTCGAGAAGTCCTAAATCCCGTCTAATCACCTCCTTCCAATTCTTCCGAGGTCTACCCCTTCCCCTACTACCCCCGATAACTGTAATCCTCTCGCATCTCCAAACAGGGGCGTCAGGATCCCGCCGTCTCACATGGCCAAACTATCTCAACCTCGCTTCCCGCAACTTATCTTCCACAGGTGCCGTGCCTACCTAACGTCGGATAACTTCGTTTGAAACCCTATCCAACCTTGTCTTCCCACACATCCATCGTAACATCCGCATCTCCGCCGCATGCAGACGACGCACATGAGTCTTCTTAACCGCCCAACACTCTGCCTCATATAACATAGCAGGTCTGACTACGGATCGATAGAACTTACCTTTCATTCTAGGCGAAATCTTCGGATCACACAACACCCCTGAAGCTAACCGCCATTTGGCCCAAGCCACTCCAACACGATGTCCAACATCTGCATCTAACTCCCCATCAGCCTGGATTACCGAGCCAAGATATCGAAACCTGTCTACCTTAGGTACTAGGTGCGAGTCAATCCTGACTTCCACCTCTGATTCTGTATCCCGGCCGCTGAAACGACATTCCATGTATTCAGTCTTGTTCCTACTTATTCTGAATCCTTTAGTTTCAAAGGTAAGGCGCCATAATTCCAACTTATCGTTTAGTCCCTCACGTGTGTCGTCGATAAGCACAATATCATCTGCAAAAAGCATGCACCATGTGACCCCGTCTTGAACACCTTGAGTTAGGACGTCCATCACTAAGGCGAACAAAAAAGGGCTAAGGGCAGACCCCTGGTGCTCCCGGAAGTCCTTACCTTAGTCATAGCCCCATCGTACATATCCTTGATCGCACGAGTGTACACGATGGGAACTCCTCTTGCCTCAAGGCACCTCCATAAGACCTCTCTAGGCACCCTATCATAGGCCTTCTCAAGGTCAATAAACATCATATAAAGATCCTTCTTCCTAGCCCTATACTCTTCCATTAACCTCCTCACGAGATGAATGGCCTATGTAGTCGATCTGCCAGGCATGAAACCAAACTGGTTCTCAGAGATGCAAACCCCTTTTCGCACCCTACACTCAATGATTCGCTCCCAAACCTTCATGGTGTAGCTAAGCAGTTTGATGCCTCTGAAATTCTCGCAGCTCTGAATGTCACCTTTGCCTTTAAACAGAGGGACCAAGAGACTCTCCCTCCACTCATCAGGCATCCTAACTGTCCGGAGGATAACATTGAAGAGTTTGGTTAACCAAACCCACGCACCACGACCCGCATGCTTCCAAAACTCCACCGGAATCTCATCTGGTCCCAAAGCTCTCCCACTACGCATCCCGCGAAGAGCCCGAACCACCTCTTCCAGGCAAATGCCCCGGCAATACACACGAGACGCCCCGGGATGTCCAAACTCACCAAGAACTAGCCTCTGGTCTCCTCCCGCATTTAAGAGTTCACTAAAGTACTCCCCCCAGCGCTTAGCCACCTTGGCAGTCTCAACTAACACTCTACCATCGCCGCCCTTCACGCATCTCACGTGATCCAGATCTCGGGCCTTCCTCTCGCGCACCTTAGCAAGCCGGAACAGTGGATTAACACTGCCTCTCTCCTCAATATCCTTGTAGAGGCGTTCAAAAGCGGCATTCTTTGCCCTAAAAATATGATTGATATTAAACTTTTTTTTCTATGTGCACGTATTTGGATAGTATTAGCTACAGATAGTAAAAAAATTACGAATACTGGGACAAGGTTTATTTGGGGGTTGGAATCATTCATTTTGCAAAAAGATCATCGTAGGTGTCCAATATCATCTATTGACGACACTAGTTTACAGTTTCAACAGAACTGTACCATTTCAATCGAGATAATTTCATTGACATTGTCATCTGTTGACACTATATGTCAATGTCAATGATACCAACCCCGATTAAAGATTTTTTTGTCAAAAAGGAAAAAGAAAAAAATTGAAGAGACCAAAAGTGAAAGTGTGAAGAGAATTATTTGACCAAGGGAGTAGACAAAATTGAACTAGTTTTGTTTGTTCATCTAAAGCCAGTACATCATTATGGCTACCAAATTTATGAGCTAAATGTGTCACAAGATCTATCTATTATAAGGCCGTATGTTATGGTGGCGTGAGGAAGGCTCGACCTCTTCCACGCCGCATGCACGCCCATTCACCACGATAGAGTTCTGTGAGGAGGGCGTGGCACCTTCCTCCAAGAGGGTCATCTCACCTTCCTCGAACACATATTTTTCATCACTGCATATCATACATATTTACACCCCGTCAAGTCCCCCATAACACATGGTCTAAGGTCTAACACTGTTAACGCAATGAATTATAATGCATTCACGAATCACAAACAAAAAAGTAATCAATCCTTCAAAATAAATAAATAAATTTGATTATGTTAACAGTTTCATAGATACAAGAAATTTAGTAAAGATCTTCAAAATAATTTAGTAAGACCTTCAAAATATACCAGGTCAATGGCCTTGTTTGGGAACAACATTATCGATTAGCATTAGCGTTTTGAATAACTTTTTAATGGTATAGATTAACTTTAAAAAAATTAAAGCTAAACGCTGCCAATAAATAATCATTTCAAAACGCTAAAGCAAGACAATGAAATTGTTGCCAAACGGGCCCTACATAAGATGCCGCATCTGCGACAGAGATTGAGGATATAAACAACTTTTGATGATATGGTACAATCTCCAGATGCCACCAATATTAGAAGTGCCAAAAATCTTTTCCTGAATTTGCTTGTGTGGGTTATCCTTTGGTTCTCATAATAGTAATACTGCCTTTACCTCCCTCTGTGCGAATTTTCGTCTTCCCAACAACAGGTTTACCTGAAAAAGCAGACCTGGGATACACGATCGAAGCCTTTTCGGTCTTCTTGGGCAATGCCGGGGTTTTAATCCGTTTGTTTATGTCGTTTAGGGTCACATCACCACGAGCACCGCAGGGTTTAACAAAATCAAAGGGATAGACAACAGAAGTGGGGACCTTGGGAGTCTGGATAAATGATTTCCTACCTGTAGGGAGAATAAGATAAGATGAGCATTTAGATACCATGCATGATGCCTCGAGATTGGTACAAACCTCACCCATCATATGGCTGAGATCAACAAGACACTCATTATGAGAAAACATCCCAATAGAATAGTTTCATTTCTATTTCAGTCATCAACATATTGTTTTGAAATTTTAGAATAATGCTTTCAAGTAAAGTCATACCAAACAGGGATGTTAGAATCCCACCCTAGAACATTAAAGAGAGAGTGATGAGTAATGAATTTTTAAGATTGTGGGTTGATCTAGCTAATCTATAAGATCCGATCTTTTGGTGTGGTATAGCCCAAGATATTATTAACTCATCATTCTCTATATAATGGTCCAGTGGCAATCTAACAAGGGAAATAATATAAGGTTCAATTTAACCAAAATCAGAGTATAGTGTTCATTCTAATTAGTAGAATAAGTAGCTTTTGACTTCTAATTTGGCTGAAAGAGGTCTTATGAAACGCAAAATGCTTGACTTTTAGAAAATCTTTAAGTTCAAATTCAACCATTTAAGCCAAATAGCCCTTACCAAATATGCTCTAAATATCATTGAGGGCAGTTCAGGAAGCAATTACCTTTAAAGATAATGTTTCGACGAGTTCGAACAGGATGAAGCTTCTGTAGTACAGTCTTAGGTTCACTCTCAAGATGCGTAGTGCAGAACTCTGCAACATTAAGTTGATTCTAGAAATTAAGACGAGGATGAGGAACTATTTTTAGGGAAAAAATCTTGATAGTTATGATGGCCAACAAGACATAGGAAAATACCTGAGATATCAATCTGAACATCTGCTGCTGCATCAGCAGGCGCACTACTGTTCCCGTAAAATAAAAAATCAGAATTACATTGTACCAAATCAGACTAAATCTTGACACATAAAGTGTATCCAAGAAACATACAAATTCTCAGGGCTGATGTGCATATCTGCATCATTAAAGCAATCAGCAATCCACCTCTCAGATGATTGATCCAGGATGTCATTACTGGATGCAGACATATCTGTTGGCAAATAACATGTAATCAATATCGCATGCTCTCTGTTGTAAAAACAATATACTCCGTAACAGTTAAAATACCAGCAAGTTCTGAAGCCCACTCAGACTTTGAATTCTCATCCTCCTGATCACAACAAAAGCACAAGTCAGCACATAACTTAAAACACCATATTAGGTTTGGAAATCGGAAAATGGTAGGTAAGAAAGAAAATGTTTTTTTTAAAGTTTGGCTTAACCTTAGACGATATGAAAAAATCAAATTTTGTTAATTTTTAAATAAAATCTAACACATACTCATATAAAGATTTATTAGCCAGTATATAATAGAAAGATCAGTGTGGTTTTTTTACATCGGCCCTCAATGTCATTTTAGGACACTAGGTGATTTGAAGGCCCCATGGTGCCCCGTTGGGCTCGGACCAGAGGGTGGATTAGGGGGGAGGGGGTGGGTCGCTTGGGGGGGCTAACACTGGCTACAATGACAGGGGGCACAACATCAAAACCAGGGCCTGGATGCATGGGTGGACAAGAGGTAGGGGGGTTCAGTCGGGGCACTGTAAAGCCCCCAAAATGATTTAGTGTCCTAAAAGGACACCAAGGGCCAGTGTCAAAAGGACCACGTTGAACTGTCAAAGAAACATGAAAAAAAATATTTATAGCAAATTGTCCGAATTTTGGAAGGGCGAGTGAAATGGGCGAGATTTGACTAATTTCTCATATAAAGTCTGGATCCACTTTCTAACCAAAAGCTTAAGCCGGTGGGTAGCGCTTCACCTTTCTTTATATGAGGATAGAATTTGTTTGATTTTTCCTAGCATTTCATTTTCTTCTGCGTCTCCCCTACAGTTTCATCCCTATTCTCTTTCCTTGGCATTTTCTGAGTTCCAAATAGACCCTAAATGTAGACATTAGAGAACATGCTCATGTCTGGAAGTCATTCAAGATTGGGTCAAATTGTTTCAGAAAATCGCAAACCAAGATCTTGAAACAGGTTCCGGAGGTTTGGGAGTTAGGTTAAAATTATAAACACTTTCTGAATGTCTAAATGAATAGATGTTTTCTAGTTTATTCGTGTGTTTCCATAAGGTTATTCTACAACTCAACTATTCTATTATAATACAGAGTAATCATGAAAAAAGATGTTATGAAAGTGGAACCAATACTTTGAGAGTTTGAGAAAAATATGGCGAATCACTATTCAAATGAAAGCAAGGGTTTCCTTCAGATTAGTGATAATAATAAAATTAATTGCATAATGGCACTCAGTGACCAACCATCGATTTCATCAATGCAGACGACGTTCCTACACTGCGAAGTGAATCCAAACATTCGGATCCAAACTCTAGCATGCGGCGCCTTTTTGCCTGTGAGGACGGTTCCTTATCGCTATTTTCTGTATTAAAAGAGAAAAACATGAAAAAACACACACGCTGTCGCACAATGCATCACCCCATTATCACATGGTATACACATTAAATGTGTACACATACATGGGAGTATAATGTAAAATCACATATATTGATAAAATTCTACATCATCATACCACCACTACTGAACTGGTAATGGACATCTCCAAATGACTTGACTGGAGTAGTTTCTTCATCATCAAACATAAAGGAAAGATCTTCATCCTGGCTCAGTAGGTAATTCGGTATGTCTGTTTTGCAAAGCAACAAGAGCTTACAATCAAATACACCGTATAAAAAAAATACAAACGATAGACAAACACGACTAGTTAAAAAACAAGCCTCACCATTATCGGCATCATCTCCTTGACAAGAGTCCCCACGCCATTCCCACATTCTGCTGTCACCAATAGAAACAGACAATTTTATTTACAGAACAAGCAAAAACATTCAGTGTATAACAACAATCTCAAAACTGTCTGGGATGAACCACACTAACATGAAATTGACCATAGACAAAAGAACAAAAATGCTCATTTGCTAAAATGGAAAAAAATGTGGCCATCAATATAGAATCTTAAATGCTGATTGAAGTTTCAACCAGCGGATCTATTAATCGATACGCATATAATAAGCAAAATCCAGCATTGGCAACTCCAAATAGTAAAAAATCCTAAAGGATTTCCAAAAAAAAAAAAAAATTCATACAAAACCCAGAAAATCAGCCGGGGGGAAACGGCATTGCGAGCATTCAAAAACATGAAAGAACGGACGAACAGCGGTCTTCCCTGAGTCGATTCAGTGCCGGAACTCGATCACTCAGTGATCCGATACGATTTTTTAAAAAATCGGGAAAATGGTAAAATGGGAAGGAATCGGATGTGACCTGAAGTCCAAATATGGTCCAATTGGAATCTGAAGACGATGGAAAACCGGAGCTCCGATTCCTTCGGTCGTCTGGCGGTTTCTTCTAAATTCTCGTGCTCTAATGGCCGCTTTGAACTCTTGAAGGAGCGGTTCTATGGAGTGGATAGTGCGAGTCTATTTTCATCTAATTACAATTGCGTCCTAGAGTTTGTCAAATTGAACTTATGGGCACAATTGTTTCGAATATTTTAACTCCTACTTTAGTCTTTTTCTCTAAAATATTTTGGCTTTTCAAGATTTTTATAAAATTTTAAAAATATTTTTCTCATATCAATTTAGGAGAGTGAATCGTAAAAAAGTGACATGGAAAAAATAAAAAAATAAATACTCTATAAACTATAGTTATGAACATAATAATTTAATAATAACGAAGAAGAAGATGATGATGATGATAATAATAATCATCATCATCACATTAAAAATACATCACTTTAAGAGTAATTATTTGGAGAGTGGAAGAGTTTAAACAAAATGATAATGGTTGAAAAAAATTGGAAGAAACTAGAAAGAACAAGAAAGAACCTGAAGAAACTGAAAGAACTAAAAAAACTGGAATAAACTTTAAAAAACTAGAAATAACTAAAAGTTAACAGTTTAAGTTTTAAAAAGAGACTTAAAGATAAAGTGATGCATTTCTTCTTTCTTATAACATCCAACTTTGAAATTCCAACCCAAAAAACATGATTTAAGTGAAGCAATTATGCCATACAAAGAATGATTTTATTGCACCAACACCCCTTGTAGTTTGGTAAATGTGCACTATTATCCTTCATGGTTCCAAAACTTATGTCGTTACCTTCCTGATTCTGATATTGCTACGCCAATGTCTCTCTAGACAAAAAGATCTTTCAAATATTGGCTAGGTGAATAACTCAGCTGCCCCTTATGTTTTTGGAAATGGGCGCCAACGCCCCTCGTTTCTTTATTATTTTTCCTTTTTTATTTCTTTTTTTCATATACTTTTCTTTTTCCTTATTTTCTTTTTTATTCTTTTTTTCTTTTATTTTAAGTTTTATTAAAAGAAAATAAACAATACGGAGTATAAAATTAATGAACATAAAATGAGAAATGAGCTTTGGTAAAAAAAGAGAATGATTCATTGATTTTCGTATCATGAAAATAAATCAATAATGGCCTTTTTGGGCAAAAAAACAAATCATTATTTTGAGACAAATGAAGTGTATGTTAATTATTGTTAATTAATTAATGTTTTTATTTCAAACAAATAAAAAAATTTGAATTATTAAAACATTATAAAAAATAATTTTAAAAAAGAAAATAAAAAACAATCATGAAAAATAGTAGGAAAAAGAAAACAATAAAGAGGGGGGGGGGGGGCGTTTGTTCAAATTTCCAAAACCATAGGGGGCAGCGAAGCTATTAGCATAATATTTGTAGGATATTTTAACCTAGAAAGGCATTGGCGTGGCAATTTTAAAACCATGAGGAAAACGATGTATGTTTTGAAATCATATGAATGACCCGGGGCCGCTAGAGTATCGTGTTCATAAAATTGACGGTTGAACCCCCTTAATACCCCCGACAAACCTCCCACCCCGTCCCAATCCAAACACACCCCACCCCTTTCAATT
The DNA here is from genome assembly GCA_003260385.1 of Cuscuta australis. Lineage (NCBI taxonomy): Eukaryota > Viridiplantae > Streptophyta > Magnoliopsida > Solanales > Convolvulaceae > Cuscuta > Cuscuta australis. Next base: position 1,565,586 of record NQVE01000209.1, on the reverse strand, counting down.
GCATCCCCAAGTTAATTTTGAATTTGGAGTCAATGACTCCAAAGTCAAAATTAACTTGGAGGTGCAATTGAAGGAGAGTGAAGAATGTATCCGGGTCGAAGCGGGTGGGAGGGTGGTTTACCAAGGTTTTTGGAGAGTAGAAATCATCAATTTTACAAATGAGACATCGTAGCCCTCAGGGACATATGATTCTAATGTCATGAGAACCTCTCCCATAGCAATTATCTATAATCTTTTTTTTTCTTCAAACGATGTAACAATTTTCTTTGAACTAATTTCCTATCAAAGGGATAGAGATATAGTGTTGTGCTATATTGTTTTCATTATTATTCAATTTGGGCATTTTTCTTGCAGTATTTACACTAACTATTTATTGTGAGTGTTTTCCATTGTTTATAAGTTGGTTAAAATTGTTTATAATTGGTTTTTAACTTATAAATAAGTTGATGTCGCGTTTCTCTGTGTTTATAAATCAAAAAATAAGTAGATCTTACCTAGTTACTCCGTATTTTAAATTAGTTTTTTCATTTCTTTATTTTGAGTATATTATTTACAAAACTAGATGTCACCATATATGAAAATCTTCAAACGACATCCATCATTTAAGTAATTTTAATTCTGATTGAACTTTTTAATTTAAAAGCAATTATAAGTTAAAACTACTTATTAGCAATAATTCAATAAGGACCTGTTCTTTAGGACTGGAAAAAAAAGAGCATGATGTTGGAAGAAACTGGGAGAAACTGGAAGAAGTGGAAGAAACTGGAAAAACTAAATTTTTTTTAAAAGAAACTGAAAAAACTAGAAAAAATTAAAAAATCTAAAAAAAGTTTTAAAAAAAATTTATGTGTGGTTTTATATTATTCTCATTCTGATTCTTGTTGTTATAAATTATTATTATTATTGTTGTTGTTGTTGTTGTTCGTGGTGGTGGTGGTGGTGGTGGTGGTGGTAGTAGTGGTGGTGTTATCACGTTATCTTAATGATTGTCTTTAAGATAAAAAAATATTGTGAGTATTATTTTTCATATATAAAAAGCTAGTTTAAAAAAATAATTAGAATATAAAATTAGCATAAATATTACACTTCTTGGGTCATTTTTTCTTTTGCAAAATGTAGTTTTCTCTTGGTTTTCATAATGTAGTACTCCCCACCACATTCCATACTTTATATTTTAGATTAAAATATTGATGTTTACCTTATATAAATTTAGATTAAAAAATATTCTATATAACTATTTATCCATAATTTTTTTAAAATAGTTTTCTAATTTTTCATGTAGATTAATATACAAAAAACGATATTATCCATATTAAAAAGTTGAAGAAAAAATAATAATGAATGTGAATCATAAAAATAGTGAGATGAAAAAATGAAATAATTTATAAAATATAGTTATGAACATAAAAGTTGTAATTAAAAAAAGTTATAATATATATATATATATATATATATATATATATATATATATATACTCCCTCCGTCCTAAACTTTCTTTACCTATTTTCATTAGGTATTTGATAAAATAATATAGTCTTGTCACCACTTGTTTTGTAGAACTTTTGATGTAGTTTTTAAATATATAAATTTTATTTTTTTAATTTTACACCTACAATCAAATAAATTGAATTGAAAATAAAGTCGGTCAAATCTCGTAAAATGAACCGGGAAGAACATTATAGGACGGAGGGAGAGTGTGTGTGTGTGTGTATATATATATATATAGTGATTTGTCAGAAAGTAGAAAGAATTTGAAGAAAATAAATATAGTTGGAAGAAATTAAAAGAAACTGGAAAAAATTGGAAAAAATTGGAAGAAACTGGAAAAACTAGAAAAAATTGGAAGAAACTGAAAAAAACTAGAAAAAATTGGAAGAAACTGGAAGAAATTGGGAGGAACTGGAAAAAAACTAGAAGAACTGGAAAAAACTGGAAGAAACTGGAAAGAACGGGAAGAAACTGGAAGAAACTAGAAGTTAAGAGTTCAAGCTATAAAGAACAGGCCCTAAATATCAGTACAAAGAAAATGTCATGTATGGTATAAGAAATATCAATTTTTTATGAGTATACTCGACCTGATACCGAAACCAACGGGTACAAACCTACTCATATAAGACAATTAAACGGATCCTTTTGCTAGTAGTAAGGACCGAGCTCAGCTTCCAGCATATACCACCTCACCTCTCTCGTTAAGTATCCTACAAGATCTTAATTGCATATTAATCATACCCCGTATATACTCTTTTATTCAAATTTAGTGGGTGTAATTGCACCCATCTGGCCCTATGTGGTCCCACCATCGTTTTTGGGCCAAACTTTCTTATATTAAAGGTTAAAATGTTAGCTTTGTCCTAAACTGAATACTTTATTCATCATGAGTAGGAATATTTATACAAACAAGTAGGGAGGAGAACCTAGACAAATAAACAAATAAGATATTCTAAATAATAAAAATAATATATCTATCATATTTAAAAAGTCTTTAGACTTTTTTTCTCTTTTTGTGCGTATAGACCATCGAGGGTCGAACGAGTACCCAAACCCGTAATCGGGTGTATTTTCACCCACTAAGTTCAAATGGGGACATGAATAATGAGGGGATTGGAGCACAACTTTGGCACAAGTGAGTGTTGGAATGGGGAGAGTGGTTAAAGGAGTGGGTGGCGTCATGTGATGGGCAAGTTTTTCCCCCTCTACTAAACAACCAATGAGGAGAGGAAGAAACCATAGCTTTAATGATGGAATAAAGGCAATATATATACACACCCATAAAGATCAATGGGCATATACTTCGCCCTTCCTACAAGATTTTGACCAACTAATAACACAAACAAAAGTTAAAGGAAGACCAACAAAAGTTGGCAAGACAGATCCACTCCTCTAATTCGTCATGCCTCTTCTATAGTGGATCAGTTGCTTTTTTGTCCCATTCTTAATCGGTCTTTTTTGAATGAAAATACTATTTCGCTCTTAGGATCTACTCTTTTTGTTTTGACTTTTTATTGTTTTTATGAAAGCTTGACTAAGTAGTGGATTTGTCTAAAATATGGTGGATTTATCCAAAATATTCCTACTAAAAATATTTAAACATGAGAATTGAGAAATGGAAAGACTAAATCCGGACAAACAAAAAAGTGAGGACATTTGTGTCCAAACACACATATATATGGTAGATGGAAAGACTAAATTCGGACGAAGGAAAAAGAGGAACGGAAAGATTAAATCCTGGCGAAAGGAGAGAAATATACTCTATACTGCTTTGGTTTATACAACAAATATTCTCTCATCTTAAAAGTACACGTTTGATTTTTTATTGAGCTTTGAAGAAATCACCCTAAATAGTAGGGGGCATCGTCCCTTAAAGAACTCACCCTACATAGTCATTTTTTATCTTATTTTTTGTTGAAAAAATGCTAGAGTCACAAATATAACACTCACAAAATACACAAACTTAGTACTTATGTATTTGAGTTTTTATTTTTCAATTATGTGAGAGCATTAATTAAATCTTTGGTACGTTTATATATTTTCTTGAATGTTTTGTCTGCCACTTTATATATATTTCTCGTAAGAGAAAAAAGAAAACAGTAATGTATTATTGCAAATACCAAAAGCATTGAGGATCCGTTTGGTACACGGAATTGATGGAATTGGAATTGAGTTGGAATTAAAATTTCGTGGGATTCAATTTCATAGAATTGAATTCACCAATTCCAATTCATTTTTTGCACTACCAATTCCAAATCCACATAATTTTTGTGCTACCAAACACGAGAATTAGAATTGAAGTTCTCAATTCCAATTCCATAGTTTGAATTCTGTGTACCAAACGGGGCCCGAAAGAAATTAACAATTGTCGCATTCATCACAAATCCCAAATATATGCTCGTAAATAGCAGACTAATTAATTGTAATCACCCAATTAAATACTCCGCGTGTTATATGGACGTGCTGATCCAGATGAATGTCATAAGATAATTCAACGCATTTGATTTGAAAATTTTGTTAGCAAATATACTCCTTCCGTCCACAAAAAAACTTTTCGTTCACTAATCACATGGTCAAGTTTTATTCACTTTGTTGACCTATTTTCATTACTCATTTAATAAAACAATATAATCATGTCACCTCTACTTTTGTATATTTTTTGATATAGTTTTTTAATATGTACAGAGTAATTTTTATTTTTAAATTTTACATCATTTTTCATATAAAATGATTTGAAAATAATTTCAGTCAAACATCGTAACGCGCAACGAGAAGTTTATTTGTGGACTGAGGGAGTATGAAATTAGAACTTAGGTGATATTTGTTGGAGTTGCTTACTCATTTTCTGTTAGTTATGTTATATATTTATGCATATATATGGTTGAATGTTTCTTTTAGATTTAGCCCGGGATAGACGCTGTGTTTAATACTTGCAGAGGTCTCATGCTTTGCATGATTGTCTTTCATGCAGTCGTCAGACTTCGATCTCATAATCTGTTTTTTGTAACATCTGTATGTCAACCGTTGAGTTACGCCTCACCGGTAGTTTCCGATATTATAAAATTGGACATACAATGTTATTTAATACTTTTTCTCTAATAATTAAATTATCACATCTTACTTTTACCCATCACATCAGGGGCAAAATTGGAAAGTTAACCAAAATTACACTTTCTTTATTTTTGCCAAAAGTCAAAAGTGAAAGTGTTTAAAGGAACGGAGGGAGTATTTGTTTTATGGGTCTAGTACTTGCATAGGTCTCATGCTTGCATAGGTCTCCGATATTATAAATTTGGACGTACAGTGTTATTTAATTTTGTTTTATGGGTATTCACATATTTGACAACACTCATTTTGTACATTTATTTTAGTATAAGCAGTAGCAATGGTAATAATAATGGACTACATAGGTAATAATTAATACTGGAGTAATAATAATACATAGGTAACAATAATAATAATTGTAATAATAATAAAAATTAATATTATAAATGTACGTAAATAATCTTTAAAAGCCCATTCTTTAAAGTTAATTTTTTTAACTTTCAGTTACTTCTAGTTTTTTTCAATTCCTTCTAATTTTTCCAGTTTCTTCTAGTTTTTTGAGATTATTCTACTCATGGATGAAATGAAAGAATGAAAAGAAATTAGATAAATTGAAATAAATCAAAAGAAGTTAAAAAAAATTACGAGTCAAACAAAAGTTAAAAAAACAAGAAAATAATTAAAATTTATGGAAAACGTTAAAACTTGAAAGTGAATAATTGGAACCCATAAAAAACAAAACCTTAATTTGTTGATCAAACCTAATTACTCCGTACTTAACAAACATAAATGTAAAAATGCCATATTCGTATATTTTCTTTGGGTTTTCAACAATAAGAATAGGGAAGGTATATATCTATTATATTCTACCCCCTCCCCTTTTTATTGTACTTTATTCTCAACATATATAGGGTTCACCCTCTCTGAAAAAAAAGATTCCATAATTTCTTTTTGCTTATTACACCAAACAAGTTTCACTTATTAAAAGAAGGAAAAATTACCCAAAATAATCTCAACTTTACCCGGTTTTTCAAAAATAATCCCACCTTTCACTGTGATGCATAATAATCCCAACTTTACTGAAATTTGCCAATTTTGGGTCGCCGTTAAGTGTCTAACGGAGGGTTAACGGAAATGCCCATTTTGGGCAACAAAATGAAAGTTGGGATTATTTTTGATGAATTTTTGTTTTTTAATTTTTTTTTTTGAAATTTTTTATTTAAATTTTTTGAATTACTTTCTACCTCCATCATCATTTCTTTTTCTTTTTTAAAGATTAGTCTTAGTTTAAAAAATAAAAATAATAGATATAAAAAATGAAAAAATGAGAAATGTAACTAAAATGATACAAAAATAATAAAATAAATAAGGTAATCAATGGAAACTAACTTGAAATTGGTAAAAGTAAAATAAAAATATACGGGTGAGTTTTAATATTTTACGTATTATACAAAGTATTAACATATCACTACTTATTTTTTAGAAAAAATTATCTACTATAATTTCAATTTTACCGGACGGCTTGTTCTTTTAAAAAATAAGTAGTATATTAAGACCTCGTATAGTGTGTAAAATGTTAAAACCCACCACTCCGTATATATTTATTATGTTTCTTACCCGTTTCTGTTTAATTTCTATTGATTACATTATTTATTTGATTAAGTTTGTATTGTTTTAGTTATTTTTCGCATTTTCATTAATTTTTTTATCTATTTTTTTTCTAAGGTAAGAATAATCTTTAAAAAAGAAAAAGAAATTGAGGTTAAAAGTAATTCAAAAAATTTAAATAAAAAATTTCAAAAAAAAATTAAAAAACAAAAATTCATCAAAAATAATCCCAGCTTTCATTTTGTTGTCTAAAACGGGCATTTCCGTTAACTTTCCGTTAGAAATTTAACGGCGACCCAAAATTGGCAAATTTCAATAAAGTTGGGATTATTATGCATCACAGTGAAAGGTGAGATTATTTTTGAAAGACAGAGTAAAGTTGGGATTATTTTGGGTAATTTTTCCTTAAAAGAAAATGTTTGTGTTTCACGTCTCGTTAAATTTTAAGTGAATTTCATGTTTTTAAATAATTTTGCAAGATTATAGTCGCCTAAAATTCGATATTGACAAAGATAGGGTACCCCAACAATCGTACCCCAAAGACAAACACAAAGATTCAATACATTGTTAGACACAAACATTATAGACATTGGCTCCGCTTGGCATCAACATTAAAGATTAACGTCAGCGTTTTGAAAATACTATCTAACGGTAGCTTTTAGTGTTAGTGTTTTCAGAAGTAATCAACACCATTAAATTTTATCCAAAATGCTAACGCTAATCAAAAACGGTATTCCCAAACAAGACCATTATATTTGTACTCCGTATTTTTCTTTGGTGTACAAATATTGTACAATTTCCCTTCCTCTTTTAGAATTTTGGTAACTGACTTTGAAGGCCACATCTGAACTTCGAAAATCGTGGCACCATATTCTGAGACTGCAAATCTCCATCTTTTAGTTTCCTCTTTTGGTTCTTAGACATTGTCAAACGCCAAAAAGAAAAAGTGGGCAGGGGCAAGAACGAAAGGAGCCAAGAATTGGGGGACTGCTGGGGCAATATACACATTCTTGAATCCATTTTTTCTCCGATGTACGTTACTTTTGTCTACAGTAGTAATATCTCTCCCCCCCATCTCCGTTCTCTCCCAAGAATCTCTCTCTCTACAAATGTTTCTTTCTCCCTCCCTCTCTACAGCTGTGCTTGTTGGGTTGCGGTGGCATCTTCTCTTTGTGTGGAGTCTGGTGGTGGGGGGTGGGAAGGGGAGCGGGGGTGGTGGGCCCCAGGGTCTTTATCAGCACGAGAAAAGTCCATTCTTCTCCATCTTCAATTCCCGCCTCTACTTGAATTTTGCCTTTTTTCTCCACTGGGAGTGGGTGAGTGAGTGAAAGATACAATCTTGGAAGCCTCACTGTGTGTGTGTGAGAGAGAGAGAGAGAGAGAGAGAGTTCAGAGAGATGAGGGTAGAGAGTGTCATTTTAGAGGGGAAGAAAGGAGGAGATGTTGCGATGGACACCCCAGAGAGGAACAAGAACAACCAGATCGCAACGCCCCTGTCCAAATTCGAGGTTTTTTGTTGCTGATTTGGTCATAAAGATTTCGTTTTTTTCTTGAAATCCTATTTTGATGTTTGTTCCTCGGGCAACGGGTTTTCGAGAATTGCTTCTTTTGGTCATTGTGAAGGGTTTTCTTCTACCAATGGGTTTTTGTGTATTCGTTTGAATACATAGTATTGCGTGTGTGTTTCCGCATTTGGTTTATGAAAGATCGGAATGGGAATTGTGGGGTTTTCCCCTTCAAATCAGTCGTAATATGTTTGATCTATAATGTTGGCATCAGACAAAGTTCTTGATTAATCAGACTGATTTTACCATTTTCCCCTCTAGATTTACCTGATCTGAAGTGTTGGTAGAAAATGGTGTTTTTGGTTAATTAATGAGACCTTTTTTACTCTGATTGCTGTGATTCGACATTTCGACATATAATGCAGTAATTATGGGCAATGAGTAGGGTTTTTTTTCTGGGGTGATTTCTTACCATCTTGGGAATTTATTAATTGCTTGTTTTGTTACCAAATTTCAGCCCATCATATTTCTGTCATTTGTTTAGAGGGTGTTAAATGATCTTTGAATTGCTAGCTGTTGTTAATTGTGGTACCCAATTAATGTTAGGACTCATATTGTAAATATACGGACATTGAAAATTTTTGAATAAGGTCATGTTTAAAATTTTTCACTTGTTTTATCTCATCATTTCTGCTCTACTTTGGCTTCTATTCACCTGCATTGTGTCTTTTCTAGAGAGTTTTTCTTCTTACATTCTGAATAAGTTTGCTTCTTTTGGTTGCAGGACTCACCCGTTTTCAATTTTCTTAACAACCTTTCCCCAATACAACAGCCGGTTAAGTCTGTTCACATAACACAGACATTCAACTCCCTAAGTTTTGCCTCTCTTCCATCCGTTTTCACCTCACCACATGTGAGCAGTTTAAAGGAATCAAGGTTCCTTAGAAGGTATTCTATATTCTCTTTCAAGTGATCTATCTTTTGAATTTTAGGGTGAGAATAATGCATGGTTCTTTTTTTTTCTGAATCTTGTCATCACAAATGATTTCTTCATACCAAAATAGTTAAAGAATAAACCTCAATTAATAAACATGTGTTGATCATCACTTATCAGTTGTCTATTGTTAGTGAGCCTTGTAATTTTTTAAGTAAACTTATCTCTGGATGATCCAATTGTACATAATCCAGTGGTGGTTTGTGGGATCCCCTCCAGTTGATTGTTTGCGTAGCTCGCCTGCGAGTTGGTTTGGGCCTATTTGTCTACCTATTGGGTTGGGGCAGCCCGTTCGGGGAAATTATGATCAATTTAGTACCATGTATCTCCAAATCAAACTATATTTATCTGTATTTTAGCATTCATCAGTTGTTTTTCTCCTATCTGCAGGCATCAGCTTCCCGATCCATCGAAACCAGAGTTCTCTTTTGATGACAATAATGATCACAGAGTTGAGAAACCTGAGGGCATTGAATCAGAAGCTGCTGAAAATGCAAGTGAGCAACAGGAAAGTGTTGATACCAAAAACTCTATGGTTGATGCTTCTGTCCAACCGTCTGTTGAGATTGTAAGAACTTTAGATTACAAATGCAGCAGTCCTAATTCCAGTCCATTGGGGCAAGAAAAAGATTTTATGGGATGTGAGGAGAAAACGGGAGCTGTTGGCCATCAACAGGCCGATAAGGACCAAGAAACTTCTGTGGGGTGTGAATGGGAACGTTTGATGATAACAGAAGGTGGTGATATATTAATCTTTGATTCACCCAATGATGCGGGTGCCCTCAAGAAGGAAATGGGTCCCACAACCCCGGGGTCCGCTCCATTGGTTACAAATGATGAAATAAAACAGGGCATGGAAACGCTTCCTGCAGCTGGTTATTGTGAAGGGGCTCGAAATGGAAGTGAAATACAAAACCAATCTACCCAACCAGACGAGGGATGTGAACTGCACCAATATGATGAAACTCAGGCCAGATGTTCCGATTCTTTGTTGAGTAATAATCCCATGACAGGGGGACCAAATGAGATGGATGCCGAGGTTTGAAATCTATTTGTTCATAGAGCAACAAAACCTATTTCCACACAGCCCTTTTACCAATTTGGCAACATCCCCTTGACTATAGTCATTACTCCTTATGTCCAATTTCACTATCATAGTCACTAATCATAGTTACTATGACACATGAAATGCGACAGAGGGAAGAAGTGTGAACTAAAGTAGTTACGCTTTTAATGTGTTCTAATTAGTTATGACCCACATATTTGTCTAATCCTTTTTCTCTGTCCATTCTGTTATTATGTAGATGGTTTCTGGGCTATATCGTGGGATGAGAAGGCGTTGTTTAGTGTTTGAGGTAGGCGGGACCCGGAGACAGCCTTTAAATGACAATTCAGGTTCATGCTCTTCTGCACTATTGGTTCAGCGTGATGATGGAAACAGTACTTCAAGAGACAGCCAATTGGTTGCTCCAAGTGAATCTTCTTCGCGTTGCATCCTACCCGGAATTGGCTTGCATTTGAATGCCCTTGCTGCTGCAACCCCGAAGGGGGGCATAAAAAAGGGATCTTTTGCTTTAGGGAAACAACTAGTAATTGGACCCGGTTCGGCTCCCAATTATCATCGTTCAATCATCACCACTAGTCAAGAACCCTTGGCTGTAATGTCCTCTTCAGACAGGGAAGCTCTTCCTCTGCAAATTGTAGTTTCTTCTAATGATGATGCTGGTCATTTTGCCAATGACGATATCAACTCAAGTAGTCCGAAGAAAAAGAAGTATCTCTCTCTCTCTCTCACACACACACACACACTGACTCATTCTTCCACACAAAAGATTATGAACACGCTAAGCAGAAAAAGAAGCTTGTTTGGTAGCCAAAAGTTGCTTATGATGCTAATCAGCAAATTAATCGTTTTTGACATTCTTATTTGGCCTAAATGGATTTTATCGAACATTTTTCCTTTACCCTATGTTTGGTTCAAGGAAATTTGAAAGGAATTTGGAACGAAAGGAAAAAAATGTTTTCTCTCCTTTTGTTTTTAAAATAAAATTGCATTAATAATAAAAAAGTACAGAAACAGGGGAGGACCAAACCAAAGCCTCCAAGAGAGTACAATGAAAGGCACAAAAATGATTCTCCTTTTCCTCACCAAAACAGAAGGAATCCCGCTTTCCTTCTTCTTAGCTTTTTTTCTTCTCATTTTCTTTTCCTTCCATTTTTCTTTTTTTTTCCCCTCTCCAACCAAACATGAAAATTGATTTCCATCTCTTTTTCTTTTCCTTTCCCTTCCGAATTCCTTGAACCAAACATAGTGTTAATGTTTGCAAGAGATTACATTTTTTTCATCTTATAAATAACTGAAATTTTTTCAGGCGTAGAGTGGAGTCTAAAGATAGTGAAGGTTGCAAGCGCTGCAACTGCAAGAAATCAAAATGTTTGAAACTGTAAGTTTTTATTAATTGATCTCTGAAGTTTCATTCTAAATGTTCCTGATGGGTTGTTTAGTTCTGGTTTAAATTCATTGACATTTAGTCCTTCATATAGTTAGTTGACCATTTGATTTGTCCAAATAATTTGTGACACTTGTTCCCCCAAACCCTCATTAAGCAAGCCCTTAATGTATGCACACCCACCCTCCCTGGACCCTACTCATGTGGGATCAAACTGAGTTTTGTAGTTGATATTCCAATTTATATTAATTTTTTTTTTCAAATTTCCAAAACACAAAAAACATGTTCATTGTGTGCGCTTTTTGATACATGATTTGTATTATTCACTATGAAAATATAAGATTCATATAAAAAGGCAAAATGGTGGGTAGTTTATGAAATGGAAACTTGTTCTCAAAAATTATAAAAACTAGAAATTTGTGTTTGCCAATAGTATTAACAATTCGGTTTGTTTTTTCCTTGAAAGCAAACACACTACTTTAACACAATTTCTTGTTTCAGAAAAAGGAAACGAAAATGCAAAACAGAATAAAGTCATTACCAAATGACAGCTAGGCTTCAATTACACTACATTGATGTCTAATATAACTTTTTTTTTGCAGTTATTGTGAGTGTTTTGCTGCTGGCGTATACTGCGTGGAACCATGTTTATGTCAAGAATGCTTCAACAAGCCTATTCATGAAGATACTGTTCTTGCAACCCGCAAACAGATCGAGTCCAGAAATCCACTTGCATTTGCTCCCAAAGTGATTCGTGCCAATGATTCTATGTCTGAAACCGGGGTTAGTATTACGCTATATATGCACATTCTTTTATGCCATGGTTTGGTTGGAGGGAAGGGGGAGGAAAGTGGATGAAACGTTATTCTACTACATTATTTGTTATTCATATTTAAGGAAAGAATTGTGTGGTGTTTTCTTTGTCCTTGTGGATCCCAATTTCTTCTCCTATCTTTTAATCCAAACAAATGATATTAGATCACTAATGGCTTCTTGTTTCACTGCCATTGCAGGATGACTCCAATAAAACACCTGCTTCAGCTCGACATAAGAGAGGATGCAACTGCAAGAAATCTGGATGTCTAAAGAAATACTGTGAATGCTATCAGGTTCTTCCTCGCACATGAAGGAAAAAAACGCATCTCATATGAATATGCATTTTGAGTTGGAGTTTAATTCATTTCTCTTCTTATTTGTGTAGGGTGGCGTTGGATGCTCTGTTAATTGCAGGTGTGAAGGCTGTAAGAATGCGTTTGGTAGAAAGAATGGTGAGTAGGCATTGTAGTTTTTATATTTTCTCCACAAAGTGCCCCTAAAAATGACACAAACTTTTGTGAAACGGTCTTGCACAACTCTATCTGTGAAAGATCTCTTATGACCTAAAGTTCACTCTTTCCACATCAAAAAATCGAATCTAACAGTTTAACTTGTGTAACTCAATGTCTAATAAACTCTTATTCCTTAATACTGTATTATTAAGGAACTAGTTAATATATTTTACTGTTTTTGAACTCTTAAACACAAAAAAATTGCGAGTGGAATATGTTTATTCCGAAAATAGTTATGTATTCCTTTTAGGTGAAATGTGTCACGAAGTAATAGTTTGAGCTAAAAATGTTTTTTTGAGAAACTGTTTAAACTAAAAACTATCCCTTTTGAAAAGCAAATGGTTTTGTCCAAAAGTATTTTTATGAGCTGAAAAGTGCTGTATATGACTTGGGTTTTTATTTTCAAACAACAGGTTCAGATCCCGAGTTGGATGACGAAGAAACAGATATCACTAATAAGAGTGTGGATGGGAGTTCACAGAAGCTCGTTATCCAGAACGAGATGGAACACATTCTTCTTGATTCAGTCCTGCCTGAGACTCCAATACGTTTCAAGAGGTACACTGAAACCAAAAAAACATTTCTTAGATTTTGGACCATAAACAGCTTTTGACTTGCATATTTAGCTGAAATGGAACTCCCCAAACAGGCCCTAAGACCCATATCAGCAATCTTTCGTTTCAGCAAAAAAAGTAAAACGTGTATTTTTTTGTGTGTAGACCGCCAATGCAGTTCCCTTATCTCTCCAAGAACAGGCCACCTAGATCATCATCGTATCTTTCGGTTGGATCTTCATCAGCTGAAATGGCGGTGGGAAGACCGCCCAGTTTCACTGTTCATCCTCTACCAAAGTTTGAGAAGAAGCAGTTTGTTGAGATGATGATGATGGAGGAGGAGGGGGACGAAATCCCAGAAATGCTTCAGCAAACAAAAGCGTCCCCAACCAGTGGCGTAAAGTCAGGATCCCCAAACAGTAAGAGAGTCACACCTCCTGAGAGTGAGTTTGGGACTGGTTCTCCTGGGCGCAGGAGCAGCCGCAAGCTGATTCTTCAATCCATCCCCACATTTCCTTCTCTCACTCCTAATCAGTGAGTCACACTTCTTCCTCTTCCTTTTTCTCTGGACAGGCGCGGTACACGGGGTTATATTTGTAAAATAGCTTTCATTGTTTGTTCCCTTGATGATAATAATAACCTTGTAGTTATGTCTCTTCTCTTTGATACTAATAACCTTGAAGAGTGATTGATAGTTAATCATTTGTTTATATAAGTTCGCGGCTATCCGGTTTTGCTTCTGTTCATGTTTGATCACAATATGATATGTCATTAACCTTGATGCATTACTGCATTTGCTATCCAAAACTTCATTTAGTCTGTTATTCACTCTAAGCTAAAAAGAATTGTGAAAGAAAAAGACTTTTTTAAGTCCCTTGGCAAATGGACATAACAACCATGCTCCCAAACAAAACCAGAAACTGGAAACAGATAAAAACAAATTGAACATGAAGAAAAACACAGATTGCATAACCACAAATACCACCTTAACAACTTAGGTGTAGCCAAAATACATGAGAAAACAGTATGTTCCATAACATAAAAGCAGTGCATTGATGCTTGTGAAAACAACAGCTAACATTATTATAGCAGAACAGTCAAAAATCCCAACATAATATAAAAGGCATTTAGTTTCACTTCAACATGCGCTTCCCAGCGGAGCTGCTGCAATTCTTCTTGTTCCCATAGTTGATGGTCACGTTCGTGCTCTGATTCTTCCCGTGGTTCACAGTCACACTACTAGTAGAGTTCTTCTTGATCCCAACGGGTCTTGGACCGCCATGGCTGACACTAATGGTAGTGTTTTTACTGCCTTGCCCGAGCCTGTTGTTGCTGCTCTTGCCACAATCATAGTTCACCCTGCGAACCCTCTCTTCGTGATAATATTCAGTGTACCCAGTCTTATCCCCAATCTTGACAGTCGAAGACTTCTTGTACTCGTCTGCAACGCCAATCCTCCCTGTTGATCTCTCGAAATGAGTCTCTCCCTTGGTCATCTTCTCTTTCACTGTGACTCGCTCATACCCACCACTCTTGTCCTCACTCTTCACCCTGCTCGTCACTTCACGAACTTGGGTGGCCCGATTGCCAGCTGGACCTGCAGTCCGGTACGGGTAGCTCTGCACAGCATCCCTTTTGCCATAGCCAACAACCTGCTGATTCTTCTTCCCGGAAGAGCCACCACCATAGCTTTTGTCTGCTTCAACAATAGCTGCAACGCAACAAGAAAACAACCACACAAATTCACCAAAACTTAACCAAAATCAACATCACAAACAACCGAAACATTCTTGACAGAAAAGAAAAATCCCAAAAGTTTTCATCTTTCCATAGTCGAGTAACAACCAACAACACAGATTAACAACAACAACAAAAGGAGAAGAAGAAAACTGAACAAGAAGACATTTTAGCCTCTGTTTTTTTTAACGAATTCAAGCAGGCAGTAGGGAGAAACTTATGGGTTTGGATAATTTTACCAACGAAGCCGATCATGGTTGAGCCTTTTGAGTTACAGCGTTTGGTTTTTGATGAGATGAGATTTCTACTCCCAAATGTTTGTTCTTGCTAGGAGTCGTGGAGAGGAGGCAGTGGTAGTATATATCACTGTCTCTTCAGTTCTCACTTCCCACATGTAATTGTGTACTCGTATTTTTTTTTTACCAGGTGCCAAAATAAGGAAGTGTTAAATTGTAGTTGACATCTAATTTTGTCCTTGATGTGATATGTAAAAATAAGATGTGATAGATAGATTATTAAAGAAAAAGTATGATGTAATAGGTAGGATAAGAAAAATAGGGGTAAAATTGTTTTTTAATAGAAAGTGGAGGCGTTTCGGTGGAAGAGAAAAAATGAAAGAAGAAGTGTTTTGGAGAACAGATAAAGTATCATTTTGCCATGATTCCCATGAATATTTGAGTTCTAGAAAAATGCTTAAAATTATCGATTCGGCTATTTGTAGCATTCAACCATCGCTCATTTCAAATCTGCAGCCACATCAACGCTAACTGCACTCGCCATCTTACTCACTTCTACTATAATGATTGTACCTTTATTTTTTTTATTTAATATTTATTTCTTTCTACCCAAATTAAAGTCTATTTTTGATAAAATAATAAAAATTTATGCTTTTTTTTCTATTTTTCTATTACAGATTTTTTTTGCTTTATTAAACTTGTTCGGTATTTTATTTAAATTTATTATTCATATAGAATTTGTTTGATTTTTTATTTGATTTCTTTAAATTTTTATACCATTTTTACCGTACTAAAAAAAGAAAAAAACAATTCATAATAGAAGATACACTATTGCACAACTAAAAATAGGATTACCCCCAATTTTTTTAAACAAAAAAACATATAAATACGTTATTATAAGTATCACTATTTTCGGGTTCGATCATTCCTAACATGTTTTACTTTTTTAATAGCATAACAAAGAAACATAAGTTAGTTTAATTTAAAAAGAAAAAAAACATGATGAGGGAATTTAATATTAAATGTGTTTCTTTCCAAAAATATAATAATAAAACATACCTCGTTCGATTAGAAGTGTTTGCACGAAAAATATAAGTGAAACATAACCTCAAAATTATATAAGCAATATTAGCGTCATTGGATAGATCTTGTAAAAATATTTCCAACGACATATTTTACTCCATATTATATATCAAGTAATGACTTGTATGTAAAAAGTTATGGACAAAATACAGGTTATACTTTAAAAATTAAATGGAAAATAAAACAAAAAAGGATTTATGGCTTACCTTTGTGGCCGACTGGCGCCGATAATAGATATCTCTCACGCCATAGAGGGGCGGGGTGGTGTTCCCTCAGTGTGGCTTGTCAAGATGGCAAAGCCTCCTCGTGGTACATTGCAGCTAGACTAAAGCCCATTCTTTAGGATTAGAAAAAAGAGAGTTGGATGTCGGAAGAAACTGGAAGAACTGGAAAAATCTAGAAGGAACTTGAAGGATTAGAAGAAACTGGAAAAATTAAAAAAAACTGAAAAAACTAGAAAAATTAGAAAATCTAAAAAAACTTTAGAATTTTTTTGTGTATTTTTATATTATTCTCATTCAAATTCTAGTTGTTATAAATTATTATTATTATTATTATTGTTGTTGTTGTTGTTGTCATCATCAATGTGCCTTTATTTTTTATTTATTAATTTATGTGTCAATCTGAAATTCGACTTGTAATTGATAAAGAAAGAAATGAAATACGGAGTATATTCTTGGAACATATAAGGGCTCCATGCTTCGAGTGTCGTTCTCGTTATCAGGAATTGATATCAGAAAGTATTTTTTTGACGCATCTTTGTTATTTAAGCAATACCTCAATTTGAAAAATGTTATTTTTTATTATGTACTTTGTATGCCCCAATTTGTACACAATGTTGTCATAATTCTTTATATAGTCATTGAGAATGTACATCACTTCTCCTTTCAATTAGACAAACAATAATTTTTGTTCATGTGGTTTAATTTAAAACATGGAAGTTTGTTTTAAGAAAGTCGTGTAGGAGTAATGTACCAATAGGCATATTTTCTTGGAAAATGTTAGGGTGTCACCACATGGGTGCTATCATGGGTGCACTCATGCTTCACACAGACAAACACAGACGATAATTGTCTGTGTCGCACAAACAATTATCATCTGTGTTTGTCTGTGTGAAGCATGGGTGTACCCATGGTAGCACCCTAGCATGGTCCTATTTTCTTTTGGTACAATACAAATAGGCATATGACTGTACGAGTGAGGGAAGAAGCACTAATTCACTATTGAGTAACTGTTAAGAGTATCCCACATCGGAAAAGTGTGAGAAAAATAATCGGTATATAAGCTCTTAAGTTGAACTAACTAATCGATTAGATTCAAATTTTTAATGTGGTTCAACCCAAGTGTCTTATTACCCAATCCAGTTGTCCATTCTCATCCCAAATTTTATCATGGTATCAGAGCAGGTTTTGGCCCACCTCATTTGTCAAGGTGTCTGTCTAGACGTTCATTCCTAGCGGCCCGTTAGTCTTTAGCTTAGTTGTGCGTATGGAGTATGTACTCAACGGCCTGTGGCCCGTTTAACACGATTGCTCGTCTAGAAGTCCATACCCAGCGACTCGTGGTCTTTTAATTTAGGTGTTGGCGCTAAAAAAAAGTCAATGGAATGAGAGTTCAAAATGGCCCCAAGCTCTTGAGTTGAACTAAGTAATCGATTGGATTCAATCTTTTAATGTGGTTTAACCCAAGTGTCTTATTACCCAATCTAGTTGTTCATTCTCATCCCAAATTTTATCAGTATCCTATCAAATATGACATTCAAATAATCAAAGATTTTAAGTTGTAGATTAATTATGCATTTTGGATTTACTTTGACTATTCTATATTGATCATGTGAGAATAAATATTTTTTATATAAAAAATGAACATTTTCTAGAAATATAATGTGCATTCCTTACCAGAAAAAATGATTTATAAGCTAAGAGTGATTGTGTGGCAAAAATTTATAAAATTGACTTAAAAAGATGAGAGTTAGGTTTATGTGAAAAATGTTCCCCATTATCATATCTCTCCCATTTCTTTTCTTTCTTTTGTTAATTTTAATTAAAAATATTTTGTTATAGTTGATTTTGTAGGTTAATTGTTGTATGAACCTGTTTAAAAAAGTTAGTGAGTTTTAACTTTTTTGTGACACTAATGTGGCACTATAAAAATTACTTTTAAAGGTTTACCATTACAACCATCTTAAAATATAAACACAATAAAACTAAATAAAAATTTAAATACTACGAATTTAGAATAATAATAAGAATGGTCTAAAAAGCACATATTAATCCATCCCCCCCCCCCCCCCCCCCCCGTTTTTTTGTTGTTTATTTTTCTGGATCTTCAAAGGAACTGAGAGATTTGGGGAAGAAATGGAAGCACGAAAAATGAGTCTCCGCCCGTGATATATATATATATATATATATATATATATATATATATATATATATATATAGTCACTATTTTTCATTTTCTTCAAATTTTTTCATCTCTTTCTTTTTTAAAAAAAAAATCAATTTCTTAACTCCTAATTTTTTCTAAATCTTTCTTATTTTTTTAATTCCTTTAATATTTTTCAATTTCTTTCAGTTGTTTTCAATATCCAACCATTTTTAATAGAGATATTTGCACTAAATAGCACTAAAACTTGAGTCATTTCTCTAAATAGCACTTAAATTGTTTTTTCCCTGAATATCACTTAATAATGTCCATAATGTCCAGTGATGGTGAATATTCATTTGAATAATGACTAATTCATAATGACTAAAAGTGATACATTGGGAAGAAAAACACATGTGGTGCTATTTAGAGAAAATTATTATGTTTTAGTGTTATTTAAGTAAATTCCCCTTTTTAATATAACATCAAAGGCTTAGCATTGTAGAAAGTTAATTTAATTAAAAGAATGTGAATGTAATAAAAATATACTCATGTCACAAAATATTCGTAAAATTTAACTTTTTCAAATCACATTGTATAATTTTTAATTATAAAATTATAGTTTTATTTGCTTTGCAAATTGAAAGAATAAAATAAATTTCTCAAAACTTTATACTCCGTACAAGATAAATTTGATGGATTTATTTTTATACTAATTTGAAATACATTTTTATTTTTATTTTTATTTTTATGCAAATAAGTATTTAGGGCCCGTTCTTTAGAGCTTGAACTCTTAATTTCCAGTTTCTTTCAGTTCCTTCTAGTTCTTTCCAGTTTTTTCCAGTTCCTTCCAGTTCCTTCCAGTTTCTTCCAGTTCCTTCCAGGTTCTTTCAGTTTCTTCTAGTTTCTTCTAGTTTTTTTTCAGTTTTTTTCCAGTTTCTTCTAATTTCTTCCAACTATATTTATTTTCTTCAAATTTTTTCTACTTTCAGACAAATCACTCTAAAAAATATATTATTATTATTATTACAACTTTTTTTAATTACAACTTTTATGTTCATAACTATAGTTTATGAATTATTTCATTTTTTCATCTCACTATTTTTATGATTCACATTCATTCTTCCAGTTTTTTCAACTTTTTAATATGAATAATACCGTTTTTTTGTATATTAATCTACATGAAAAATTAGGAAACTATATAAAAAATTATGGATAAATAGTTATATAGAATATTTTTTAATCTAAATTTATATAAGGTAAATTACATTTAAGGGTCTGGAAGAATGATATTATGAAAACCAAGAAAAAACTACATTTTGAAAAAGAAAAAATGACCCAAGAAGTGTAATATTTATGCTAATTTTACATTCTAATTATTTTTTTAAACTAGTTTTTTGTATATGAAAAATATAACTCGTAATATTTTTTTATCTTGAATACAATCATTAAGATAACGGGGTAACACTACCACAACCATCACCACAACCACCACCACCACCACCACCAACAACAACAACAACAACAACAACAACAACAACAACAAAAATAATAATAATAATAATAATAATAATAATAATAATAATAATAATAATAATAATAATAATAATAATAATAATAATAATAATAATTTATAACAACAAGAATCAGAATGAGAATAATATATAACCACACATATTTTTTAAAAAAACTTTTTAAAGATTTTTTAACTTTTTATATTTTTTTAAGTTCTTCCAATTTCTTCTAGTTTTTCCAGTTATTTCCAGTTTCTTTCAGTTTCTTTCAACATCCCGCTTTTTTTTTCCCGTCCTGATAGACCCTTAGTAATAATTGCAAGAGGGGAAGAAAAGTGAGAATGAATTGATGATAGCAAAGGAGATTTACCCCCAATTCAAATCCGGGAGAAGCATAGTTCTGTGAAACCCTAAAATCACAGTCAAATCATCTGCAACCCGAATTGGGGCAAATTTCCTGAGAGGGAAGACAATCATGGGAGATTCCGATGCTAAATCTGAAGCCTCGCTGAAAGATAAAGGCAATGAGTTCTTCAAAGCCGGGAACTATCTGAAAGCCGCGGCTCTATACACTCAGGCCATCAAGCAAGACCCATCAAACCACACTCTCTACAGGTACTTCGACATTACTGATACAGATAATGCATTTAAGCAACTACATAAGTACCTGCTGCTCGTGGGTGGGAGAGAAGCAGATGAGAAATGAGGGTGTTTATTGAAAAAAGGATGCGAAATGTTCATCGGGTGTTCTTTATTGGAAGTTCCAGGAAAGCAGGAGTAATTATTAAAAGGATGAGCTTTCTTTTTATATATAAATTTTATTCTTGATGGAATCTACTTCTTATTAGCCATTTCTTTGTGTTTTTTGTCTATGTGTTGCTGTCGTTTTGTTTCACCATATAACCGTATAATGCGGGGTACCAAATGCCCGTCCAAGAATGGAAAACGGATAAAAATGAGATGCTTAGGTGTATACATGCCAGTTCTATTGTTCAATGTAAGGAAAATGGTTGTATTTACCCCCATTGGTTATGATTAAACTAAGTAGACTCATTTTTGCAGTTAGAAATAAGTCCACTTTTCCTAAATAGATTACTCCCTCTGTCCTTTATTAATATTCCACTTTACTATGTACATGGTCAAACTATATTCACTCTTTTTTTATACCTATTTTCATTGATCATTTGATAGATTAAAATAGTCTTGCCACCACTTGTTTTGTAGAACTTTTGGAATAGTTTTTAGATGTATAAGTTTTATTTATAATTCTACACCAATGCCTATATAAGTTGAATTGAAAATAACTTTGGTCAAACATCATGATCAGAAACTGGAACATTATTATGGGACTGAGAGAGTATAATTTAAGGATTAAGGAGTTTACTTTTGCATCAGGGCTGATTGACCAGAGTTACCACCTATCTCGTAAAAATGAAAGATTAATTGATCTGTTTTTTCTTCTCTTTTTTCCCTTATGCGTGTATATGGCTTTATTATACCCAGTATGTAATATTCTTGTTGCCCACCCCATGATCTCATATTGTTTCAACTTTCTGATGGCTTGATGCACATTGCTACAAAATCAGATTGAAAATAAATGAAGGTAACCTAAAATTTTGCAGTGATTCTAAGAATTGATTCATTTAGAGGTGCTTGACATCGAGTCTACTTTAGGCAGAACCTCAAAAGCGAATCATGCTTAAGTTTTATCAGGCTGCTGTTGTGTACTTCTGTAGTGACTTGTGATGTGAGTTTGAAACAAAATAACTAACACTAATGATAATTGGAACCACCTTTAGAATCACACAATTGTGTGTGAGCTTCATATGAAACTTTTCAGTATCAGGACACCTTAACATTGAGTCTTATAATTTCATCGCACACGTTAACATTGAGTCTTATAATTTCTGCAGCCTGAAATAATATAATCTTTCACAAAAAAAGTACCCCCTCCATCCCGATGTACTCATCCTGCTTTTTTGCACGTAAACCAAGAAGAAGGATTAAAATTGGAGAAATAATTGTAATGCTCTTGCTTTTTGCACATATACCAAGGACAAGGCTTGGTTGAGGAGTAACAAGTGTAATATAGTTGGGGCAAAAGGGTAAACTAATCCTTTACTCATTTATAAAGAAAGTCGACAAATACATCGGGACGGCCCAAAAAGGAAAAGTGGACAAACATATCGGGAGAGAGGGAGTATAAATCATAAAAAAATAAAACAAGGTAATTCTTGGACCTGATTTTTTCCCATGGTTCAGCGCATTTTTTTGTCTTTGTCTGTGTTTTTTCCAGCAATCGTGCTGCAGCGTTTCTCCATCTGGTTAAACTGAATAAAGCACTTGCTGATGCAGAGATGACAATCAGCTTGAAGCCTGACTGGGAAAAGGTATAAAGTTCTTCTTGTAGCTGTTTAGTTAAGGCATGTCATTATGCTCACAAACTTTTGCTGTGTGTATAATATAACCACTTGTGACGCAGGGGTATTTTAGGAAAGGATGCATACTAGAGGCTATGAAACGATATGATGAGGTGTGTATCTCTCTCTCTCTCTCACTGCAAGAAAATCTCACTGTAAGAAAAACTCTATGGGTATATTGGGATGGAGGATTTTTCCGCTTCTGCAAGGGGATTTTGGAGGGCTTAGTTTTCATTTTGATGAATAGAATGTTTCTAAAAACGAATAGAAGCCATTGATATTTTATACTACCTTCATCCATCAAGTACATAAAAATTGTATTACATATTTGTACATAATTATTTAATTTGATTTATGTTGTAAAATATTTTCAAACAATTATTTTATTTTAATATTATACTGTAATATTTATTTATTGTCTACTTTGACTACAAAAAGTCAAACTGGACAAACACATTGAGACATCGGGAGTAGAATAATTGAAAAAACATACTTTTTAGGAGTTTTTTAATACTTCAATTTTCATATATCAAGAATCAAGATATATACATAAGCTGTGTTTCCATCCATTATCTGCTACCTGCTATCCAAACAAACTTTCAATTTTTTTCCCAATAAAAACCATATATATGTTGCTGATGTTTCTGGTTTACATAATATAGGCAATGGAAGCTTTCCAGATCGCATCAAAGCACAACCCGCAAAGTGTGGAGGTATCAAAGAAAATCAAGTCTCTTAACCAATTAACAAAAGAGAAAAAGCGATCTGAAGAGGTGGAAATCATGAGATCTAATGTTTCAGTGTCAAAACATTTGGATACTTTGAAATCTGAATTGGTAAGTTACTCTGCAGGTATCTGAATTTACAAGCACTTATTTAATTACTTTATCAATTAAGTAATTAATATATCTTTTCATTTTTGAAGTCGGGAAAATGTGGAGATGAGACTACGAATGAAATGTTCTCTTTTCTTGTTGAAACCATGGAGACTGCTATAAAATCGTGGCATGAAACTTCTAAAGTGGAGGCTAGAGTTTATTATCTTCTTGACAGGGAGAGAACAGACACTGAGAAATATGCTCCAGCTGTCAATATTGACAAGGTTTTAGCTTTAAATTCTTGTGACATCTTCTTGTGCCAAGTCAAACTGTTTTTAAGATTGTGTTGGTTTTTTCTTAATTATTACAGGCTTTTGAGTCACCTCATACGCACAGCAGCTGTTGTTCATTCCTCAGACAGTATGCTGAAGATTCTTTCTCGCAAGCAGCATGCTTGGTTACACCCAAAAAAGCTATATCTTATCCACAGGTTGGTTTTTCAAAATCATGATTTCTTTCCATTTGAAAAAAAAAATCATGTTCATGGTGTTCAATGACTTGTGTTGTTGGTTTGGTGGGAAATTATTCTCTTAGGCTTCCTTTAGGCACCACCGGATCTGTTAATAATTAGTTGTGTTTACATCGTCTAATCTTAGGTGTGGAAAGGTCAAGGATCAAGGAAATGGAAGCATGGCCAAAGTGATGGGTTCTTCATTCAATTTGAATCACCTTCTGTACGCAAGCTCTGGTTCATCGCCAGTTCAATTGAGAATGGGAAAACCTTGTGCAGGTTTGTTACTCTCTCTGCTACTGTTTAACGCTAAGCTTTAACCCATGTAGATTACTGTCATAATACCATTTCTTTGAGACTTAAGAGTGATCTTTTTAAGACTCAATTTCTGAATGAAATACGGAGTTTCATCTTTGTGGATTTAATGCTTAAATATGTTACCCATCCCTGCAAACTTGTCTTTTGTTTGGGTCCATGAAAAATTATTTGGGCATTTGGGCATGCAGCCATGCACTAAAAAGAATGTCTCAATCTTTCTTCAGGGATCCGGTTTCGTTGGACATCAGTGCTCATGAACTTATTCCTCGCCTGTTCAAGTAAACATAATCGATACATCTCATGAGAAGCCTTGTTCTTCTTGAACATCGAAGAAACTGGCAATCCAATGACTCTACATGGATGAGATCCTCTTGATGCTCTACTTTCGTATGGCAAAAGGATCGAAATGGGAAGAGAGCGGTTTCTCAAACCGCTTGGTTGTTTCGACTTTCAACTGTAAGCTCATTTTCGCAAAGGTTTGATCCCTCGTATATTGCAAGCCTTTTGTTCGTCATATAATATATATATCGCGGGTTAGGGGGACACAGTTTGCTGCTTGAATATTTGAAACTGAGAGTGGAAATGAATTTATCACGGCGCCGTTGGCTTATAACTTCTTATCTATTTTCTTTAGGGCATGCTTCGATTGGGGGTTTTGGCGGGAAAGATTTCGAAGGTTTTTTTTGGTTCCGTTTAGGAGCCAGTTTTGGATTAATCTGTTTCAATAAAATAAAATAAAATGTCAAAGACATATTTGAAGTGTAGACTTGGTCTCCAAAACCTTCACATCAAAACAGCCTTGCAGGGTAAGGTTTAGTTTGTTTTAGTACCTTGAGATTTATCATATTTAAATTATTCTAGGGATTTTAAAAAAAACTTTATACTCGTATTTTAGCTATCTAAATCTCTTTTTTTCTTTTTTCTAAAAGAGTAAATTTCATAAGGTAGTGTTTTGGTAGTTAGAACTAATATTTCATTTCAATTTATGCAAAATTTGAGTTCTTGAATTTCAAATGACAGGAAGGTGTATATAAATTTCAAATTAAGCTTTGTTATGAATTAGAGTAATTTAACTCAAATCCAAATCTAATTTTTTTAAGTTTCCCAAACAAGGAATTTGAACTAAATCCAAATTTAAGTTTTCAAAAATACCATAAATGATTTCTGATGATGAGTGATTTTTCATATTGATGATCAATTTTAAGATATTAGATAAATGATTTTCAATTTTTGAAATTGTTCCATAAACGGTATTTAAGACTGGAAAAAATATTTTTTCATATTTGCTTAAGAGACTTTAAGGGACAGTTTTAAAACATTCAGAATCATTTATATAATAGTTTAGAATTTGAGATTAAATATAGAAAATCACCTGTTAGTAAGTATCAATTATGAAATTTATTCTTTCTAAAAATTGAAAATTTGGTGTTCTCATGTTCTCAACCATGTTGTCTTCAACTTATTTTTTTATTTATTACTTATATATTCTTATTAGAATTTTATCAGATTAAAAACAACGTTAAATATAATTACAATTAGATCAGAACTTAATCGAATTAGATTAGAACTAATCAGATAAGTTGAAGAGAATAAGAGACCTGTAAGACAACCCGTTGCGAAAATGGGTCCCACCAATTGTTATATGTATATATACAATTATTATATCACTACACATTGTCATATGCCGCTGCTGCAATCTCAGTCGTTGCAGTGGTGGTGGTGGCGGCGGCCTTGGGAGGCTTGCAAGTGTGGAGAATGTAATTGCATGTATTTACTGCTTCTGCCACTGTCAAATATATCCACTCTTTCCCTATTGACTCCATTAACATTGACTTTTCAAGCTTCTTCATCATCTCCCCTCCTGGGTTTGCCAATACAAGCTAAACATCCACACACAAACACAAAACCATCATTTAAATGCACACAACCCCCCCCCCCCCCCCCCACCACCAAATAATGTAGTGAATTCTACACAATGAGACGCTACAATTGAAAATATTTTACATTTAGATTAATTATAAAGAATCATTTATGGAATTTACTTAAAAATAAAACGAGGTTAGTAGTGGTGAGACTAGGGATGTTTTCGTTTTGTACCTTGAGATTTCTCAAATCTAATTCCTTCTTTACTTCATCAAGCATAGAAATCCCACTCGTATCAACGTTTCCAACGGCTGCAATTTTATTCCTCCAACAACGTTAATATACACGAATAACACTTACTTTACCTCCAGAGATGACACCAAGGTTGACACCACTAAAGACAATCGCGTATAGCCTGTCAGAAATCATTGCCCCTCACTTCGAGAGTGTCAACCTTGATGTTATCCGTCATATGACTCAAGTTTAAAAGGAAAAAAAAACTTTCTCACCGCTCAAATCCAAAACGACATATTGTAGCTCAGTTCCACTCATATTGTCAATCTTCTCTTCCTCTTCATCTATCCATCTGAAGATCCTAAAACCCACCAAACCAAAATTATTTATGATGTCTTAACGACAACACTAATCAAGTACGAGGCCTTATTAACCTAATTATAAAACATGCGAGAGTCTTAATTAAGTTTATTAGTTATGTTTTATATGTACAAACCTTTCCCTCAAGTAACCAGCATTGGCAAAGTAAATGGGAGCACCAATGTGAATGATGAGGATTCCGGGCACGGTTGCTGCCTTCGGGTACTGATCCACACTCCTATACGTGCCCGAATTAAGGACGTTACCTAAGATCATAGTCTTAGGCCTTGCTACAAACAGAAGCACTCTTAGCATGGACAATGCCACCTATTAAGAACGTACACGAGTTAATTATTTCTCTCATCGTTAGTTGTTTATATAATAAATATGTTGAAATTTTGGTGGTCATACCGCGACAACGAGGCCGATTTCAATGCTACCGAAGATGACACCGATGTAAGCGCTGATGCAGACGAGGAAGTCAAATTTGTCGAGCTTCCATAGATGGATGGCGGCTTGGTAGTCAATGACACCCAGCATGGCTGAAATTATTATGGAGGAAAGGACGACGAGAGGGGTGTAGTAGAAGAGTGGGGTGAGGAATAGGAGCGTCATCATCACTGTCACCGCCATTACTATGTTCGACACTGCTGTCTTGCATCCTGCGTTGAAGTTCACTGCTGTCCTGGAAAACGGTGCTGGTGCAAAAAACATTCGTTGGCAATTACTTCGTCAAGTTATAGATCGAATAGAACTCCATGTTTTGATTTACGAAAAACGATGTTATTATTTGACAAAATCGATGATAAATTGTTAAATTTACAAGGGCAAATAAGGAAAGAAAGAAACAAAGAAGGGTGAAGAAGCTAGTGTGTTACCAGTGGTCAAGTAGCAAGAAGTGCAAGAGCCAGCAATGTTCATTATCCCAAAGGCTATCATCTCTTTGTTCCCATCAATGTGATAGTTTTTGAACATGGCAAAACTTCTCCCCACTGCTATTCCTTCCTGAATTATACAAATATTGACCCATTCTCATATATAATTATATTATATATGTTGAACATTTATTAATTCTTTTATTAAAATTGTTTTATGTGCACAATTGAAAAAATGTACATTCATCTACTGCTTTACCTTATTCCTCTTGTTTAAATAAATTTTAATCGTCCATTTCAAAGACGTTATCTACGTACAACACTTGTCAATGCTAAATATTTTACCCAAAGCGGTTTTTGTTATAGAATTATACACCAATTCTTACTTATATTATTTTAAAATAAATTCAGTCAAAAATCAACATAATCCTATTTTGACACAGGAGGGGAGGGGTACCACTTATTGAGTGTCAAGTTGACCAGTTGATGAGTTAGGAGGAGGGACAGTACGGACATTTGGGAAAATATCAATTTTGGAATGAAGGAAAAGACAAAAGAAGGGTGACCATGTTACAGCCTTAAGCAGAATCTCAGGGACGACGACCTGTTTCAATTATAAATACCCACTCTTAAAAAATTATTCCCTCCCTCTTTAAAATATTAAATTAAACTGTGGCATTTTTTGACCATGGATTAAATATAATTCAAAATAATTAGATATTATAAAGAATTAACAGTTTAAAATTATATTTTAAAATAAACTTAATTTTACTAAATGTATATTAGAATTAAATATATTTTTTCCATAATTTGCGGTCAAAGAATACCACATGGAGGCAGATGAATACATTATTTTCATGAATAAATAAATATTTGCATCAAACTTATATAAGTTTTGAATTAAAAATGATGAATATTGTAAAAGAAACGGAGATGCGGACTTTCAAAGCGATAACATTCCAAGATTTTGGAGCTGGACGAAAAGGGTGGAAAATGTTTCCAAATTGTAAATGCATTGATATGGAATAAAAACAAATGAATAAATAATTGAATAGTAGTGTGGTGGGTACTTACAGCTAGGGCAATGACACCGGTGATGACCCCAGCCTTAATGGCGGTGCCGATGTACGGCGAACCAAACGCCAGCTCCGATGCAGATGCCGGATTTATCCCTTTCTTCAACTCCCCTATCTTCATATCATCAATCATTTTTCATTTTTCATTTTTATTTATTGTTATATATATATATATATATATATATATATATATATATATATATATATATATATATATATATATATATATATATATATATATATATATATATATATATATATATATATATATATATATATATATATATAAATATGCATATAAATATATATAAGCCACCAAAATAATAGACAGATTATTATTATTATTATTATTATTGTGTAGAAATTAATTAATGAATTAATTACCACTTGGACTCCATGTTTTTCGGCGTGGGTGAAATAGACCAAGACGCTGCCCAAGATGACGGACGTTAACGGCGCCATCGCATTTATCCAGAAGAATGCTGCTTTCTTTTTGCTCTGTTTATCACGGAGTGATACATACGTTGGTGGTCGGTCCGTCGTCACAATCAAACCAATTATTCAAATAATGCTAAATCAATAGAAATCCCTTTTTTTCTCTTTTCAAATGGAGCGTAAAATGTTACACAAGCACTCCGATTCGTCTCGAAAAGACGTTTTTTTGTTTCATTTTCCGTGCATCTCATAACATACTTCAACCCAAATCTACAATGTCTAAAACTCACATCATCAATTTCTTCTTATTACGCGTAAAAATTATTATTTTGGAAGTATCTTAGACATTTGAGGTGTGGTAGAAGTACGTCTTTTATGAGATATGCAAAAAATAAAACAAAATATCTTTTAGGACAATTTTTTCTGGACTATGGAAAGTAGATAGGGTACAAATTGGGGTACCCCAAATGGGGTACCCAGCATTCCTCTTCCTTTTTTGGAAGGGCATGCAAATAGGAAAAAAATGAGTTAAATTACTTACAAAGTACTTGGTGAGCAATAGGAAGAAGAGAAAACAGCATCCAAGGACTCCACTTTCCCATCTCCACTGTACAATGTTACAATAATTATTAAAACCAGCATTCTATTAGGTGGTTTTCATTAAATGATATACTCCCCCGTCCCAGAAAACATTTCTCTTTTCTTTTTTCATTCTTCTCAAAAAATGCTTCTCGTTTCTATTAAAAAGTCACTTTTACTCATTGCTTTTTTATACCCCACCTATCACATCATACCTTTTTACTAATAATCTACATATCACATCTTACTTTTACCCATCACATCAAAGGACATTTTTGGAAATTCAATACCAAAAATACACTCCCCTTAAACCCCTCTTCAAAATAAAAACTCTCATGTTTTCCGGGACGGAAGGAGTATATATATATTCAATAGTAAAAAAAGATAGAAACGTACTACCTGATGGAATTGGGTGAGAATGGAGCGGAGGACAGAGAAGAAGTCGGTGGCATGGGTGAAATGGACGAGGCCAAGAATGCCCTTGAGCTGCTGCAGGCAAACCACAGTGGCTGCTCCCCCCATGAACCCCAATATTGTTGCGTGTGACAAATAATCCACTATCATTCCCAACCTGCACCCATTTCCCCCCACTCTACCTCCTTATTTCCTTGTACGTCAATTATTCACACACTATTTTGCCTCTTTTTTTTTTAATTTAAAAAAAAAACTAATCCCTACATCCCATAAAACCTTTTTTTTTTAAGAAAAAAAAAGGACACCCTTAAAATAAGTCATTTTGGTGTTATTTTCTATTTTTGTCCTTATTTTATACTCCGTAATAGAGTAGGATGCGATGTGTAACATAGACGAGTCATAATTAGAAAATAACATCAAAATTACTCATTTTAAGGCGTGTTTTTTTTCAAATAAGAAGGGTTTTATGGACGGAGGGAGTATCTCAAAAACATGCATACCCAAGAATTTTCTTCACACAACAACATAGAAACAAATCTAGCAAAATCCCACACACAAACAAAAAAGTAAAATTTGCACTAAATGGGACTAAGACATAAGTCATTTCTCAATATGTAGGAATTAAACTTTTTTATTCCCTAAATTGGACTTAATAATGACTAGTGAGAAGAATAATGTCTAAGTGATGCTCTACATTTAGCTGAGTAATGACTAATTGATAACGACCAATGATCCTACATTGGGAAATAAAAATATATGGTCCTGTATTGAGAAAGTCATTATGTTTTAGTCATATTTAGAAAAATTACCCAACAAAAAACTCAAAAACATGCATACCTGAAGATGCCTAAAGAAGCTTGGAAGAGGCCGGCAAAGAAGGTGGCGGTGAGAACCAAGTGAAGGTAGAGATTGGGGTTGAGCTTGGGGTTGACTTCCTTCCCCAACATCGCCGCCAATAGCAGCGACGGCACCGCTACCGTCCCTATCGCCATGTCCCGAGAACTTCCTAACACCGCATACACAAGCGGTGGCACAAAACTCGAGTCTGCATGCATGCATACAATTAAGCTTAGTTATATATATTTTTTAGTTAATATGGACACATTTTAATCGTCAAATACATCAAATTTGACAACTTGTGTTCCATTTTACAACAATCAAATAAACTTTTGATCTGAAAGGTTTCCACAATATAAATCTCATTAAGTTACTCTGAATATTTGTCTATTTTTTTTCATTTTTTGGTCAAAATTGTTAAATTTTGACCTCAAATTAAATAAAAATAATACTCGTATTAGTGTTTAGTCGGTCTATGGGGATATGATACACCAAACGCACATTGAAATATATACCACGTGCCATCCATACATGCAGTAAAATTATTTAGCACTTCTTTTGTATTATCATTTTGTCTGCCATTTTTATCACTATCTTTACACGACCTCCAACTTCATATTTTAAATATTAATCTAATATCTTTATTTATTTGTCCATGTTATTACATGGAGTACGTTAATTCAAAATGAATCTAATAATTTTAACTGTATTTTTCTAAATATTGTTAACATTTATTTACCACAGGACAGAAATTGTGACAAAGTAAATAAGAAAAAACAATCTAACAGTATTAATCGGTCAACGTTTTTCCACGTCAAATTTCTTTTAAAATTTGTTGAACTATTATCCGTAACAAGAAATATACCCCGTAAATGAGACAGTAAATGTTGGACACTTGGAGAAGATAAACATTGGAAAGAAATACATAAATTGATACAGCGTGTTGTTAAATATCACTTCATTATGACTAAATCCACTTCATTTGCGTTAAATGAATAAATTATTTAACCTTAAAAATTGGCTATGGTTTAATGCTTTTTTATGTTTTTAGGTATAAAATTGTCTATTTTCACCATAAATAAAGCGGATTCAGTCAGAATGAGGATGAATATACTAAAAAAACGTCAATTAAATAATTTAAAAAATGCCCACAAGAATATTTTCTCGTGCGTACTAATTTACTTATATAGCACTAAAACATAATGACTTTCCCTAAATAGCATTACATGTGTTTTTTCCCAATGTAGCACTTTTAGTCATTATGCATTAGTCATTATTCAAGTAAATATTCACCATTATGGACATTATTAAGTGTTATTTAAGAAATAAAATAATTTAAGTGCTATTTAGGGAAATGACTTAAGTTTTAATTTAGTGCTATTTAGTGCAAATATTTCAATTCTTTTGTATCCTTAGATACATGCTTATTTTATGGACCTTCAGATATAAAATGATTTTATGTAATAAATCTTGTAAAAATTAAAAAAAAAGGCTTTGAATTCATCAAAAAATAAGTGCCATATTATAAATGGGATTATTTGGTATTCCACAATTTGTGATTGGTTACTAAAGGCCTGTTTGGGATTAGCTTTAGCTATTAGTGTTAGCGTTTTGAAAAGGTTATTGACAGACAATGTTTAGCGTTAGCGTTTTCAAAGCAATCTACACCGTTAAAATTTTATCTCAAACGCTAACGCTAATCTCTAACGCTATTCCCAAACGGGCCCTAAACAAATATTTTGGTGCATGACGTGTGGTTGACACACGAGTCAATCAGATTGGACTGTTTTGAAAAGGTTAGAATTAATAACGGATTACAAAAAATGATTTAACTATAAATATAGTAGTCAAGTTTCATGAATATGACTTTCTTTAGAAACAAACCATTATAAGCCAATTAAATAACAGTTCGTATATCATTTAATCAACTTGCCATAATTATCCGGTATCATCATTATCATTTATAGATAAAGATTTATATAAGCACACACAGATAAAAATTATATATATATATATATATATATATATATATATATATATATATATATATATATATATATATATAATTTTTATCTGTAACATATTTGGTAGGGCACAGTCCAAATTACAGTTATCAAAATTAATAATCAATTTCGAATTCTTAAAATTTCAATTTTTTTTAACTCTGAGATTTCATTTGTCACACACTCTCAACATTGGAGTATTGGACTTATTTGGACCACTACATGTCAATAGAAAGTTTAATTTAGTGAAAAATATTGGCTTATATAATTTTCTAGTTACTCTCTTTGTCCTTAAAAGATTGTAACACTACGTTAAACGAAACAAATTTTTGAGTTTTTTAGATTCATTATAAAAAATAATTTTACATATTCATAAACCACGTCAAAAGTTCTATCTACAAAATAAGACATGAAAAAAATACGTAGTATTTAATTTTATCAAACAATGAGTGAAAACGCGAAAAATAGAGAAAAAAGAATATGAATGGAAGGAATAAGAATTGGCTTACATAATCCGATGACGGGAGGGAGATTGGCCAAGCCGGCATAGCTGATCCCCTGGGGGACGGCGAGGCTGGCAATGGTGATTCCGGCGACGAAGTCCGACCGGAACGACCGGAGACTGTAGCGCGGGGCCCACTCCAGTATGGGCACGAAATACTGCAACCCCATGACCAGCTTTCTGCGGAGCGGCTGTCTCTTCAGCCTCCGGAACGGGTCGTCGGGGAACAGCGTCTCTTTGACGGTGGATTTCACGACTTCGTAGAAGGGTTTCGCCGGCGGGGTCTCCACCTCCACGCGGCGGCGCTGCTCCCATTCGAAATTCTCTCCGGTGCCCATATTGGTTGTGTTTATGGTTTTAATTTGATTTTATTTTTTTTATATGAATTGGCGGAGGAGGAACACAAAAGCTGCTAGATATAGGCGGTGGAGCGAAAGTGGAATGGCCCATTCTTCCTCTTAATCATCATTACAAAATCCTTAAACTTTATCTTCTTCTTCTTTTTTTTTACTACTTTCTAAATTTGTTTTTCATTCGATTTTTACAAATATTGGTATAAAATTTAAGAGTAACTTTTTTTATTTTTTTAAAAAAAAGTTTTAAAAGTTTTGGTTTCTATGTCTCAAAATATTGTTTTTATTTGATTCTATCCCGAAAATTCAACTTTTATGATTCTTTAGCGTCAAAATTGGAAAACAAATTTATACTCTCTTTGTCCGGAAAAAATCTTCCCGTTTCTCCTTTTTTCCCATCCGAAAAAAATTTTCTCATTTCCATTTTTAATACACTAACTACCAAAAATACCTCCACTTAACATTTTCACATTTTCTCTCCCCTATCCCCTTTCTCTCTCCTCCCATAAATCCTCACCATACACTCCTCTTGAGTTTTATCTTTCTCTCCTTCCCTTTTTCTGCCATCGGTTCCTCTCTTCTTCCTCCTCGTTTTTCTTCTTCTTTTTTTCGTCTCCTTCCCCTCCCTCCCCCCATTCTTCTCCAGATCTCTACCTCTCTCTTTTTATTTTTCTTCCTCTTCTTCTTTTTTCTTCTTCTTCTTCTCTTCCCGAAATTCTTCTCTTCCCTCTCTTCCAGATCTACGATAGATCTGTACTAGATCTTCTTATCTTCTTCCCTTCTTTTTTCTCTTCCCCTTTTCTATTTCTACTGGAGGAGAGATGGTGGCGGGCTGGCGGCTAGGGATAGTGCGACTGATGGTGAGTGGTTACATCGGGGCTGAGGGGCAATTGTGGTGGGGGCTGGATCAATTTTGGCGGAGCTGACGGTGAAAATGGAGCCGGGGTTGATGGCGGTGGTGGGTGCCAGCCCTGGCAGAGATCAGGGGAGGGGAGGGGAGGGGAGGGGAGGGTTGGGGTTGTAAAACAGGAAAGAAATAAAGGGTATATTGGACATTTCACTTCCAAAGTCAACCATTCAAAAATGAGAAAAAGTCCAAATGGGAAGATTTTTCCCGGACGGAGATTGAAATGATACTTTATCTTTTCTTTTTACCGTGTTATTTTCCATTCGATTTAAATAAATAATTTATATGAATTTAAAACTAGAATTTATTTAGTTTAAAAAAGCTTCATAAAATTATACTCCTTCCGTCCCAATAAGTCTGTCACGTTTTGAAAAATTTGCGTCCCTTACACTATGTTTGGTTCAAGGAATTTTATAGGGAAAGGAAAGGAAAATGAGAAGGAAAACATTTTTTCTTGTTTGGTTAGAGAGGAAAAGAAAACAAAAGTGGAAGGAAAAAAAATGAGAAAGCAAAATGTATTAAGAGGATGAAAAACCAAAGAGAGAAAGACCAAAGTATGACTAAAACATTGAAAATATACCAAAATAGGACTTCCATGTTTTTATTCCCGAAATAGGACTTACATTACCAAACATGGTCATATACATTACCAAAAAAGTATAGTAATGTGCACATGTACACTGCCACATTACCACAGTGCGAGGTCCTATTTCGTGGAAAAAATATTAAAGTCCTATTTTGGTACTTTTCTCTATGTTTTAGTCTTATTTAGGGTGATTTCTAAAAACCCAAATTCCTCCCATTTTGGTGAGGAAACTAATAGAAAACCATTTTCTTTTCTTTTCCTTCCAAATTCCATGAACCAAACATAGTGTTAAAGTCCGTTCCATTTCTATTAAAAAACCACTTTTACCCTTATCTTTTCATACCCTACCTATCACATCATATCTTTT
Source organism: Cuscuta australis (assembly GCA_003260385.1). Taxonomy (NCBI): domain Eukaryota; kingdom Viridiplantae; phylum Streptophyta; class Magnoliopsida; order Solanales; family Convolvulaceae; genus Cuscuta; species Cuscuta australis. Next base: position 1,530,222 of record NQVE01000209.1, on the reverse strand, counting down.
TCTAATAATCTATCCATTACATCCTACTTTTATCCATCACATCAAGTGTATTTTTGGAAAATCAACACAAAATTATCTCTCCTTATTTTATCACTTTAATCAAAATGTCCCAATATTTTTGGGACGGAGGGAGTATTTGACATGACTATTACTTCATCAAATAAATAAAAAATAACTAAAATGAGAATAAAATTTAAAACCAAACCTTTTTAGATTGAAAAAAAGTTAATAATAAAATTTGAAATTGATACTTTATCTTATTTTAAATAATTGATATAAAATTTGAAAATAAATTTATTTAGTTTAAAAAAGCTTCAGAAATTAATATTACTATATTATTTTATAAAATAAACTCTCAAAAATAATAAAATGAGATAAAGATTTAAAAACAAACCTTTTTACTTAAAAAATGTTTTTAAAGTTACACTTTCTATGTCCCAAAATATTGTTTTTATATGATTCTGACCCAAAAATTCAACTTTTATGATTCTTTAGCGTCAAAATTAAATTGGAGAAAAGAATTGATAATAAAATTCGAAATTGATGCTTTATCTTATTTTAAATAATCGATATAACACTTACTTAGTTCAAAAAAGCTTCATAAATTAATATTTGACATGAATATATTATTTTATCAATCAAATCTAAAAATACTAAAATGAGAATATTAAAAAAAGATGAAGAGAGCATTACTTATTAATAAATTATTAAAGAAATCATCTCAAATATGTGCAAAATATTGTTAGCATATTAGCTGATTAGTTTTCAATTACGAATTAGTTTTGGATAAGATAAGTTTGCCACGTCACCATAACAAACTTAACTATCCAAAACTAATTCGTAACTGAAAACTAATCAGCTAATATGCTAACAAATATAACTCTTATTTCTAAAATAGGAGTTTCAAGTTTTTATTCCAGATATACGAGTTTTTATGGTGACAATGTGACACTATATTTGTATTTCACAATTTGTTTTTTAATATTATATGTTGACATTATTGGCATTAAAATTTTTATTTAGAAAATAAAAATATAGAATTCTTATGTTTGGTAACTTTTTCACATCTTACATCTATTTTGATAGTTCTAAAAAGATATACAGCTTCCTAATTAAAAACGAGGAGTCCTCTCTATCGGTCAAGATTTTATCGTCTGTTTCCGTTTTTGAACATTAATCTAAAGTACTTATCCGCAAACCATTTTTTGATAAATAAATTAGTGTAAAATACAAAAAAAAAACAAATTAATAAAATACATTAGGATTAATCTAACACTATGAAATATTGGGAAGTTAAAGATTCAAATAATCAAATTCAAGTAGAGCATTGATTACATTTTAAGTTGAAAAAAATATAAGCACAAACATTTACTTTGCACTACTCAATAGTACTCAAAAAATAATTGAACATACGAGTTCAAAATAACACATTCGTATTTTAGATTTTTCGGTCTTCGATTAAAATTAATCCGAAAAAAACAACTAAACTTCTCTTTTTTTCGACGCCAAAGAAAACTCTTCATAACTCAATCAATTAAGGGCGAACAAAGTTTGAGGAGTCGAGAACCATTCACCATAAAATCAGTGCATTGTGTCTGTCTCGCTACAGCAATTATGTTTCACAATTAATAAGACATGATGATAATTAAGAAAAGTAAAATTATGCGATTCAATTTTGAAAATGGTGCAGAGAAGAGAGGACACAAAATTTTCAAAAGTAAAAGTATGAAACATTATTGGGTTGAAAAGAGTGGAGTATAATTTAATGCGAAAAGGCTAATGGCCCCTTTTTTGCATCTCGTCCTACGTACTTAAGTTCTTAAGACTGGTCCTGATACACATACATACATATAATACTCGAATATCATGAGTATATCTATATTATTTATAGTTTCATTAGTTTAATATTCGAATCAAAACTCATATTTAATTTTGTATTTGATTTATTTACAACTCTATCTGTTAAATCCATTTCTTATTCAATTGATTCACATTATTTCAAAATTTTGTTCTACTTTGTATTAGTCATAAATCGTGCAGTCATAAATACAATGGTAAGAAACAAGACACAAACTTGATATTTATGTACTCTGTATTAAAATTTTACTTTTTAATTACTTTAAACTTGTTTTGGTGAGTGGGGTGCATAAATAAAAAGATTATGTATTTTGTGAAATATATACGTGACTTTTATAATTTTTCTTTTTTATTTTTAAACCCAAAGTATATATAACGACACAAACTTTATAACCCATATTCCTAATGCCAATTGCCCTCTGTCGGTCCTATGAAACATATGAACCATAATCACAACAAATGGCATATATTTTTTAGACCATCCACTAAATTCACGAGGCTGATGATTATGTCTAATGTCTCTATACTACCATCCTTAGCTAATAACTTCTGTTCTAATTGTGGATTAACTCCACACGTCTTATCAAATCTAATTTTCATCCGAGTCCATTCTTCTGTGAATAATATGAGACCCCGTTTGGTACATGAAATTCAAACTATGGAATTGGAATTGTGGACTTCAATTCCAATTCTGGTGTTTGATAGCACCAAAATTACGTGGATTTGGAATTGATAGTACAAAAAGTGAATTGAAATTGACAGAATTCAATTCTATGGAATTGAATCCCATGGAATTTCAATTTCAATTCAATTCCAATTCCACCAATTCCTTGTACCAAACGGGGCCTGATTTTTTTTAAAACATAGAGTACAACAGCAACAACCCAGTTGAATTCCACTACAGTAAAGTTTAAAAAACTTAGAGTAAAATCATATATCTGTTTCTTCGAAATGATAGAGGTTCAATATGCAAAATGATGATGGGGAAAATCAAAAGTCGACATACCAAACAGTGTAAAACGCTCATCACCAAAAGAAGAAACTAAATTCCTCAAAGTATGGTGCTCCAAACACCCTCTTGATACATTAAGAAATACCTCCTCCGTCCCCCCCCCCCCCCCCCCCCCCAAAAAAAAATATTCCTATGGCACAAAATTTAAGAAAAGTAAATGTGGATTTTTTTAATAGAGATAGTGAATAAATGTTTATTTTGATACAAAATATATGTTTGACATTATTTAACATTATAAGTCATGTTTTCGTATAAAAATATTGTAAGCCTTATTTTATTATATAAAGCGCATTTTAGTCTTCGTTAGATATTCCTTCTAAACATTACCAAATTTAACTATCATGCAGTTTCACAAAAGTATATTTTAAAACTAGTATATATGATAAGAATTTGTCTAGATGAGAGAGAAAAATTTTGCGAGTGACATATGTTTTTTGGGATACTAAAAAGAAAATAAAATAAGTGAGAAATGTTTTTGTGAGTGCGAAAGAAAAGTGGGATTCCTTTTTATCCAAGTAGTATATATAGAGTATTAATGATTTAAGTCAAATTTATGCATTTTTTCCTCTTGACCTTATTAATTCCGTCTATTAATTCTCAATTTCTGTTTTTAACATTGACAAATCAAGCTTTAATTCGAAAAAATCCAAACCTTAACACATACTACTTCCGTCCCAATTTATAACGACTGTTTCGGTTTACGATGTTTGACTGAAATTATTTTCAAACCATTTTATATGACAAATGATATAGAATTAAAAAATAAAAATTACATATTAAAAAATTACATCAAAAAATCTACAAAACTAGTAGTGACAATAATATTTTATTTTATCGAATTGCTAACGAAAATAGAAAAAGAAAGTGAATGAAGTTTGACCCTGTGAATAGTAAATAGACATTATAATTTGGGACGGAGAGAGTATATCTAAACTGCAGTGATCTGTTCCAAAACCTCAAACTTACTTATTTAGGCCGTATTATTTATCAAACCGGCCTTAATTCTTTAGCCCATATATCTCTCAGTCCATTTTTTAATAGAGACCCCACGGTCTTATGTCGGCCCAACCTTAGTTGGCTTAGGTTCATGGTCTGGGATGATGACCTTTTACTTCAAAAAATAATTACAAATATTAGTGTACTAAAAATTTAATTTAATTCTCATACTCTAATACCGGTTTCGTTAACATCGGTCTTAAATTGGTATCGGTGCCATCGACTCATTTCCATACTTAGACTCTCGAACCAACTTATTTTTTTGCTTATTACTTATTACTAAAATTAGATCAGATTAGACCAAACCTTCAAAAATCAGGTTTAGATAGGCAAATGAAACACAGTCTTATAGTACTCCATTAAATTCAAGAAGCCATTTGTACCCCTAACACCCTCAGTGATCCGCATAGGACATCAGTGTCAATGGATCTATTTCGTTATACTATAAATTGAATTAACTATAAAAGCTGGGCTAAATCCCAACTCTACGTGTTGAATAAATCTTTCCATATAACATTAAACTAATAATTACATGTTTATAATATCTCCGATCCACGTTTCATAAAAGCCACACCTTTAGAGGATTCAAAGTAGGGGGGGGGAAGCTAAGGTGGGAATACGGTGGGGTTTTAGGGTAGAGTTGGGGAATCAATTATGTGAATGGAACATCAAAAATGCTCCGAATGGGTGAATCTCATCTGTTAATATTGGATGCGAGTGTCAACATAACTTCACCAATTTCTGAGCTTATGTTGAGTACGTAGTATGATATTGTTCTCATTTCACACTTGCACGAAAAATATATTTTTTATTGTGCAAGGAAACTTTCACTATGCGATGCAATACACAGCCACAGACTAGGTATATAATTCAAATAAAATCTTGAAAGTGTAAAACTATACAATTTATATATTTAAAGTACAAAATATGCCCCACTTCCAAACCATACAAAAAAAACAAACATTCAATTTAAAATGACTTATATCATAACATGTATATACTCCTTCGAGTTTATTGGTCAGCTGGCTTATCTTTATCAAGTCAGTACCTATATCCTTGGACCTGAAGAGAAACAAATCAAAATTCAGCAACCAATATTGTTATGAGATTCACATAATGTTGACATAATATACGAAATTATTATTATTATTATTATTATTATTATTATTATTATTATTATTATTATTATTCTCTCCCTGATCTTAATGAAAGAGTTCCCTAGACAGGAATAAAAAACTATAAAAATATTAAAATAGGAGTAATAAATTAATCTTTTAAGACCAAAATTAAAGTTCATATTGTCATTGTATTGTCACACTCATCACATTTTGTCACAGCCAATGATTTTCCCGGACTGGAGGTCAACCCGGTGGGAAGGACGGGTCCCGGGTCATACCAGATTTTTCCGGGTCGACCCAGTTTCTTCCGAGTTATTCTGTGTTTTAGGGGGTTGGACTGGACCGGTTGTGTGTCCATGTTGCGACCGCCTGATCTAGTCTAGGTTTAATAACATTGGTCACAGGCTCACAGCCACATTATCACCATCATACTGTCATATGTCGTTGTCACCCCTTAGAGTGCCGTTGCGGATCAACAAGGATTGACTGATCACACAAATATATTACAATGTCATTATTTCTTCATCGCACTCTCAACACGTACTCCCACAATACACTGATATTATAGTTCTATTTTAACCTTAAAAACCTTAGGAATCCTATTTTAGGATTTTTCATACTTTTTTCTTTTTTACTTCGGGTAGATTTTCTTAATCTTAATTGCAAAGTGAGTCCAAAAATTGATATTGGGAAGAGGAAATAAGGGAATAGTATAAACACACCTCAAAGCCAACCACGTGTCTACTGTACATTGTGTTGGTCGTGAGAACACTGCAGGTGGACCCACACTCGCTATCCTTGACCGAAACGTTTGACCGGTCAAGCTTGATTGACCACGGATTGTTATTCTGTGCGGCGGACCCCACCTGAGACGCCGACCGTTGCATCCTGACCGCGCGCGGCAAGTTCCTCCCCTCGATCGACGGCCTCCGCCTGCTGGGCTGCCGGTCGAACGTGTCCGTGGGCCGCTGTTTAGGGGCGCTATGGGACCGGGCCTTGGCCCGCGAAGACTCGGTGTTGGCCATGTAGCTGGGGTAGAATGGGTATTCGTGGTAGAGTGAGTCGGCGGCGTAGGGGATTGGGGTTGTGGGCTTGGACTGGCAATGTGGGCTGCTCTGCGGGGTGGAATATGAATAGTCCTCGAAGTGCGAGCTAAAGACTCTTGGGCTTTGGTCCGTCATGGCTGATGGGGCCGGGGACACGTGTTGGGCCTCTTGCTTTTTCCTTGACCCGATTCCCATCAGGTCCATCTCCATTATCCTCATGATCGCTTCATCCACTCTTCTCCCTTCTTCTCTCTCATGATCCTGAAATGAATATTATTGGTCAAAAAAATGTTAAATATCTTAACAATTCATTAATAAATACTCCAATTTTTGTTCCTGACCTATCATATAATTCTATAGTTCTAATTGTACTCAAAAGCTTAGGGCCCAAAGAGAAATGGAGTGCACTATCAAGTGTATTTTATTGATGAATGATGCTGAAATAGGTTTCGTCCGTCATCAGCGCTAAGAGATTAGCATTAGCTTGTTGAAAAGGTTATCTCAGGATAGTCTTTCGTATTATATTTTTAGAATTGATTGGCACAATTAAAAAAAATTCTAAAATGCTAACACTAATCGAAAACATTGTTCTTAAATAAGGTCATAATTTTAAGGTCAAAATGTGCTGGATTGATACAAAATACTATCACATGAATAAAACTCCCAAAGTGTCATCATCAGGAGATGAATCGTGAGATATCGGATTTAATACTCTTTTTTTAACGAGTGAAGATAAGTTTCAAACCCGTGCCGTGATTTCCTAGCAAAAAAGATTTTGATATCATATCAATAAAACCACCTAACTCAACATGAAGATTGAGGTAGCTACCTGATAAGAAGGGTGTCGGGATTTGTTGTCGTGAGAGGATTTGCCATGAAGAGATAATAATAACCTCCGGTTGTTGTGGTGGCCGGTTTCTTGATCTCCGGCCATTCTCAGGCGCTGGGCTCGAGCTCTGGCCTGAGCTGTTATGAGCGCCTCCATGCACCTCAGCGTCGCCGCCGCCTGTTTCCTCACCAAATGCCCTCTTATCTGCGCCTGCAACTTCACCAGCCCTTTCAACGCATTCAACGCTTTCCTTGCCTGAAAAGAAATTTGATTTCTTGGATTTCTAATTGTTTTCAAAATCTATCATGAAGGAAAATTCGAAGAAGCCATACCAAGTAACCCCGGAAAACAGACTGAATTGTGATGGCTGCAGCCTCTTCTGCCGGATAAGCCCTGCCGCCGCCGCCGCCAGAGGTCAGTTGGATCACGGCCACTGCCGCCTTAGCGGCGGCGACAACCGTGGCCGCCGCCGCCGCCAATTCCTGCATCTTCTTGCCCGGATCCGGTTCGGGAAACTCTTCCTTCCGATTCGGAGGAAGGGCGGTACGAATGCTTGTCTCTGCTGCAGCGCCGACCAAATCCCTGTGTTGTCTTTCTCCGGCCGCCGGTGGCGGTGCCGTGGCGGAGGACCGCCGGAAGCTCCACCTCTTCTTCTCCCTGGGATGCCCGGCAGAAACCGGTGTCGCCGGAATCTCATCCCCGGCCCTTCCCACTCTCTCCTTGTCCTTCTTCCCAGTCAAGAAATGCTTGATCCATTTCCCTGTTTTCCCCATACCTCTTCTCCTCTTCAAGAATTCTTGACCGATAATGGAGAAATCACCCAGAAAAAGAAATTAAAAACACACCAATCCAATAAAAATGTACTTTGGAAACTGCAGATTCTTGAATGGATGATGGAGAAAGCTGTGTGCTTTCTCTCAAGACAATAATAGTTCTGTCATAATTTGAGACTATTAAATGAAGGAAGAATGGAAACAGATGACATTAATGGCTTCAAGAAGGATTTTTTTTATTTATATAAACAAGAATTACAGATTCATATAATATTGACTGTTACATTGTCTTGTCTATATGAATGAATTATTTTTGTAATAATCACAAAACATGGGGAGGGAGGGATGGAGAAAGATTTACAAAGTGATGGGAAAAATCCAAATTTAATTGCCTATCCGTTTAGGCGGTTATAATAGAATATAATTTGTTCTTTTCCCATTGATGGGATCTCTCTATTTTTTTTTCTTTAATCCTTATTTTGGTCATGTACAACGCCATAAATGTGTTTATGTACGTTTTACTTTCATTCCATAGACTTTAAGATTTTGTTCTTTGATTTTTATGTACTCCATTAGTCCTTTGTTTAACTTCTTCATCTTTCTACTGTTATAATCCTCATAAATGAGTAGCAAGATCATGATGAAGCCACAAGTTCATTTTTTGCCATGTATCAAAGTATGCTGGTTTATAGGCCACAAGTTCAAATCTCAAGAAAATGTTTTATGTATAAAACTCAAACAAAAATATATATCTCGCCCGTATATGGATGAATGTGCTAAAAGTATGAAGCTTTTATAGACTTACAACCAATTTGAGCTTCTAGTTGAGTGGATTCATTGACATTGGTTAGGGCTAGCTAGAGTAAGATGTGTTCTAAATCAACGTTCTCAACCCAATTCAAGTTTTGTTTTATCCCTCGATCAGACTTATTAAATATACTTGTTTTGTCTCTTAAAGTTTTTACTATTTTGACTTTATGGAGAATTAAGGGAATGATATTTTTGTATTGACTTTCCAAAAATATCTTTGATGTGATCACTAAAAGTAAGATATAAGGGATGTATTATTTATAAAAAAGTATGATGTGATAGGTAAGGTAAAAATTAATACAAATAAAAATAATTTTTTAATAAAATTGAGAAAGACTTTATGGAATAAAGAAAAAAAGAAAGGATGAATTTATGTGACGGAGGCAATATAAGTTTATCTTTTATAAATATTGAATAAATACCTAAACATGGGCCATATGTCTTACCTAGTATGTGCCAATTAGATCTCTATCCATGAGTTTATCATACACCCTCTGTCTAAAAATAAATTTTCTCACTTTGACTTACAGGCAAATTAAGAAAAAATAAAAAAGTGTTTTGAATTTTCAAATTTTTCCTAAGGACATTGCGAAAAGTGAAATAAAATGTAAGTATGGATAATAATTAATGAGTAAAAGTGAAGGTAGTGATGTGGTTTAAAGAAAAAAACATTTTCCAAAAAAAAAAGAAACGTGAAGACAATTAATGGATGGATAAATAAGGAAAGTGTGAAGATAAATTATGAACAGATTGAGTACTAATATCTATTGTGCTTTTCTAAATGTATATCGTTATCATTAATGGTTTCAAAGCTTACGTCATTGCCCTTCATAGTTCTATTATTCTCACGACAATATCATTAATGGTTTCAAAGCTTACTGATGAATAGCTCTGTTGCTGGTTTTGGAAATTAGCACCATCGCCCCCTCTCTTTTTTTCTGTGTTGTTTTTCTTTTCTCTTATCTTTTTACTTAAATGTTTTTTAAGACCTTTCTTAAAGCTATTTTTGTACTCCGTAATATTGTCATGTTATCCAAAAGAGGTCCTTATCGATTCATTTTTTCATGATACAAAAATCAATAAAATATTTTCTCTTTTGTTTCATGGAAGCTCATTTCACATTTTTTGTTTATTTTCAAGTTTCTTTATTTTTCTTTAACTAATATAATACTCCGTAACATTTTTATCTAATCAAATTTAGAATAAAAGAAAAAAGAAGAGTATGTGAAAAAATACTTTATACAATAAAGAAAAATTAAGTCACGAAGGAAATCTTTTGCGTATCGTCTAGAAGATTATTATAAATATATAATTGACTAAATATTAAAATGACTTTACTCTGTGTTCTTTTGGTGCTAACAAATTCCAAAGAAATAAGAACTTTTTTGATCAAAATGAAAATATTTAATTTGAGATAATGAAGTATATTTTTTATTTCATTTTTTATTTTAAACACTGATGATTTTCATTTTTTAAACACTTTTAAAAATAATAGTTTTGAAAATCAACTTTTCATTATTTCAAACATAAACATTTTTCTTTTCTTCATGAAAAAAGGAAAAAAATAATAAAGAAAAAAGGAGAAGGGGGAGATGGTGCTCATTTCCAAAACTATTGGGGCGGCAGAATTATTCATTTAATATTTGAAGAATATTTTAGTCTAGAGGAACAGTGTCGTAGGAATATTAGAACATATTTTAATCATAAAAAATATTTTAATTGCTTTTTTTAAATGAGTTTTTAAAAAATAAGTTTTACTCTTTTTTAAAAAAATAAGTTTTTTTTGCAAAAAAAATATATGAGACAACTGTCTCGCCCTCGGAATGGAATGCAAAACTGAATGACGAAGCCAAGCATGGCAACTTGGGTTGGGAGCTTAGGTGGCAAGGCATGGGAGGCGTGTTTTTTTCGCTATTGTCATTGCTCTAAAACATGGCGGGATTGGTGCAATGAATTCATTTATGCATCTAAAGACTGTGATTTGATCTCATTGTATTTTTATCTACTTCAGATTGAATATTTTAGAATCTTCTTATTTCCAATTTTCACTAATTTATTGTATTCAAATTTATTTTCATTGTACATGAAAAATAGGTGGATGCATAATTGGTTATAAAAAAACACCCCAAGAATTAGTGGTTTAATCCCCATCCAAATTTAAAAGAACACAATGCAAAGAGTGAAAGTGGTGGGAAGCAATTTTCTCTAAATAGTGGATGGTTGGGAGGTGTTGTGGGACCAGTGAAATAAAGGTAGAAATGGGTGCCCTATAGAATCTAGCACATGGTGATGCTCTCTCGGCCTTAATTACCAGCTGTGGTCTGGAGAATCACTCTTTTCACCCCGGGAGTATTCTACAACCATTTGCAATTTGTACAAATTCAAAAATTAGATGAATTCATATATTATATTTAAATAAATATAAGGTAAATTCTATAAATAGTTTTTCTATTGTCAGTAATTTTTCATATTTAGTCTTCAATTTAAAGATATTACATAAATGATCTTAAATTTTAAGAAACTATTTTGTGAATAGTCCATTAGGACGAATATGGCAAAATATTATTTCCACATATAGTGTCTGAAGGACCAATTATAAAATAATTTTCAAAACTTAAGGATCATTTAAGCGATATATTAGAATTAGGGACTAAATATGACAAACTACGAATAACTATGGACAATTTATGAAATTTACCCAAAAAAATATCAAACAAAACATTTAAATGAGTTCGGCACAATGTCACTGATTCATATCTCCAATGCTTATACACTTTCATTTTTGACATATTTATGAAATAATCCTTTCATATCTTATAGATCTTCTCATTTCCTCTTTTTATTTGTCATTCATAAAGTTTATCATTGGCCTTGTTTGGAAAATAGCCTTTGGCGGTTGGCTGTTTGTGTTGGCTGGTTTGAATGACTGATTGAATTGGCTGTTTTGACTGGCTGATTGTATTAGCTGTTAGCGAAAAATTGTTTGGCAAACATAGCTGTTCACAAATAGCTGTTTATGATGTAAATTACATTTTTGGACATACCTCCTAATGTGTCAATTACGAAATAATATTTTATTCTAATTAGTTAATTTTTTGGATTTTAATAAAAACAAACTCTATATATGAAAATAAATACTGAGCAAACATATTGCGTAGCAATATACCAAAAAAAATCACCGAAAGCACATAGTTAGAGAAAAGAAAAAACCTACTAGTTTGGCCAAATAAAAAAATAAATAAAAATAAACAAATAAAAAATAATTATCGAGAGTACATAATAAGAAAAAAAGGGAAAAAAAAATTTGCTAGTTTTACAAAGTTTTTAAAAATAAAGAAAAATAACATGCAAAACTAATCATACTCTCTATGTAAACCCTTTCTTAATACTTCATACATCAACTAAGTAATAAAAAAAATTCAATAAGGGTATGAAAAAAAGAAAAAAGTGAACTGCTAAATCAAAATGCTACTCATCCCAGCATTTGGATTATTGGCGGTTCGATCCCATCTGCTAGGCAAAACAACTATTTTCCAATCAATTAATTAAGGACCTCCATCAACTGTTCTTGGTCAAATTGCTAAAAGCTAGCCGATCCGCCAATATCCAAACACGCCCATTATCTTTTTAACGTTTATCCTCAATTACTTTATTTATTACTCCTTCTGTGTCAATTTATAGTGCATGTTTACTATTTACAGAGTCAAACTTTCTTTTCACTTTCTTTCTCTATTTTCATTAACAATTTAATAAAATAAAGTATTATTGTCACTACTAGTTTTGTAGATCTTTTGATAGAGTATTTTAATATGTAAATTTTATGTTTTAACACTATACCATTTGTCATATAAAATGATTTGAAAATAATTTCAGTCAAACATCGTAAACCGAAACATGCATTATAAATTGGGACGAAGGGAGTATACTTTAAGAAGAATTCCCTAGACAAGAGTAAAAAAACTATGAAAATACCAAAATAGGACTCTTAAGTCTTTTATGACCAAAATATGAGTACACAATGCCATTATTACACCATCACACTCAGCACACTCTCACATTGTAATTGTCACACTATTACCGTCACACTGTCATCCGTCGCACCTGGCCACTAGAATGCCACCGCGGATCGTCGACAGTTGACCGATCACAATAGCATATTACATCGTCATCACTTTTTCATTACACTGCCAGCGTGTACTCTTACTCGATACTGTCATTATATTCTTGTTTTATCTTTAAAAGATTTAGGACTCGTATTTTAGTATTTTTATACTTTTTTATTCCTATTCAGGGAGAATTCCTTATACTTACCCACCAAATTTAATACACTCTACCCATTTTTATTAGGAATATTTTGGTAATTTTTTATTTTTTTTTCAATTTTCTTTTAAAATCATAAAAAGTTAAAATAAGAATATCTTAAGAAACGGAATGAGTATAAAATTAAAAATGAACAAATATATATATAAAACAACTAAACGTGGATAAATGGACTAATAAATTGGGACAAGTAATTTACCCACAATTGTTGATCCAAAAAAAGCACATGAACTATTTGAGACCTTGGGACAAATTAAAGTTATCCAAACCCACTTCAATTCATACGACACGTTCTGAGATCCCAACTCTCACACGTGACTCGCCAATGAGAGCACTTATCCGTCTCCATATGCACACTCCATTCCTCCCCACTTTTGTGTGTCCATATTTGTCTTTATCCCTTTCTTTCTTTTTCTCTGAGTCCCCTTTTTTCATTACATAAAAACTAAGAAAATACTACTTCCGTTTCACTTTCTTTGTTCACTTTTGACTTTTGAAATTGTTCATCTAAGCACTTTGACTCATCAAATTCTCTCAATGTGTAAGCTTAAATATAGTCATGTGTGATCTTGTTTAATTTGTCTTAACATATAGATTATTAATATATAATTTCTATAATTTTTTAATATACAAATTACAAGATAAAATAGATTAAAAAAGTGCATTGAATGGTGTTCCAAAAGGTAAGTGGACAAAGACAATAGGACGGAGGGAGTAATACTCTCTCCGTCTCCAATTTGATTACAAATTGTGGGTTACGGAGTAAAATTTTCAAATTTTTGAAATCATTTTATTTACAAATTAGTATATCAATAAGATATAAAAATTACATATTAAAAAACTACGTCAAAAGTTCTACAAAATAAGAGGTGACAAGAATATTTTATTTTATCAAATACTTAATGAAATCGCGTAAACAAACAAAAGTTATCGAGAGAGGAGAGAGAAAAAAATTGTAATCTATTTATGGACGGATGGAGTATTAGATTTGCATTTCCTTAATTTAACCTTTTTTAGTTAAAATTGACCAACTTTGTCTACAAGTTAAACAAAGTTGATAGTAGTTATTGGTATAAAAATAATTGTATTAGACTTTTCTTGTAAATTTTTTTTAAAACATTGTTTCATGTAAATAATATACCATATATTTCATATTTTATTATAGGTCAAATATTAATCTTTGTAGATTGTAAAAGATCAAAACAGGACAAACACGTTAACTCGAAAGGAGTAATAAATGCATGTCTGACACGAAAATGTAAAAAGTTCGGTGAGTCGATCATAGCGTGGGGGACACGCCCATTCATGCACACTGGCACGATAAGCCCAACACACACAAATTTATGGAGGTTCCATCTTAAAATAAATTGACGATAAGAAAAGAGATCATTGAACTTATATATTTCAATATTCTAAGAGAACTCCTAACAGATTTGTTTTTTGAAAATCCTATGCTATGCAAAGTTGTCTCGTATTAATGTTATTCATCATCTCGTATTAATTTTAATTCTTTTCATATTTTTATTGATCGATTAAACTATGCCTTTTGTTAATGTTATGGCCAAGTCTTCATAGCCTACTTGTGCGGTATTGGGCGCCCATTTCATGTGATAGTGGTCGACCGACAACATACCACCACCGCCCAATGAATCAATCCATTTATTGTCTTATTGTGTGTATATATACACAATTCAAACCCCCCACAAATCTACACAAAAATCAAACGTGTATTCAATGTTTTTGGAAAACCCCTATCAAAAGATCATGACGGCTTCAATTTTTACACATAACACTTTAATGTTAAGTAATGGTTAAATTTGTATTGTTGTCTTTCTAGAAGATTATGATATCATATTAAAAACTCAATTCGATAATTACAAGCTCAAACTTTTTTTATTAGTCCAAAATAAATTTACTTTTTACTTTCGGTGAAAAAATTTGTATTATCAATTGTTAAAATTTTGATTAGTCGAGAACAATGGACAAAATATCGAGTAAAACTTATTGCTTGTATATAAAGTCGGAATCTTTTTTCTAACCTAAAAGTGTTAATTCACGGTAGAACTTCACCATTCTGATCTATAAATGCTACTAGTATTTTCTTTGTTTTACAATGTAGAAACTCTAGCACTCCCTCTTAAATGGTAACTAGCCTATCATAATTGTAACTTTGACAAATGGTCTAGCATTTCAATCTCTTATAGTTAACACACATAACCAGCAGTGAGCCAGTGACATCTCAATCTCTTATAGTCGACTCAATTCAAACCATATACGAGTAGCTCATATCACTAAACCCACAACCAAACAACTATAAAGAATCAAATTCAGATCGCACTTGCTCCGATACCATGTTAAAATTTTGGTGGACTGAAAGCAACATGGAGAGTGCTAGCTAAAACTAAACACTTACACATAAAGTCAGGATCCACTTTATAACTTAAAAGTTTAAACTAATGGATAAGGTGTTACCATTATTTATACCCTAGTGATATTTCTCTTTATTTTTTACTCTAATAGTGAAATCATTTCTTTCACATGTGCGCAACTTTGAATCATACAATTTTACTCTGTATTTCTTTCGTCCATTCCTGATCATGAATTGCTTTTGCACGACGAATGGAGTATTATAAACCTTATTATTATTATTATTATTATTATTATTATTGTCATTATTATACTCCCTTCGTTCCACAAAATGGGGAAAAATAAGGAAAATGAAATTTTGGTTGACTTTTCAATTTTGCTCCTGATGTGATGAGAAAAAGTAAGATGTGATAGTTTGATTATTAGTGAAAAAGTATGATGTGATAGGTAGAATATGAAAAAATAGGGGTAAAAATGATTTTTCTAATGGGAAGTGGAAGTGTTTTGTGGAAAGTAAAAAAATCGAAAGATGAAGAGTTTTGTGGAACGGAGGGAGTACAATTTATACTCGATGGGTATTAAAAAACGTAGTCTCAATCAAAAAGCAGGTACACACAAATTGGGACGGTAGTGATCTGTCGACAAAAGAACGTGTATATATACGGAGAATATAAGATCCGACCCACCATGCATTAATTAATTAAGGACGACGAAACAATATAATAATGGAGTTTTATTTTGTAATCCACTCCATCGAGTTTTACTTTTATTTTTTAGTCAAACGATAACATTCTTTGACTATAAATTAAATTTAATTTAAATAAATTAATAATACTTCCTCCGTCCTATAATGATATTCCCAGAGCACTATTCCAACTTCACGGTAATTTATATTTATTTGTGTTTTTTCATGACCTATATGATAAAATAAAATATTCTTGTCACCACTTGTTTTGTTGACCTTTTGATGTAGTTTTTAAATATGTATGTTTTATTTTTTATTTCTATACCAATATTTAAATAAAATAGATTGAAAAAACTTGGGATTTTTCTTCGTTTTGCGAACCGGAAAGAAAGATATAGGACGGAGGGAGTATATCAAAACTATATCTTAAGATGAATCCAATCATATTAAATTTATACTATAATTTAAAATATTTTTTTATATTTTATTGTCAAAGAGTGTCACTCTTTGACCAAAATATTCAAAAATGAAAGGTTTTTTTGATCGAAAGAAAATTCCAAGCTCGGGATCTCATCTCTCTCTCCGAGCTCCACTATCTCCAACCAGTTCAATCTCTTTTGATTTTAAAATTTTTCTTGCGAAATCTCAGGGACTTTTGACTTGCCTAATTATTAAATAATAAGAAGATTTGGAGTCTATTTTTTTGCATTGAGGCAAAAATTGCTCTTGGGTACCCTTAGTTTTGTTGTAAGAAGTAAGAATTGATGGGTAGCTTCAATTTTAAAAATATATTCTTAGGTACCCCATATAATTCGAAAACTTACTAATAGGTTCCTTATTTGAGAATGAGTATTGTTTTTTAAGAATGAACACTACGCTATTTATTATAATTATACTAGACATATGTGTAAAAATGAGTACTTCTTTATTTTAAAATAAGTACTATCTTTGCCAGAATGAGTACTACATATTTCGAAATGAATGTTTATATTTATACGAGAATGAGTGCTACTTTATTTCAGAATGAGTATTATCGGGATGTACCTATTTTTAGGTACATCCGGATGTACCATATACCAACTTGAAGATGCGGCGTATGAGGAAAATATCTAGTTTTTTACCTAGGGTTTTGTGCTCCATAATTTAAAATAATGTGTCAGAGTAAAACACACTTTCCAGACCAACTTGCTCCGAATTGGGATCCGTTTGCGTCGTTGGATTCGATTCGTCGATCCCTACCCAACGATATAACTTTTATAATCAATTAACAAACATTTATACGTTCCACTTGATCCATCTTAATTCTTTCGATTCATTAGTACCGATCAATCTTTTAATTTAAATCTTTTCAAATATAATCAGATCAGTCTCGTTATATTGAGACGGTTAGAATCTCTAAAATATCTTTTAATTCTTTAAAAGAATAGATTTTCATAAATAAATAATTCTTATTTATTTAATTATTGGTTAACTTCTAGACCGGTTTCTAGGGCGTTACACTAATTCCTCACCAAAATATTTTTATTCCCCCATTAACCTTTCTCAATCTCTACTTTGGTAAAAATAGACTAATTTATTTTAAATATTTTATTGAAAATTAGTTTTTATAATCAATTTCTGACTAATTAATAAATTTAAAATTGTTTACTTTGATATTTACTTAACTATAAAAATTTTTACTCTTTGAGTCTCCCGATAAATTTTGTTTGCTCGTGTATTTTTCATTAGTCATTTGAGAACATACAATATCTTTGTCTCATGTTTCATTGTAGAACCTTTGATAGTTTTTAAATATGCAATTCACATTTTTTATAACAATTTATGGATAAAGTCATATTTGAAAAAAAATAAATTTTATATATTGTTTGAATAGTGTAAACGAATTTGGAAGGCAAGGAGTAAAGTTTATAACCAAGTAAATACGAGAGTGAACCATTTGTAATTATAAATAATTATATCACCAAAACTAATATTCAAAAGATTTTATCATTGTTTTACTCAAGTAGACTGGGATAGGTTAAAGGGTCTATACAAATTTTTTGGTGGGAGCCTTAGTATTTGTTTAAAAATTTACACTAGTAAAACTACTACTGTAATTAATTATATTAATAATAATAACTATTATAATAATATAATAACAAGAATACTAGGAGTAATAATAATAATAATAATAGTATAATAAAACAAAAGGGATGGGGTGGGGGTCTCGATGCACAGGAGGAGAAGAACAATTGAAGAAGATGAAGAGAAGAAGGGGGAGGAGGAAGTAGATGAAAGAAGTAGATAATGGTGAATAAGAAAACTAACGGAGCATTTGACGGAAGGACAAAAAAGTCACCCATTAGTAAATTTTAGAAAAATTAGAAGTACCCGATAGTATGTTTTTAAAATTGGAGGTACCCGACAGTTTTTATCACAAAACTTAGGGTACTCAATAACAAATTTTTGGCATTGAGGTGTCCCTTCTTGGTCATCCAACACACTCCTTTCGTCGCAAAATGTTTGCCACATTACATAAAATGACGCGGAATTTTGAATTTTTTCAATTCATTTTATTTGAGGACTAACATATGTACTAAAAACTGAAATTTATGTATATTAAAACGGGTTAATAGCATGGGCACCCCCTGTGATTTACAAAAAGGGCGTCAAAACCTCCCATGTTTTCAAAAGTTATTTGTAAAGTCTTTGTGGTTTCTAAATAGAGTACACATGCCCCCTTACCTATTTTTACTTTTGTTTTCAAAAGTACATTATGAAAAATTCTAATTTGAGATGGGAAACATATATTTTATTTTATATATTTGTATAATAAAGGAAATTAAAATCGGAAAAATTCAAGATCGGGAAAAACAAAGGGCATAAATGTCATTTTTGCTTTAAAAATAGGTAAGGGGGCATGTGTGCTCTATTTAGAAACCACAGAGACTTTACAAATAACTTTTGAAAACATGAGGGGTTTTGACGCCCTTTTTGTAAACCACAGGGGGTGCCCATGCTATTAACCCATATTAAAACACTAAATCAGAATTTTATATTGAATATTCCGTAATTTAAAAAAGTACAAATAACAAAAGTTTTCGCAATTTTTAAATAGTAAACTCTGTTTTTTTTAGAGTACTTCCATATGTGGGCTATATCTATTTGGGCCAGTGCCGAGGATATGATGGATCGAGTCCAAAATGTAGAAAAAAGAAGATTAAAAAAGCCGCGTTGACGCGGTGAACATTCCCACTTCAATTTCCCGGGAGAGAGAGAGAAATGTAAACGCCTCCCAACTGCCTAAACTCAGCCGTCGCCCATCTCTCTCTCTCTTTCTCTCTCTCTATAGATTTGCAGAAGCTTCCTTTTGAAAACTCTCCATCCAAATTCAACTCCCTCCTCCATTAATACCCCTCCCTCGCCATCATCCTCACCATCCGCCTCCGCAACCAATGGTTCTTCGCCGGCAAATGGCCGCTTCTATTCACGCCATCGCTGCTGCTCTCGCCATTGTCGCGGTTGCGCTTCCCTGGTCTGCCACCGCCGATTTCTCTCTCGCGCCCCTGTTATCCCCCATTTTCGGTATCTAACTTCACTTCAATTTCCATTGTTAAGCTGACAAGATGTGCTTGTTCATATGACTCGTAATCATTTAACTCAACTTGTACCGGTTTAGGGATTTTTATTTGGGGTTTGATCGAGTTTACCTAATGTAGCGTTTGTTAATGATTGGCATATAGTTTTTCCCAGTTCAATTCAATTTAATTCAACACTTAAAATTACAAATAATTTTCACTTCTGTTCTATGTGTATTACTCCGTATCATGACTTTGCGTCCTAGCTAGTAGAATGAACTAGACCTGGCAATCGGGTCAATCGGTTCGGTTCCGGTTCGGGTCTTTTCGGTTTGGGTTTCATTCGGATACATGTTATAATCGGTTCGGGTCGGTTCGGTTCAGGTCAGTTCGGTTCCGGGTTAATTTCGGTTTGACTGATTTTCGGTTTTGGTTCGGGTTTGTATCGGTTCGGGTTTGTATCGGATCGGGTTTATATCGGTTCGGGTTTGTATCGGTTCGAGTTTACATCGATTCGGGTTTGCATCGATTTAGGTTTATATTACTTCAAATATATATCAAATACTACGTATTTACTAAAAAATCAATAATATCACATAATAAATTTAATCAATTCATGATATACTCCGTAGTTATTTTATTATTTAACACGGACATACATAAAATTTAATCAATTTTGGGTTTAATCGGTTCCGGGTTTAATCGGGTTCGGGTTTTATCGGTTCGGGTTTTATCGGATTCGGATCGGAATCGGGTCTGAATACATTCGGTTCGGGTTTGGATCGGATCATTTCGGGTGTTCGGGTCTATTTCAGTTCTTCAGTTTTCGGGTCAAATCGGGTTTGGTTTCGGGTTATTTGGTTCGGATTATCGGGTCCGGGTCAGTTTTTCCAGGTCTAGAGTGAACTAACCTACTTATGAAATACCAGTATGAATTATGAAATCAATGAATGTTAGAGTATATATATATAAACCTTTCCTGGGCCACAAGCATAAGCTTGAACTTTTGGCTGTGTTGGTTCTTTGACATGGTATCGGTCTATCGGAGCCTTATTGACCAAGAGGTCACGAGTTCGAAACTCACCGCTACCGAAATTTTAAATATAAGCTTTCAGTGCAGGGCTCGAAGAAGTCACGCTTGCACGTGAGGATGCGTGTTAGAGTATATAACAACCTTTCTTGGGCCAAGACCATAAGCTTAAGTTTTTGGTTGAATTGGTTCCTTACAATGAAACTTCATTTTTGCTGGATTCGTTCATATATTGGTAGGTGGTGTGTGCAAAGGAGGTCTATGTGGAAAAGGGAATTGCAAGGAATCAGCAAGTGGCGGTTTAGGTTATGAATGTGAATGTGATCCGGGTTGGAAACAAGCTAGGTCTCAAAACGACACTTTGTTCAAGTTTCTGCCTTGTGTTATCCCCAACTGTAAGTGCTACATCTATACTCTCTCAGTATTCAGTAAAACATTATATTTCTCTGGTTGGATCCCGTGGATATTATATTGAAAGATCACATTTGGACTACACTGCTTCTGTGTTTAACTCTCATTTCTTATGGCTTTTAACAAGAGTAATTAATTTTCTGGGGAGCTGTTTGGTCATAAAAAATGGTAACCTTATCAGGACTGCATAAAAGTCAATGAGATGGTATTGTTATTAATGACAATCTTGACCTGGCAACCTCATTTGTCCATTCTTTGCCCATAATATTTAAACATGTGTTCATTGTTGGTTGCTCTTTATCATTAATGCACTTTAATTATAAATCTTTGTCCTGCATTATGATTTATTTATCTAAATTTATTCTCTTAGCTTATCTTTTATTCCTCCTGTTTTTGCTCTATATTCCTCCCCTAGTGTTTTTTGGGATTCAAACAGAGTCTAAGAATATTTGATTTTGACCATACGGTTAATACTGATTATGAATTTCTTGTCATTTAGGTTCTGTTGATTTATCATGTGGAGAAGGACAAGCACCTGCTCCTGCACCAGAAAAAAATGTCAACACATCAATTTTAGAACGTAATTACATCTAAATTTTCACTAATACTCAAAACATTTTGAAATGTCCTTATGCCATGCCCTTCATATTTTGTGACTTTCGGACATGTAGCCTGCCACTGGGCAAATTGCGGAGGTGGCTCGTGCAACAAGACTGGTGCAGTAACCTATACTTGTATATGCAAAGAGGGATACTTCAATCTGCTTAATTCCACCGGTCTCCCTTGCGTCAGAGAATGTAAGACCACTCGATATCCTACGTGAATAAAATGCTATGTTGGACTTATTCTCCGGGTTATTTGCCAAGGAATAAACATGAAAAATAAAGAACAAAAAATATCTATATCTAAAATTAAGGTGTTGTTTGGTAATTCTTTTGTCTTAGTTTCTTGTTCTTTCGTTTGAATCGTTTCTGGAAAGCAATACAGAACATTTTTTATTCCATTGTTCTGAAGACATGTTTGCAATTGTGACATTGTTTAGTTATCAGAGTTTCTTAAACTTATCTGCTGAACACATGTACGTATTTAAGAATTCGAAACAAACATAAAAGAACAGAATTCTTAAAAAGGGAAACATTAACACAAATACAAAAAGCGTTTCAAATCCACTGTCGATGTTTATGACTTGTCAATCATATGCATTCAGGTGCACTTGGAATGGACTGCAAAAATCTGGGATTCGGCTTAACAAACAACTCAATTAGTCCTCCACCCCCAAGCTCATCTGATGGTAGTAGCAAAGGTGAGAGTTTTCCCAGTATTGCTGATCCGTAATGAATCATCCTCGTACTTAAGATTTTTCATATTACACAGTTGTAATTATATACGGTCTGATGGAGTAGTAGCATCTAACTTTGTTTGAATGAACTAACTACTTAACATTTGGTTTTGCGTTGTGTCATACAATTGGACTAATTAACTATATTTATTTCTTACAATTAAAACCAGCTTGCTCAATCATGGGAGATGGATTTTTCTGGAAGGTTATTGCAGCAACATCGCTGGCCATATTTTTCTTGAATTACATGTAAAGGATGTAGATACTATATATGGAGTATAAATGGATAAACACGATATTCACGTTTTCACAGTTAGCTTCGAGCAGCTTTTAATATTTACTTTGACAAGTTTTGGGTTACCCCGAGTATAGAAAATACAAATCAGTATACTCAACTTGTTGTATCATGTTGTGACTTTTTGTATACGTCCTATATTCATCATTTGGTTTTGGGTATTCCATGTGTGGGAAATTGAAATTGGTGTGCTTATTCATGCTTGGGGATGTATTAATATTTTCTTTGTCTGATTTGGTATTCCTTGCTGCAATATACGGAGTACTTCGTATGTCTTTTGGATTTAATGTGTGTATTGATAGATAAAGTGTGCAACAAAGTGGGATGTGGAAAAGGGAGTTGCAGGGCATCAGGAAGTAGTGTTTTAGGTTATGAATGTGAATGTGATCCTGGCTGGAAACAAACTCTTCTTCAAAGCGACACTTCTTTCAAGTTTCTGCCTTGTGTTATCCCCAACTGTAAGTGCTACATATAAACTCTCTTAGTATCACTTTTCTTTCTCTAGTTGGAATCAAATTCAATGTTTTTCATTAAACATTTTATACAGATCATGGATTTCATTTCTTTTAGGTTCCATCAACTACTCGTGCGGAGAAGGAGCCCCTGCCCCTGCACCAGATAAAAGAGCCAACACGTCAATCTTTGAACGTAATTAATACTCTCTTTTCTGGGCATATTGTGGGCATTATATCTTAAGTTTCTCTCTTCAAAGTTCCCTCTTCTTGTCTTTTGTAGTTTGCAATTGGGCGGAGTGCGGAGGGGGATCGTGTACCAAGACTTCTGCACTAACCTACACTTGTGAATGCAGGAAGGGTTACTTAAACCTTCTCAATATCACCACTTTCCCTTGCTTCAAAGAATGTAAGCCTCCTTTGTTTGTTGTACCCAAAGCATTTCCCTAGAAAATGTAACTTGATCATTCAAGACACTTTTATTACCTATACTATATGCATTCAGGTTCAATTGGAATGGACTGTAACTTAACAAACAGATCTTCTGGTTCAACTTCAACCCCTAGCGTATCGAATAATACCAACAAAGGTGATGTTTTCTGGTAGAATCAATCATATCTTTTATGGTTGGATAATAGAATAAACATATAAGGGGTTTGTTCTCGCGTTTTGCAGGCAGCTCGATGATCGTTGGTGGCGGCTTTGTGTGGAATGCCATTGCAGCAACATCTTTGGCCATGTGTTTGTTCAAGTAGATGTTGAAGATGGATTAGATTTGTGTGACAAATTATATTCTATCGTGAATCTAAGGTCCGGACCATTGTGCACCCACCGATAAGATTGACATGTAGAGAATATTTGCTTAGAGTTTAGATGATCAAATTTTGTTTTTATATAAAAAATAGAAAATTAGATTTTTTATGTAATCGTCTACAACACTAGAAGAGACTAACTAAAAAAACTATCTAAAAATAGATGAGTAATGTCAAATAATCGCAATGTCATCAGACCCGATTGCCAAATATTCCCTCCATCTCAGTGCATTCGTTCAGTTTGATTTTTTGAATAAAAAATCATCAATTACTCTTAATATGTGTTGTATATTAATACAATAAATTGAAATTTAAATACCTCTCAACAAGATAAATCAATTGAAACAATTTAAACTAAAATATATTATTATTTTTACTTAATTGAAATCTAAAATTTTTCTAATTTGTCAAAATATAATGTTAAAAATAATGTAAAATCCGTTCGGATTGGCAGTTCGGCTGGTCCTAAAAGTGGAATTTGGAACAAGAGATCAGGTATTGCGCCTCACCTGTTGCAGTGTGGGAGGAACCTCTCAAAATATGAGAGGGGCTCCATGTGCGCAGTGATTAGTGGTCGTAACTTCTGCTATCTATTGAGTTACCATGATTTACATTCTCTCACATTTTTGGTAGTTAGGGATGAGGGATACCTAGAGAGAGCGATTCCGCCTTTCGAACAAAAACAAAGTAAAATCTAAAAAATATGCAGTATTAGGAAGTGAAATAATGGAGGGGTCAAGTGTCAAGAAGTATTTTCCTAATTTCAAGCGTGTGATTTTTTTTTATTATCTGGCCTTTCTACTGTATCTTTTGATAACCTAGGGAGTATCTAACAGTATTAGCATGACCTTTTCAGCCTAAACTGGCAAAATTTAAAACTGATATCGGTTTATAATGATGAAAAAATCAATGGACAAGACGGTTAACGTGAGGTGGCTCCGCCCTTTCCGGCGGCGGCGGCATGAGCTTGTCTTTGTAATAACATGATTACATTTTCTGAACCTCGCCGACAAAAATCAAAATCACCACCGAAAGGACACCTAGCGCCCCACTCCATCCATCTCATCGTTTAATTCTTGATAACTGCAGTTACAAAGTAATTATTTTAAGACCCCTTTTGATACACGTAATTCAAATTATGGAATTAGAATTGAGGAAATCAATTCCAATTCTCGTGTTTGGTAGCACAAAAATTATGTAGATTTGGAATTGTTAGTGCATAAAATGAATTGGAATTGGTGAATTCAATTCTATGGAATTGAATCTCATGAAATTTTAATTCCAATTCAAATTCAATTCTATAGACTTGAATCTCAGAGAATTTCAATTCCAATTCAATTCCAATTTCATCAATTCTGTATACCAAACGGATCTAAATATAGGACTTCTGTAAATATTAGGTTTAACCTCTACTTTTCTTGTGAGTATGTGATTTTAGTTCAATTTATACCCGCTCCCGTGATTATCCGGCCAATTCTGAAAACACTAGTTTGTAATCTTAAATAATTAAGAGACTGTCAAGAAATTTGAAATTTGATTAAAAAAGAATAAAATGTCAACAGCTAAATTCCAAACAGGGCATATGTCATGCCTTTGTTTATTTGTAGCATTTTTACATTTAATTTATAGG
Organism: Cuscuta australis; assembly: GCA_003260385.1. Taxonomy (NCBI): domain Eukaryota; kingdom Viridiplantae; phylum Streptophyta; class Magnoliopsida; order Solanales; family Convolvulaceae; genus Cuscuta; species Cuscuta australis. Next base: position 1,504,883 of record NQVE01000209.1, on the reverse strand, counting down.
TTATTGTTAAATCTATCTCATATGTGGCAATATTGACTCTATTTTTTGTCAAATAGATTTGTTAACCTTTAAATGCACAAAAGAGAGAATTTAGATGCAAGTCAGTTTTAAGGGTAATTTCAGACTTCTAACATTAAAAGAGTGGATAGTTAGCTAAAAGAAGAGGCGGATATAGCATTACTCTTATGGGTGGACACGGTACGGTTCCGGTTCCGGAACCACCGGTTCCGGTACCGCCACCCCATGTCACCGGAACCGTCACTGTGCCGGCCGGTACCAGTTCCGGTTCACGGACCGGCCGGTTTCGCCCCCCCCTAATTTTTTTTTTGCTTTTTTTAAAATTTTTAAGTATAAAATTTTAAATTTGCAATTGTATAAGGAAAGAATGAAGAACCGGAATGTAGTTGTTATCTAAAAATGTAGTTGTTATTTAAATATTTTAAATGAATAATACACTAACTGAAGAACAACCACATTTAATATCCTGACGGTTCAAAAAAAACGACGAGGTAAAGAACCGTAAAGAAACCCTCGAAGGAGCTTATATATCGCTTAGCTAAAAAAACTAATTACATATTTACATTAACAAAAAAATTATAACTTATTCTTCAGAACTCGGACTTCCATCTGTTATTGCATTCATGTAATGCTCCGATTCGAGTTGGTACGTTGACTCTTGAGCTCGACGTCTTGCCAAGAGCCAATCTTGGTTGCAAACAAGTGTTTCAAGAGATTCAGCGCTAAGACAACTTCGAAAGTCGGTTAGAATGTTGCCGCCAGCACTGAATTCTCGTTCAACTGCAACGGTTGATACCGGAACGGATAACACTTGTCTTGCTAGCATGCCGAGACATGGGAACATGTGTTCGTTCCGCTTCCACCATCCGAGCAAGTCAAAATCCACATCGTCTTCATCGTAATCGCATGACACACCCTGGTACATAGCAAGTTCGTTGTGCGAGCTTACTGTTGTACCACTTGAACTCGTCGAAGAATGAGCACGCTTCCCTTTCTTTGCAAGAAACCCACCGACTATTCCGGCAAAACCTTTTTTTGATTTCGGGGGCGGAGGTGGTGCTGTTTCTTCTTGTACAGTGCCGTATAACCCTTGATATTCTTCAAACAAATTCTCAAAAAAAGTTACAGCATTATCTCTTTCTTTTTTCCATTCTACTAAATAAGAGTAGTAATAACTATTTTCATCTAAAAAACACTTGTAGTAATAATCAATTAAAATTTTATAATTTTCAATTTTAAAGTGTGGATAAAAAATAATACCTATTTTATAAATATCAGGAATGTACAAATAATAAAAACACCATTTTTGTATCATAGGAGAGACATATGGGTACAAATTTGGATCAGCCTTACTTTCACGAAAACATGTTGCGATTGTAACGCAGTCTTTTAAAAATGTATTTGTAGTTGGTTGGTAAACATGAGAAAAAGTAAGAGTTGCGTTATTAAAAACTTCTAATACGGCATTCAATTTTTCAACAAGTACAAATTCAAAAGGATCAATGATTATACGAAGTTCACCACTAAAAAATTCAGCAAATTTCTCTTTATATTTTAGAATCTGATGAATCAATTTGTATGTACTATTCCATCTAATGTGGATATCTTTTGCAAAAACTATTTCTTTTCTACCTTTAAACTTACAGAAAATCTTCCATTTTTTCGAAACAAGACGAGCCCCCCAAATTCTTTTAATTCCTTCTTTAATATTCGTCAAAACTCCGCCCATAGCTTCTAGTCCCTGTTGAACACATAAATTTAAAACATGACAGGCACACCGTTGATGCAGAAATCTACCCATAGCCGTAGACGGTGGGCAAATTTCTCCAAGTCTAGGAATGGCTGCAGTATTATTAGTAGCATTATCAAAACCAAATGAAAACACTTTGTCAGATAAGTTGTATTCCCGCAGAATACTCTGAAGCAATAGGAAAATATTTTCAGCAGTATGTTGTTCATTGAAATCACGAAATGCAAGAACACGTTTATGCATAATCCAATCACTATCTATCCAATGACAAGTAACACTCATATAAGACAAATTATGATAAGTTTCACTCCAAATATCAGAACAAATAGCAACACGAGAATTAAAATTAAGAAAAAAATTTGCCAAATTTATTTTTCCATTTTTATACTGACGAATAATTTCTCGTTTAATTGTTTTTCTTGAAAACCTCGTGCTTGAGGGTTTAATGCCTGTTGACAATAATCAATAAAACCAAGTTTCTCAGAAAACATGTATGGCAAATTTTCTTCACAAATCATTTCGACCATTTTTTGCTTATTTTGCTCGTCGCTATAAGCAAAAAGGCCGCCCTTACCTCTGTTAGCAAACCGAGAAATTTGGGTTTGCACTTCTTGTCGTCCCTTCTTTTTTGCCTCGTATTTGGCAAACTCCACGGGATGCCTCGACCTTAGATGTTTTTCCGGACCGCCATAACCGCCGGAGACTCCCATTTTTATGACGGTCCCACAATGTTTACAAGTTCCATAAACTACGTCATCTTTTGTTTCTTTGTCAAAATGATAAACAAATAACTCTAATTTATATTTTTTTTTACTTTTATCCGGACCTCGAGAGGTCGCGGGCTCACCTGCCTCCACGTCGACGTCGTTGCTCTGCGGTGTAGGCTCATCGTCCCTGTCCAGATTATCCAGATTTGCTTCATCAATATCTTCGAATACACTATCAAGAGTGGGGAGATTTGCGTCCCCTCTACCAGAATAAATCTGGTCGAATTCTTCATCCGTCATAGCGTCCTCGATTAAGTGATCGGGGATAGTAGGAAAGGAAGAGACGGAGTGTCTTCCTCGAGAAACGCGTGAGGTCGAACCGTCGGAGGTGACTTTTGCTTTGCCTCTACTCGAACTTCGGTTCACGGCGCCCATATCCACGAACCTTCTACCGGACTCTCTCGACATTTTAATATATATATATATATATATATATATATATATATATATATATATATATATATATATATATATTGATATAAAAAAATAATATATTAAATTTCGAAACTTTAAAAAAATTTCGAAATTTTATATATAAAAATTTCGAAAATTTCAAATAATCTCTAAATTTTTTATATTAAAATATAATATATTTAAAAAAATGTATAAAAGAGATAATAAGATATTAAGATTGAGAAATTAAAATGATAGATTGAGATATTGAAATTTGAGAGAATGAGAGAATAGAGATTAGAGAGTAAGAGAGATGAATATGGATTAATGAGTGTGATTTTTTTAGAATTTAGAAGAAAAAATGAGTATTTATAGAAAAAAATTACCCCCCTCCCCTCCCCCTCCCCATGACCCACGGCCAAATGGCCAATTAGCCGTTTTGGCCGGCCCCCCCACTAACTATGTTTTTTTGCAGGTTACCGTTGGAGAGCAAAAAGGAGAAAAAAAAAATAAAAAAAATAAAACCGGTACCGGAACCGGCACCGGTACCGGTACCGATTTTGGGGCACCGGAACCGAGACCGGATGTGGCGGTACCGGTGCCGGTTCTCGGAACCATTTCGCCGTCCCGGTTGCCGTTACGGTGCTCGGTACCGGCGGTACCGTTTCCGGTGACGGTACCGAACCGGTACCGTGTCCAGCCCTAATTACTCTAATCTATGCCATTAAAAAAGAGTCCAATATAATGACACTAACTGAATAAAAATTTCTGTCTAAAATATATTTAAAAGATTTGAATAAAAAACCGGGTGATACACCAAGTGTAACAGTACTTAGACCGCGCGGTATGGAGTTGGCGTGGCGTACGATCCCAACGCGAAACGGAACTCCCCCAATCAAGATTCAATGTGACCAGTGTCTACACCATAATTTTATATATAATGTAACACTACTTGTAAAACTTTGGTGACCTATGGACATATATGCACTATTACGATAGAGAGAGGCGCAATAAGGGATCAAATCCCAAAGGAATTCGATTTGGTGTTTTCCTACTTAAGCTTAACTATTGTTTTAGAAAAAATAGAGTTATGAGTTTACTTATATGATTTACTTTCTTCCTATATAAAGAGTACTTGAATATTTATAATCTCTTAGAGAATTCAATATAGAAATATTCTTCGTTATTATTTTCTACACGCTTTATAAAAGTATCTACGTATATCTGTGAGACATTGTAGTGTCACAAACGGCATTAGACTTGTGTTTTCTAGCATGGTTGGATATGAATTGAAAGACACTTAAACCCTGTTTTTTTGGATTGGAAAAATTAACTTTCAACTTCTTTCAACTTTTTCCTATTTTTTTAGGTTAAAAAAATTAAAATTTTCTCACATATTTATTTGGAAGATAATTTAATTGAGTGAATTTTTAACACTTAAGTTCTTCCAACTTTTTCCAGTTATTTCTAACTCATTCTAGTTTCTTCCAGCATCCACTTTGAAATTCCATCTCAAAGAAACATGGCCTCAGGAGGGAAGAGTGCAAGATGGCGACGGCCCATTCAAATTAATAATAAAAAATGAGCTCGAGGACTTCCTCAGACCCAGCCCATTCACATTAGTAGTGGAACGCCCACCTCGGGTGCCCCACACGCAGGCCCGACAGAATTGTGGGGAGAGTAAATCAAAGTATAATAATCTCAGTTAGACCTTTAGTGAGACCGTCTCGTGCTCGACATGCACAAAAAGCTATTACAAATAATAAAACTTTAACATATTTATTGTCGTCCGAAGAATCAACGAGCTTGATGTCCTCTAGTTAAACCATTTGAGCCAATTCACATTAATATATTCATTCATGGAGGTGTCAAATGAATTGAGATGATATCACGTAATCACCTCACCTCAGCTCATTGTCCTAAACAACGACTGCCGGGCCCCATTTCAATTAATATTCCCCCTTTAGGTACAGATCATATTCACCTTCGCGTGGGGTTCCCTTTAATTGCCCGCCCAAATAATTAACAAAAAAAAACTCAAAACTCGTTTGAATTTTTTTTGAACACTAAACTCTAAAATAAAATTGTTTGTGAGCCTTTTATGTTCACAGGCCATTATTTTCTGCAGAGTGATGCTAATACTACGTATGTCTTAAAGTTCACATTTTATGTTTCTCTCACATTTTTCATTGCTTTATGTAAATATTTTCTTTTTTGCAAAGGTCAAAATTTTTTATGCTATAAATATACTAAAATTCATAAAATACATATGGATCTAAAATCCACGAAAAAAATTGCATTTTCTGTACAAGTATATATCAAACACAATTGTCATTTGTAGTGTTAATGGTGATGAGTTTCTAAATGAGTCAATATTTAATTTTAGGATTGATCAAACTTGTACCTACTATCCTCCCAATGAGACAATATACTCCGCACATTATTATATTCTTTTTCTTTCTAATACAGATTATTAAATCCCAATTTAAATCTACACATTTCAAATTAAAATATTTGTGTGCGATCCTTTTGTCTTTAAAAATTATTCATGCAATAATGTGAATAACTAAATTCTTTTCTCAAATGAATGCGAAATTTGTTTGGGAATGACCAAAAAAATGGAGGTAGTATTAATTTTCTTATTTTTGCTCACAAAACCCAACAATGAACAACTCATGATTGAATTATTCATTATTATATCACTTGATAATAATTTAAGATCGTATTAAACATTAATTGAGTTTAGTTTGTTTTTTTTGCATAATTGAGTTTAGTTAGGCAAAGAAATGCAATGACGGGACTTACGTACTAGCGGAATCCGCTAGAATTATACGGATAAATTCATTGATATATTTATACGGATATATTCAATGATTTTTTCGTACATTATTGCACTTGCCAAAGACTCAAAGTGTACTGTACTCCCTAATACGGAGTAAATAATTTTAAAAGAAATGTTTCGGCTGCTTCTAATATGTTAGCCATGAGTAGAGAAGGAGATCCAATTTTTATCTCACTAAAAGTACATTTTTGAGACAGAGTAAGAAATATAATTTGGACTGAGGAGTTTTACTCGGTTTAAGTCATACTTTGTGTACTGATTGTGTGTGTTTATTACGAGTAGAGTGTGTCCAGGTCAGACCCGGTTTACCTACTTAGTTATATTTACACCATCAAAAAGAGCCGCCCTTTTTACACAATTTAAGTCATGTTCTCTTTATTTGATCTGAATGATTCTGATCTGATTGAAATAAGTTCTGATATCATCTGGTCTGATCTCATTTGAATGTAGTTATATTTAAAGTTATATAATCTGATTTAAATAAGAATACGTAATAAGTAAAAATAATTGGTTGAGGAGAACATATATGAGATATATGTATAATCTATTTAAAGAAAGAAATGAGCAATCTAGATCGCTGTAATATACTAGTTCTCTAACCTGTGCATTGCACGATCATTATTTTGGCACAGGGAACGAAAATATAAATTTAAATTTACAGTGCAAATAGAGGAAATGGAATGAAATTGTTTTAAATATAAGCATTAAAAGTATTACATACTAATATTGATGAATTCATAACAAAGACAAAAAAGACTAAATTAAATGTTCTGAAATACTTCTTTGTAGACTACATTTCTCGTGATATTTGAAAGTCGTAGGTCATCATTACAAATCAAGAACTTCAAACCACGTCGATTAGTCTCTCGGGAGACAGCAACGTAAAGTTGGTCATGACTAAAAACTGATTTCTTGAGCAATAATCCCACATTTCCAACAATTGGTCTTAACTTTTGTTAATTGTTATTGCGTAGAAAGTCATAATAGGAAACTGCTTCCTTTGAAACCTTAAAAGAAATCTGAGTATGTGAAGGAGTGAGCGTAAGTCGAGGTATGACTACTTCGCAGCCTGCATTTTTACCACTCATGACTTTTCCTTCGCATCATTGTTAAATGTTTACAAGAGTAATTTTCTTAAATTGCGTGAAAGTAATACCATCGACAATGACAAGTAAAGAAATATAATGTCACACGTTGATGTGATATATTTCAACCAATCAAAGATAATCTAATCAACGTGTGACAAATGAATGTAGTGGCATGTTATGCAATTCAAGTAATTGATTTTATCAATTTTTAGACTAATTTGATGTATTTTAATTATTAAAACCCTTCTACTTCTTTAAAAAAGTCTTGTATTTTATGAAAAAACAAAAAATAAAAAAATAAAAAATAAGAGCAGTTGACTCATGAATGGATTGCAAAGCATGGCAAATTGCCTATGACTCGCAAGGCATTTTATGAAAATGGATGATGTGGTAGCGTGACAGTGGCGCCACTGCCCATGCTCTAAAAGTATGATTTATCTTGAGATGGAGATATTAACCAATCCATTCTTTTTATAAGGATATAGCAGTAAAAGTATTATATGTGTGCTAGATTATTTGTTTAATTTTGACTATTTACAGTCAAATTTGATAAAATCTGATCATAAATTAGATAAAATTAATATTAAACATTGATAAAACAATAGTTTAGGAATAAGAGTTGTATTTTACTTCTGTTTGAAATGATTTCTTTAATTATAAGTCAAATATCAATTATGAATAATTAAAAAATTAAAATTAAACAAATATTCTAAGATAGAAATAATAAGTGAGTATTAAATTTGAAACATTTTTTGGAAATAAAATTGGCCCACCAAACTTTATAGCATCTAATTAATCTATAAAAATGTGGATGGAAACAATATTTGTATACTATCTCCGTTGCTCTCTCCCTCTTCCTCTGCAGATAACATACTCCAAATTTTGTCTCTCTTTGACTCTTTGTACGGAATTGCATAAAGCATATAAACCACTTTTACACACTTCTCAAACTACATGGACTCACTCCCATCATTTTCCCGGCCGCCGGAAACCCCGACGGAGCCCATGGAGTTCCTCTCCCGTTCTTGGAGCATCTCCGCTCATGAAATCTCAAAATCCATCGCGCCTACCCAACCCTCTGTGAAGAACTTCTTCGGCGGACCTTCCAATGCCGCCCTTTATCTCGCCGGCGACGGCGGACCCATTTCCGAGGGAAACGCCGGCGAGCTTGTTGAAGCCGCCTCTGTTTCCGGCAACCCTTTTTCGTTCGCTTCTTCCGACACTTCTCAGCTTATCATGGAGCGCATCATGTCTCAGGCGGTAAGTTCAGATGTTAAACCTTTACTCACAGCTCATTGTTAGATTATAAAACTTCCTCAAACAGAAAAATTGAATTTTTGATTGATTTGGTTCTTTACCAAATTACCCTTTTTCTTCCCTCAATTTTCTCTTGAAATCTTCCCATTCACTCAACCAACCTGTGAATCTTGATTCTTATATAATTTTTTAAAAACTGCACCTTTTTTTCCATTCTTGATTGTTTTTAAACTTTAGAACTTTTCTTGAACCTTTGATTTTTTTGGGGTTTGACAGCAAGATGCATCTCCGCGCACATCCGGGCGGCTCTCGCATAGCAGCGGCGGTCCTCTCACAGACAGCACGCCGGCCTCCCCTTCCGACACGGACGACGGCCACAAGGTCAGTAACACAATGTTTGATGCTTATCTTTATATATAGTGTTCTTTTTCTTGAAAAGTTCGATTTTTTTCCCCTGATATTAAAATCAAATGAATCGTATGCGTTTTGATTTCTCACTTTGTAGCAAATTTTATGTTTGTGTGTGGGTGTGTTTGTAATAATGTGCAAATTTATGTTTTTTTTTTGTTTTCCTCTTTGGAGTAAGAAGAGGAGAAGGAGAAAAATGTCAGCACAGGGCTCTCTTTGGTTAATCAATAAATGAGAGTATCCCAGAAAAAAATAAGAGTTGTTGCTATCATGATGCTTTCCTTGTCTTCATTCTACATTGAAAACCTCATTCACATGTTACCCAAGATTCCCTCCCTTTTCTTGAACAAGCTCTTTTATTTTTTTTTTATTATCTCAACTTTTTTTTGAATTTATGATTCATAATGATGCAGATTGGTATTTATTATTGAATATTTTTTCCCAAATTTACCCATCTCACTATTTTGTGGTTACATTGAATTTGGGAGGTATTATTTCTTTTGAGCCACCTATAAATCATATGGGGTACATTGAATACTGGGATCAAATATAGTATGTGACAAAAATAAAAATCTTTGGGCATACTAAAATGAAGTAAAAGAATGGTGGAATAGTATTAAGAATTGATTTGAAGTGAAAGTTGAGGTATGGTGATGTGAGACTGATCATAGTTGGTTTGGGGGTGGTGTAGACAGCAGAAAATGGTAGGATATCTATAGTGTGGTGTGTTGTGATAACCAAGTTGACCATTTTGTCCTCGGAGGTGACGGTGTACTTCACGGATTTTTCAAGTAAGTGTCGTATTTTGTCCTCAAACTGTCTCGCTCGGGTACTTGAAGATGTTTTGACTTTGGGTGCCCACTAATTGTATTAGTGTTTTGACTCTTTGAAATGGTGACCTTAATCAACTTGGGTCATTGATTGATTGACCTTCATATATTGAGTGGGATTACCAACAATTTGGGCATTAATCTTCTTAAAATTGGTAAAAAAGTAATTATACCATTAATGGAATCCTATTTTTGATGCAACAATTCTGCATTCAATTGCTAGAATTCTGCATTTTTGTTATACAACTTTTGTGTGTTGATTTTAAGATTCTATTTGTGTGTTTGTGTAGCTGTTTTGCAGATTAAACAATCTGCAAATGAACTATAATCATCAGTATAGGAGCAACAATGCAACCCCTAAAGTGGCAGTGAACGGAGGAGGCTGCAAGACGGTGGGAAGGTGGTTCAAGGACAGGAAAGAGAAGAAGAAAGAGGAGACGAGGGCCCACAACGCACAGTTACACGCCGCCGTTTCGGTTGCGGGGGTAGCTGCTGCCGTCGCCGCAGTGGCTGCGGCAGCGGCAGCTTCTACCTCCGCATCCTGCAAGGACGAGCAGACGGTCAAGACCAATATGGCCGTGGCGTCTGCTGCCACTCTGGTGGCGGCACAGTGTGTGGAGGCTGCAGAGTCCATGGGGGCAGAGCGGGAACAGCTGGCAGCGGTGGTCAGTTCCGCCGTTAATGTCCGCTCTGCTGGTGATATCATGACACTCACCGCCGCTGCCGCTACTGGTACCTACTCTTCTCTTGGCAAGGTTTTGATGACATTGAATTTCAATATTATGCGATGACATTGGCTCCAGTTGAAGTACCTACAATGCCCAATTCGTAAAATTGTCGGTTACTATCCCTTTGTATCCCCACTAAACCTCTCACCAAGCCCGACCAGAATCCATCCCCACCATCCTCAATTGCATCCCCAAATTTAGTTGACTTCAGAATAAAAAAAAGTTTGGTTGTAGGTTCTATGAACACGGTTTCGTGTAGGGTGGGGTATGCGAGCATACACCCTATTCAGACCCAACTTTGGTGAAATTTTAAGGGTTTGTTTTTGTTGTCGGGGTTGTTTATAACCAATCTAATGAAATGTGTCATAACGACTACTTTGGTATCAATCAAATGAGCCATAAGACACTTGATAAAATCACTTTAAAAGATTAGATTCAATATATAATCTGGTTTTGACATTTTCGAAAACTATGGCAGCCCTGAGGGGTGCGGCGACGCTGAGAGCGAGGGCATATAAGGAAGATGTGTGGAATGTGGCGGCGGTGATTCCGGTAGAGAAAGGTTTTGGGGGCAATGGGAGTTCTTCTTCTTCAAGTGGGGAGCTCATCAGTAATGGCCACCATCTTCTTCCTCTTCCTGATGACAATTTTCTTGGGATCTGCGGCCGGGAATTGGTGTCCAGAGGTGGTGAGCTGCTAAAGCGGACCCGAAAAGGTAATTTGATCAATCATCAGACCATATTCCCCTTGTTTTTTTGGTCAAAAAGAACTTTGAAAAAATGAAAAACCTTTTCTTGGGATCTGAGATCTTTGATCATCACTCACTGATTTTTGGAACCACTTTGCCAATTATTGATTGCAAAAACAAAAAAAACCCTGTTTGGTAAAGGGTAATTTTCAATTTTGAAAAACTTTAAAAAAAAACAGAGTAAGCCAAACGGGCCCTTAGAGTCTTGATTGTTTTTATTGCATTTCTTGAGTTTCACTCCAATCTTTAATGCCTTTCTGCAGGTGAGCTTCACTGGAAAATTGTGTCTGTGTACATCAACAGAATGGGTCAGGTAGGCTTCTTCTTCCATTTCTTGAAGAAAAGTGAATTTATAAGGTCTTGTTTGGTTCAAGAACAAGAACTTTGATTTCATGCTTTGGCAGCAATGTAACTTTAGACAGTTCTTTTTTTGTGACAGGTTACATTGAAGACAAAGAGCAGGCATGTTGCTGGGACCATCACCAAAAAGAAAAAGAGTGAGTTTTTTTTATGCCATCAAAGAAAGAATGTTTTTTATTCAAAAAAAAAAGAAAAAAGAATGTTTCTTTTCTCTCTCTCCTATGATGTGAGCAGAATTGGATGTTTGGGTCTTTCTTGTACATCTAGGGATCTGAGATAAAGCAGCCTGCAAGCAATTTAGTCATTTAGTGGGATAAGAAGATGAAAAAGATGTCATCTTTATATCTTGTTTTGATTTCTTCTTTTTTTGAATGGGCAGATGTGGTGATGGAGGTGTTGAGGGATCTCCCCGCGTGGCCGGGACGGCACTTGATGGACGGGGGCGAGAACTTGCGTTACTTTGGGCTGAGGACTGCGTCGGGGAGGGTGGTGGAATTCGAGTGCAGAGATCAGAGGGAATGTGATGTGTGGACTCAAGGGGTTTCAAGGCTTCTAACTTATGCAGCTGAAAGGAGGAAGGGGGGCATTCTTGGACATGCCAGATACCATTAAAATGGGAACTCTTTGAAAATGCTTTGTGGCTCATTTTCCACCCTTAGTTAATTAATCACATGTTGCCATTAGAGTACATATATGTATTGTTAGTTTTATGCTACTAATCTCATGTGTTTTGGGATTTGGGTGTTGTGGGCTTTGGGGGGGGGGGGGGGGGGGGGGGAGTGGGGAGTGGATGTCTTTGGAGTTTATGCAGCTAATCATCTTTCACTCTCTTTAGATTCCTAAGTCTTCGTATTGTAAATGAAAGTTAATCCCAAAAAAGCAAAAAAAAAGAAAAAGGTCTAGTTACACATCGTAATGGTTGTCTCCAATTCGCTCGATATAACAACTTTCTCAAACTAGCCGTTTTTATATTTTTTGAATTTTGAAGATATAAACCCAAGTCTTTTTATACTCTTCGTCCAATAATAATATTTTTGTTCATTATTCACAGGGTCAAATATTATTTATTTTGTTAGCTTATTTGCGTTGCTCATTTGATAATATAATATAGTCATGTCACTTTTAGTTTTATATAACTTTTTATGTAATTTATAAACATGTAACTTTTATTTTTTAATTATATACGATTTTTCATATAAAATAATTTAAAAATAACTTCAGTTAAACATTGCAACCTGCAATGGGAATATTGTTGGACGAAGAGAGTATCTTTCTTGCATACTTTCCTCACTCGTGCGCACCCATGGAACTTCCCAGGCAGTTACTCGTCCTAGAATTGCTACAAGCCCAACATGTTTAACTTTGAAGCTTTTTAATGAAGAACTCTCGAAAAGAAGATGTATCTTATTGGCATGAGTAGTGGTATCAATACTTTTAAAATCTTTCAATTCCATCTTAACACGAGGTATTACAAAAATGGTCCCTTCATTCATTGTCCTCATCTGATGCCCTTTCGGAATTTGGGTATCTTGTCTATCCATGTCTTCGTCATGAAATTGGCAAAAGAATATGGTTGCTACTATCCTTCCACTAAGTATGTCCATGTCTCGCGTCATGTAAAGTTTCAAGAAGATAAATTGCCATACTCCTCTCTCTCTCTCTCCCACCTCTTGAGTCACCTAGATCTTCACACTTTTCTGGTATCTTACCACTTTTTCCTGTCAGTTCGTTTGGAGCATGTGCTCTCGCTCACAAGGATTCCTGGTCCGACATCTCTCACCTCTCTCTTGTTAACTCCAACCCGACATCCCACTAGCACACCCATACTCGACAACCATCGCCTGCCCCTCGTCACTACCCCGCCTGTAACTAGAACAAAAAACATACCTAAAACCCACCCCCGTGATCCCACCCCTACCTCGCCCATCCGTCATAACCAACACATTACACCATCCAGTTTGGTAGTATTCCTACCTCTCAAACAACTCTCGAATCACTCCCATTCCTTTTCCCCCACCACCTCCGATCCCCCATATCACCCTACGACTACCCGCGCCCGCAGTGATATTTTTAAACTTAAGCTCTATGCTTCCACTATCCCTTGATCTACACCACCCATCACTGAGCCCGTCACCTATAAATAAACCTCCGAATATAATTATTAGTATCTGGCTATGAATGAGGAATTCAATGCTTTGATAAATCAAAATACATTAGAGCTTGTTCCGGCACTCTCATATCGGGTTCCTACTGATTGTAAGTGGGTTTATAGAATCAAACACAATGTTTATGGCTCCATTTCCACGTAAAAAGCTCGCCTCGTTGTTGAGGGTTAAACTCAGGAGTATGGCCTTGACTACTCTCAAGCTTTTAGTCCTATTGTCAAACAACCGACTATTCAGGTTGTTCTTACTTTGGCGATAACGAATGATTAACCGTTGCTTCAATTAGATGTCTCTAATGCATTTCTACAGAAAAGAGTGCCTGAGAGAATTTATGTGCAACAACCCCAGAATATATTAATCAACAAATTTCCCATTATGTGTGTCTGTTCAAGAAATGATTGTATGGTCTCAAGCAGAGGCCCCTTGAGCACAATACCAGCAATCTGGACTGGTTAAAATGATTGTATGCTCTCAAGATACACCAAAGAAGCACTCTCATTTTTTCATAATCTTGTTTAAATATGTTTAATGGAACTCCAATATCAAAAATTCAAAAGGGAATGCAGGTATTCCGATCCAATCCATAAAATTTTAGACATTGCCAAAGGGCATTGAATTAAAATAAAAACAAGTCTTCTTCTTCATCATCATCTAATTCCAATCAAAGACCCCCAAGATCTCAAGAATGGCCAAGAAAAGGTTGATGATATCCAAAAACAGACAACAAGCTGCATCCACGTATTCGTCGTAACTGTATTTCTCGATCAAGTTGTAAGTATCATATATGATGAACCCTGAAAATATGAGCGCTCCAATTGCCCCGCATATCAACTGTATAATGCTTCCCAAATGAAGAAAAAGCTGTAAATATAATTCTGAACATAATTAGGTACTGATAGTCACACCCGATAAAAATACTAAATACAACACGTCAGCTAAATACACTCCATGATGTATAGTTATGTTATGTTATGTTATTACTTAAAAAAATTATATACACTTTTTTTTAAATAAAACAAACATTATTATAAATATATTCTTATAATTATCAACCGTTTATTTTAGTTTGTTACTTTTCCTAAAAAAACATATGAGTTTTAGAAAAACTTTAAAATATTTTGAAGCTGTTAATTATACTAAATATTAATTGATTAAAAATAAAATAACTTTCATTGATCTTAAATTTGATGACCAATAATTTTGTATAAACTTTCCATTTCTAAGTATTATACCAGTATGTATTTCCCTATTTCAATTTTTAAATCTAGATTATTAATTATTTGAAAAAGAAGATTATATAAGTTATTATATTTTTTTAAAAAAAATATAAAGCTTTATATATAATTTAAAACTACACACTATTTTACTTTTAAATGCTTTTAAAAACAAAATTTTATTTTAAATTTAATAAACATGCATCATTATTCACACTACAACTTTTATTTTAAAAATTACTGTCATATCCGATTATTAAAAACAAACTTAGATAATGCATACTAGTATTTTTACGGAGCATTGGAAATTAAATAAAAAACTAAATATTTTAGTTCAGAATATAATTTTATAAATATGTTACAGAGTACAAAATTTAAAATATATAACAATTCGTGTGAATGTATCTTTAGTGAATATAGTACTCCTTCCGTCGCTGAGTATTTGTCCACTTTTGATTTTTTTCGGTCAAAATTTATAAACTTTGACTTCAAATTAAATAAAAATGATATTAGATATTGATACGAAAACAGTTTTATTAGATTTATTATATCAAATATTTTCAAAATATTATTTTATCTAATTAATATACAATATATATTTTATTTAAATAAAAGTCAAAGATTTGAAACAGTTGACCAAAAAAGTCAAAACTGGACAAACACCCAAAGACGAAGGTAGTATTTGATACAGACTGATTTCACTGTCCCACATCGGTTAAATGAGGGACTTGATGATGGGTTTATATGGCCAGGGGTTCTTCCACCTTAACAACTAGCTTTTAGGGTGTGGCTCTCCCTTGTGCTGTATCGGAGCCAACTCGGAGTGGTGGCCTACGGAGTGATGGCCTGGTAAAACCAGTCGTGACCAACGTGGCCGTGACAAACATAGCCGTGACCAACAAGGACGTTGGGCCTTATGGGGGGTCGAATGATACAAACTGATTTCATTGTCCCACACCGGTTAAATGGGGAACTTAATGATGAGTTTATATGGCCATGTGTTCTCCCACCATAACAGCTAACTTTTAGGGTGTGACTCTCCCTTATGTTGTATCAGTATTTTGGTGGGGTGTGGGCCTGTGGGCTGTGGCTATCCACTTACACATTATACTAGTCCCAAATTTTTACTTGACGTAAATGTCCTTGTATTTCTTAACGCTAACTCTAAGCATTTTGACATTTCTCAAACCCTACTCTCGTTTCCGCACGTACCTTGATGAGACTAAAGAGGATGAGCACCATGAGGGCAGAGATCAAGATGGGACCAAGAAATGAGAAATCATAGCCTCTCTTGGTAGCCCAGAATGTGTACAAGGTAAGAACCACGAACACCAGAGCCGTTACACCAGCAGCAAGCATGATTGGCATTCCTATTTACACAAACCGGCCAAAATCCACTATTTAAATCCTAACTCTTTCAAAAAATTATTTTCGGATATCCTCGATCTTTTGTTATGGTTTTCAAGTCTCCCATAATTTGAAATGTACTTTGGTGTACCTTCCATTTTCTAGTGAGGGTTAAGATCTTTCAGGTATCACATTATCTGAAATAACCTCCAAAGGTCTTTGAAATTTGTGGTATTGTGCTCCGAATTTATATTCCGTGTATTTGACCGTTATGATTGAAAATTCTATTACTTTGACAAATACGAAGTACCGGAGTATTAAATTTTACTTTGACAATATTTTACTTAACTTTAATAAAATTCTTTAATTTGCCAAAGGTACGAAACTTTCAATCATAATGTCTAAATGAACGGAACATACCCTCAGAGTATATTTTAGATAATGTGGGACATAAAAGTTCTTACTAGAAAATCGAGAATACGCTAAAGTATATTTTAGATAATATAATATCTGAGAGTTGTTATTAGAAAATTGAAAATATCCCAAAGTGATTTTCTAATAAAATCCCAAGAAAAACTATTAGCACCTTTTTTATATGTGCAAACTACTCCAACCATGAAAGCCAATGCGATAGTGAAGAGCCCCAAAAGAACATAGTTCCACGGATGTGTCTGCTCCCAAATTTTCATTGCTATGAGGACTGTCATTATTATTTTATCACCATACATGCACAAAAAAAAAGTAGAGTAACAAATAAAATACCTTTCTCTATTTCCCAAAAGAAATCCATTTTCATTTTTTATTCTTTTCATAGAACTTTTTCATTAATCTCAAGAAAATACATATACTAATTTCTATGAAACCTATCACATCATTCACATCATATCTATTCGCTATTAATTTTTTAATTACACCTCACTTTTATTCATAACATCTGTTGCATCATACTTCTTTCCTATTTTAAAACACTCTCTTTCATTTTTTGTTTTCCTAAAAACAATCATACTTTCTATTTAAAAAATTGCTTTTACCCATATTTTTTTTACTCATCCTGTCACTTCATACTTTTTCATTAATAGTTTATCTTTCACATCTTACTTTTACCATCACATCAAAAAAATTGATAATATAGTAGAATAAAGAATTACGATACTAATAGAATAAGGAAATTAAATATAATAATTGCCGTACCATCACATCATATCAAGGAGTATGTTTTATTTTCCATTATCACTATTACTTCTAATGAATTACTCCCCCGTCTTCAATTTGATTACAAATTGTAGGTTACGGAGTAAAATTTTCTACATTTTGAAATCATTTTTTTACAAATTGGTATATCAATAAGATATAAAAATTACATATTAAAAAACTACGTCAAAAGTTTTACAAAATAAGAGGCGACAAGAATATTTTATTATATCAAATACTTAATGAAATCGCGTAAACAAACAAAAGTTATCAAGAGAAGAGAAAAAAATTGTAATCTATTTAGGGACACTTCTCTTAAACTTTTCAAAAGTCAAATTGAAAATTATTTTTCGAAATGGAAGCAGTAAAGACACAAAATTCTGAAAAATACCTCCACTGTCCCGAAATAGATTACAATATTTTATTTTCTTCTTATTTTGTACTACAATTTTTGACATAATTCTTTTATATGTATTTTTATTTTTCATTTCAAAAGATAAGAGATTTTGACCTGTAATTTCCACTTTTGTATCAAAACTAGGCGGGAGAGAATAGAAGAAACGAAATTGTAATTTCATGACCACCCTAGTCATGAATTTAGTGGCCTACAATGACACAAAAGCCACAAACCCACTAAAAATGAAAGCTGATTAAAAAAAAGGATAAAGCTATCTGTATCCCAAACTTTTGTATCTCATTTTGTACACTGCAAGTTTGCACCGATATTTTGTGTTAGGGAAAAATTAATTTTTGTTAACGCATCAATACTTTGTGTCCGTGTAAATTTTTGTTAATGCACCAACACTTGTGTCGGTGCAAACCATCAAAATATTTGTGTATAACTGCGGTGTACAAATAGAGTACAATTTTGGGTGTAAGTGTAGCATGACCTTTAAAAAAATCCCCGGATTTTTTTTGCTATGATAGGTATAATAAGTGATTCTGAATATTTTGTATATTTTTTTCTCCGAAACTGAAAATCTTTTTGGAAAATCATATTACAGAAATAAATCTATCAAAAATCAAAATAAGAAATGTTTTTTTGAAGTTTAGGAACTAACTGTTTAATAATGAACGGATCGGATGGGTTTCCTGACTCGAAGCCAGTACGATGCCCCGTTAGTCTAATTAACAGTTCCTACCTCCGTAAACCTCAATCCTATCCCGACACGAAAATCCCCCGCCACCCACCTTTCAATTGCACCCCAAGTGAAATTTGACTCTGTGGTCAAAGGGTTCCAATGTTAGAAGTGTGGTAATAAATAAATAAAAAAATAAAAAAATTCCAACACAAAGTTAGTTACTCACTAATGAAGGTGACAATGAATACCGCTATAAGAACGATCAGCCCAGAGGTGGTGGCCATGAACGTCTTGACGGCGGGGGTGAAGAACATGGCGGCTGAGACGGCGGTGCAGACGAGCAGTTGGAGAGAAACGATGGCATATACCTTACGAATGAATGCCCAACGCATCTGCGCCTCCACCCCGCCGCCGCCGCCAGCCTCAATTCCTCCGGCCATCCTTTGAAATGGTTTCAGATTCCTCAGCCTCATATATTTATATATAGTCTGATCTGCTAGCTAAGATAGCGCAAGGGTGAAAATTAAAACAACGTAAAGTGGTTGGACGTTGTGCAATTTCTGTGAAATTTCAGCTCTTTTTTTTTATTCCAGTTTTGAATTCTAACCTTTTTTTTATTTCAACAAAGACCTTTTTTTATATAATACTCTTTCCGTCTCTCATAGATCTTCTCGTTAGCCCTTTTTATTTGTCCACCATAGATCTTCTCATTACCTTTTAAACAATTAAAATAGCACACCTATCCTCACTTTATTTACTACACTTCACCTATCTCATTTAGTACACTCCACCCATTTTCATTAAGGGTATTATGGTAAATTTGCACCTTTTTTCAACTCTCCTTAAAAACCACAAAAGTCAAAACGAGAAGATCTTAGGGGGACGGAGAGAGTAAATTTTACTTTTGACTTTTTTCAGTTAATATTGATAAATTTTGACCCAGAAAATGGCTATATCCACTATTTTCACATAAATTTGTTAAATTTGCCAAAAAAATGGCAATATATATCCACACATTTCACATAAATTTGCTCAATCTTCATCAATACCCAACTTATATCAATGGGCGTGGATTTAGCAAATATAAGTAAAATGTGTGGATATAGCAATTTTGGTGGTAGATATAGCAACACCCTATTAGATATTGGTACAAAAGTATTTTATTAGATTTATTATATCAGATATTTTCAAAATATTATATTATCCATTTAATTATCTAAAAAAAGTTAAAACTGAACAAATAAAGTAAAGCAATACGGAGTAATATACATTGTCAAAAGGTTTCCGGACTTTATGAAATAAAAGGCACTTTTTTATATACATACATTAGTATACTCGATTTATGTCACAAGTGACTAATATCTATTCTCATCATAATTCCATTGTGAGCTTTAGGCTTTTAGGTAAGATAATGCGTAGTTAAGGTAATCGATATCAAGTTTTTTTAATAGTTTAGACGTAGTTATAGTTTAGAAAATTTTTGACTAGTTAATGGGTAGTTAAGGTAATCAATATCGAGTTTTTTTTTTCAGTTTTGACTTTTTTTAATGTGTGGAGCGGCTAATACCATACCACTAATTGTAGTGGGTAATTGATGACCGATTTTCGCTCACAATTAATGCATGTTAGACCGATGATGACGACAAAATAGATTATGATTACTTACTCCCTTCGTCCCAAAAAGATCGTTACGTTTCATTTTTTTGCGCATCCCTTAAAATATTTTTATATCGTCTAAAATGCCAAAAAAACTTTTAAAACAATTTCATCTTATAATAAAGAGTAAATATGGTAAATTTTAGAAATTTTAGATGTGAGTAGCATTGCTTTTTGTAGTGCGCAAAGAAATGAAACGTAACGATCTTTTTGGGACGGAGGGAGTATGTGGTAGTATGCAGGCTATAAATAAGAGGAAAATCTCCATTGTAAATTTGTAACCCATTGACGACGGTGCTCATTGACAGGATATTAAGATGAGAATTACATAGTCTTATGTCAAGAATATCATTGTACAAATCTAAATCATAGTCTCGTTTTCAAACAACACACTATTTGAGTGGATATTTCTTTGGCAATAAATAATGGTTGGCCGTTGCATTAGTTGGATATTTCTAACACTACAAAAAATTGGTCAAAAAATGACGGAAAAATTCCATCGCCACTCAATTTTCCGTAGGGAACTGAGCACAACGACGGAATCAACGACATTAGCATTTCAACCGTCCCTTTTTCATTAATATTGAAGCTGATGATGGAAATCTATAGTCCGTCGTTATAGGCAACAGAAACTGGGGACGTAAAAGGTGACGGATAATTTCTGTCGCCAAATGTAGCGACAGATTTTGTGATTAAATTGGAAATTCTGACCATATGACGATCGATTGAAATTCCATCGCTAAATTGACTGGCTCTGCTGTTAAACAACTATTTTTTAACCAAACCAAACAACAAATAAAAAAGTCAGATTCAAGCAATCACAACCGCTCCAAATCCTCACAATGACAATGCTTATCAATAACCAATCACATTTCAACAAAATTCAACAATTAGAGCATATGCAATGGCAAGGCAAGTGGTTGCCTTGCATGCCCTGCCATTAGTGGAGTGGAAGATAATAAAATGGGAGAGACAATAATTGACTTGCATGGAATGGGGCGAGGCACCACTATATGCGTGGCTTGTGCGAGGAGAAATGAGCGGAACAATGCATGCTACTGATTGGACTGAATCCTTGTTGTTTTTTCTTTCTTCTTTTTTTCGGTTTTTTGCATGCCACCTCTGTAGCTAATCTTTCTTTTTTTGTTGCATGTGTTTTGCCTAACTTCTTTTTCTTCTTTCCAAATCCAACTTTTAAAAAAAAAATCTAACCCTTTTTTAAACAAAAATACCAATTTTTAAAAAATAATGTTTTCTCTATAGAATTAAAATCTTTACAAGAAAATAAAAAATGTATTTAAAAAATGAAAAATAAAACACATGAACTAATTAAATTATGTCAAAATGATAAAATTGACAAATAAACATTACTTGTCATTCTAGGGCATGCTACTCTAATGGAATGTCACTGTGTGACTATGCATCATTTGATTGGTTATGTTGAGCCACGTCACCGTGTGGCATTCCAGAACACGACTTGCCATTGCTTATGCTCTTAAAAATAAAAAATGTTTTAGCAAATCTAATCCACAACATAAAGCATCGTACATAGCGAATAAAGTCAAGTGAAATTACAAAAGAGTTTTTTCATAACTATGTCAAGCCCCTAGACACCCCCGTTCCTCCTGTCCCTCCGTGCCCATCTCCACTTCTTGATGGGGAAACTCCTCCATAGACCCGAGCTATCTCTAGTATTTTATTGTTAGCAATTCACGCGCTTGAGATGATCTTATCTCGCCAAGCTCTTTCCTCAATTTTCTTGTATCATCGTCACGAGGGTCCCACATTGAGCTCTTGTTGGCTCGTCTCGCCTGGCTCTCGTGCATTCGTGGGAGGCTTCGTGCAAGATCTCCAACACTGTGAACACGATTCTTAGCATCATGTTCACCGATTTAGAAATCGCACAGTCAGAGAATGATAAAAGAGTGGAGTGGTAGATGCGCGCTGCACTGGCAAGTTATTTTTTTCACTTTTTATATTTTTGACATATTTTAATTATTCATTTTTTACTAAAAAGATACCCCTACTTACACGACAGTTTCCCCCCCCCCCCAAAAAAAAAATAGAGCTTGGTAGACCAAAATGACACCGACATTAGTGCTCTTAATTACCTCAATCCCCGCTCGCATAGTGGCATGCCTACATTTTTCTAACTTTAATGCGTTATGCGTAATCAATTGCGTATTTCCCCTTTTCTACCATTTGTTTTTAGACAAAAATTTACCATTAACCCTTCAATTGCTTATTGATCTTTCAAGTTTCAAAATTTTATGAATAGTCTTTCGAGCATTCAACAACCACTTTCATGAAATAGTTTCACAGATCCTAATTTTTTGTACTCTATCTAAAATACCTCAAAATATCTTTTACTTACCGTAAGCGCTTGTTCTGTAGGGCTTGAACTCTTAATTTCCAGTTTCTTCCAGTTTCTTACTGTTCTTCCAGTTTTTTTCCAGTTCTTTCCAATTTTTTCCAATTTTTTTCCAGTTTCTTCTAATTTCTTCCAATTATTTTTATTTTATTCAAACTCTTTCTATTTTCCGACCAATTATTCTAAAAACGATTTATTATTATTATTATTATTATTATTATTATTATTATTATTATTACAGCTATTATGTTCATAACTATAGTTTATAAATTATTTTATTTTTCATCTCACTATTTTTATAATTCACAAAGATTATTATTTTTTCTTCAACTTTTTAAGATTAATAATAACATTTTTTGTATATTAATCTACAGGATTAAATAGGAACCATCAATATTTTAAACTATTTAAAAAAACTATGGATAAAATAGTTACATAAAATTTTTTATTCTAAATTTATATAATGAAAACATCAATATTTTAATCTAAAAAATAATAATTGAATGGGGTGGGGAGTACTATATTATGAAAACCAAGCGAGATCTACATTACGAGGCACTTTTTTTACTTCCTCCGTCCTATTTTATAACGCCTGTTTCGGTTTACGATGTTTGACCGAAATTATTTTCAAATTATTTTATATGATAAATGATATAGATTTAAAAAATAAAAATTACATATTTAAATACTACATCAAAAGATCTACAAAACTAGTAGTGACAATAGTACTTTATTTTATCAATTTGCTGACGAAAATAGAGAAAAAGAGTGAATAAAGTTTAATCCTATGAATAGTGAACATACATTATAGTTTGGGACGGATGGAGCGAGTAAAAAACTAAAGACTAAAGACTCCGTAGTTTTAATGCAGTTTGAATTGGCGCCATCCCCCTCCCCATTCCGGGCGGACATTATAAATGCTACTCCGTAAATTCATCACAGGCAAATAATAATTCACAAAGCCTAAGTAATAATTCACAAAGCCTAAGTAATTAAGAATAAACCCGATCCTAATTAATATGGGCGAGTGTTTGGGCTGGGCACGCGGCGGCAAAGTTTATGATGGGGAAGAATGGCCCCGGATTTGCATGCTTCACGCCACCATTTCTATTCAAATGTTCGTCGGCACCGCCGTTTTCGCCGCCACGTTCTTCACCCCCGCCGCCAATAAGTTCTTCACTGCCGGCGCCCCCTATGGGCCGATCCTCGTCATCGCGGTCTCAGTCCTTCTCGTCGTCATATGTGAGTAAATTCAATTCTAGTATGCACAAATAATCTCTTGCATGTCTTTCTTAATGCCACTTTTGTTTGTCCCACAAAAGATACTCCTCTTATTTTGACCAAGTATAAATATAAAGAAGTTTTAAATTGTACTTCCCGTCCCATAAAGTGTTACCCATTTTGACTAAAGTTGAAAATAAGGGAAGGATAATTTTGTGTTGACTTTCCAAAAATACCCTTGATGTGATGGGTAAAAATAGGATGTGATGTGTAGATTATTAGAAAAAAGGTATGATGTGATAGGTAGGGTTTGAAAAAGTAAGGGGTAAAAGTGGTTTTTTAATATAAATGGGTAAGGAATTGTGGGACACAATTTTTTTGAAACGTGTAAATCTTTTTGGGACGGAGGGAGTAGTTGATTTCTAATTCTGCTTTTGATGTGATGGGGAAAAGAATGTGATGCATAAATTATTAGAGAAAATGTATGAAAGTGTTTTGTTAGAAGTAGAAAAAATCAAAGAGAACGTGTTTTTGAGAACGGAGGGAGTATTTTTTTTATTTTTTAATATTTAAAATACCACAATTATCTTATTTATTTTGAAGCTGATTGGGAATAGCGTTAGCGATTAACATTAGCTTTTTGAAAATACTATCTACCAACAGCGCTTAGCGTTTTCAAAGAATTCTGCACCGTTAAAATTTTATCCAAAACGCCAACGCTAATCTCTAACGCTTTTTCCAAACAAGTCCTTTGTTTATTATATCTTCCCCACCTGACCACCTCATTTAATATAAGTGAAATTTTCACTAAATAGAACTAAATAGTGGCTAACCTATAAATAATGAATTGAATATAATGCACCTATATAGTGGCTGACCTATAAATAATGAATTAAAGAGTGGTGTCAATTTTCAATTCAATAGTTTAAACTATTTCATAATATAAATAAATTTATTATAATTTACTTTAATACTTTTAATTCTATTACAATATAATGTGAAATTGTTTTATGGATTTTGTTGATAGGCGTGTCGTAGCACCTACAAATTAATTTATTTTCCTTAACTCTTAACCCCCTTTATGAATTAATACTGATTAAAACATATAGATAGGGCAAGTAAGAGTCGATCTCACGAGAAAAGATACTTTTTAGGCAATGAAAATCAGTTCACTTGTCACTTTTATTGAATAAAAACTAACTAAAACCTAAAAAACCTAAACTAAAGGAGATGGGGGGTTTGAATGATAATTCTAAAAAGATAAAAATTCCAAAATAAAGACAAGGATAACAGATAAGAGATGAGAGCTAGAACCAAAACAACCCGAACTCAGGAGAACACTCAGGGAGACACAAACACACAAATAAACACACATTAAACTTTATAAAAACGTAGACAATAAAAATTAACTTAAACTATTTTGAAAATACTTATAATTTTTTGAAGAAAATAAATTGAACAAATCTGATTAACTAATTAATTATGCCTTGATTTTGAAATTAAACTGCTAACTAAACTTAGGGTTAGGTTGAAGAAGAGGTCCACCAACGGTTCTTCCCTATTCTCCCATTAATATTAGCTTATGCTAGGACCAACCCTAACTCTAAACCCTACTACCCTTAGCAACCTAAAGACCGACCTTAAGTTACTACTAAGAATAGCGCATTAAGATTTGTGAAAAATATCACCATAACAACTTTGCAGTAACACTAAGATTATTTAACAAAATCAGTTCGAGAACCTTAATTAGCAAAAACCACTTAGTGAGGCAGCCAAGACTAATCAAGTGACACTTAGTTTCTAGAAAAGTTCGGCTATTTAAAGCACTTTGAACTTTAAAAGAATATCAATATAAACTGGATTAGGTCGCGATCCTAATTTGGTTCAATTTAAGTAAAATCTGGTGAATAATAGTTCTCAGAATACTTCTTTGAGTTTAGATTTAACAATACCGTAAAGCTAAAATTTCTTCAAAGTTAAATTAATTCAACAAAAACAAACAAATCAAAGATTCAATCTTTTTTGTCAAATAATTTAGCTTAAGAAGGTTTTATAATTTCAATGACAATAATAAATCAAAAATCAAATTTGAACAATTCAACATCAACACACAAACAATTCAACACTTATAATATAACTTAAACATTCAACATAAAAACAAGAATGGAAAATAAATATATTTTGTACTGGATATTCAAATTCATCAATTGAAAATTAATAAACTTAAAATCCTTATTTAAAAATTTGAAATAAATAAAAAACAAAGATGGAGTAAGTGATTGAGACTTTTCCCCTTCCTTGAGCCATGCACAGAGACCAGACCAGAGTAGTCCAAAGCTTCGCCAGATCAGCCGCCATCCACTGCTCCCGCCGCTGCCGCTAGTCTCCGCCGGAATCCAGTTGCCACCGCCATCGCCTGACCCAGGGTCAAACCCTAGGTCGGCCTCCACTCTGTTCTCTCCGATCCTGTTTAATTATACGTAATGCTCTTCTTGTCCTAAAAAGGAAGAGAAATAGTATAAATTTTGTTTTTAAATTTTGCACCTATAATCAAATAAATTGAATTTAAAATAATTTCAGTCAAATCTCGTAAACCGAACTGGAAAGATCATTTTATGACAAGAAGAGCATTACGTATATGTTAATCATACAAATTTTGGTGGTGTCATTTAATCTCACTCCGAATAATTTCAGTCAAATCTCCCGAATCTGCCCACATTAAGGATATTTTAATAAATTTCCACTTTCTTTATTTATCCTTTAAAATTCTAAAAAGTGAATTTAAGAAGATTTATAGGGGACAAACCAATAGAGTAATAGCATTTTCATTAGAAATATTTGCACTAAATAGCACTAAAACTTAAGTCATTTCCCTAAATAACACTTAAATTGTTTTATTCCCTAAATAACACTTAATAATGTCCATAATGTCTTGTGTTAGCAAATATTTACTTGAATAATGACTAATGCATAATGCCTAAAAGTGCTACATTGGGAAGAAAAACACATGTAGTGCTATTTAGAGAAAATCATTATGTTTTAGTGCTATTTAAGTAAATTCCTCTTTTCATTATTACATGCTCTGATTTTGTTATGGATCCATGCAAATTAATTAATGTTCCGGAGGACAGCGGAAGGGCGCGGCAAGCACCGGGTTGGCATAGAGATTACGATGTAGTATTATTTATTTCATGTATCTTGGTTTTTTAATAGGTGATCGAATTTATAAGCTCCTTCGAGGGTTTCTTTACGATTCTTTACCTCATCGCTTTTCTTTGAACCGTCAGGATAGATTAATAAGGGATTAGGGTTTTTTTCCTTCGTTATAGAAGAAGGGATATAATGTTTCTGTTGCATAATGAATTTACAACTTAAAACCCTCAACCCCCTGGCTTTCTTCCTTCCTGCATGAACGTACGGCCGTTTGGCCTAGTTCATCTTCCCTTGCTTCTTCATCTTTCTTTTCTCACTACTTCTTGGACTATTAGGGAGTTTGGAAACACTCAAAAGTTTCCCTATGAGTACAGTAACGTATCATTGGTGCTTCCATTGAGCTTTGTTTTTTCCTTTCCATGGCGTCGGACTATAGTCCTCAGGTTTGATCCTCTAAATTATGTTGATTACTTCGGCTTATTATCCAAGGTTCAGCAAAACGGGACGGTCTTGGAATATCAGCAAGCGTTTAAAAAGATTTTGGTCAATGTCACGGGGGTAGACGAGGTGAATCTACAGCCTCTGTTCCATGCCGGGTTAAAGCCTCATCTCCAACATGAACTTATGCTCCAAAAGCCGACTTCGCTGTCCATGTCCTTTGCCCTTGCACGGGAGTTGGAGGCAAAACACGCTGCGTGGGTGACAGCCATTCCATTCCGGCAGGCTGCCCAACGGCCTGTCCACGGAGTTTCTGCCAAGCCGACGCCCTCATCCACTCCACCGCTGCTGCCCACACCGGGACCAACATCGGGAAATAAACAGGCGCCTTCCCCACCTATTCGGCGACTGACTTATGCTGAGAAACGGGAGCGTGACGCCAAAGGTTTATGTTATAATTGTGACGACAAGTGGGTTAAGGGACATCGTTGTGGCCGATTTCTCTTACGTTTGGAAGATGATGAGTAAGAAGATAATTCCCTCTCGATCGGCAGACTTGGAGGAGACCGTCCTTACGGCCGATGTCTCAAGCCTCCATAGCATGGCCGGGGCTATGACGCCACGCTCATTACGTTTATCCGGCATGATTGCGAGCGGCGTTGTCGACGTCCTCATTGACGGGGGCAGTACTCACAACTTCATTCATCCGTTTGTGGTGGAGATGTTAGCGCAGGGGATTATCCAGCCAAGCCGGAGTCCGTTTTCCTCACTAGTGTTGCTCGTTAAAAAAAGATGGCAGATATCGCTTCTGTGTGGATTATAGGGCCTTGAATGCAGTAACGGTCCCTGATCACTTTCCGATACCCACCGCTGATGAGTTGTTCGACGAGTTGGGGTCTCCACGTTACTTTACGAAACTCGATCTTCTTTCGGGGTATCACCAAATTCGTATGAATGATCCAGACATTTATAAGACATCTTTTCGAACGCACGAGGGACACTATGAATGCCGGGTTATGCCGTTTGGATTAACAAATGCACCATCCACTTTTCAAGCTTGCATGAATCGGGTTTTCTCCCTATATTTACGGAAGTTCGTCATGGTTTTTTTGACGACATATTAGTGTATAGCCCCTCTCTGGCCACGCACGGCAGGCACCTCGAGGCGGTCCTGGAGCTTCTCTCTGCCCACTACTTTGTCAAATTATCCAAGTGTTCATTCTGTGCTACGTCCATTGATTATTTGGGCCACATCATCACTGGAGGTCACTTGAACTTGATGAATTTATATTAAACACAAACTTAATATTTATAATAGCTACAAAATCACGACTTAACTACGTGCCCAATACTAAGAGCACGAGCAATGGTGATGCAAAAATGGAATGACACACGCTGACGTGAAACATTTCAACCAATGAAAAACAGTCCAGTCAATGTGTGGCAAGTGAGTGGAGTGGCATGCCTTGCAGTGACAAGTCATTATTTTTATCTTTTTTTTTTTGAATTTTCTTGACATATTTGGATTACAAAAAATATTTTACTTATTTATTTTATCATAAAATATTTTTACATACTAAAAAATAGTATATTTTTTTCCTTCAAAAAAAATAATAAAATGGGAACAACATTGCGTGGTCGTCCTATCTACACATTGTTTCAGGTCATTGTTTTTCTTCACTTTCTTAACATTTTTTTGGCATATGTAATTAATAAAAAAATTCAATATATTTTATACTACCTCCGTCCCGTGAAACATGGGACATTTGCTTTTTAGGAGGGATTTAAGGGAGTGTATTTTGGTATTGAATTTCCAAAAATGTCCTTTGATGTGATGGGTAAAAGTATGATTTGATGGATAGATTATTAGTAAAAAGGTATGATGTGATAGTTCGGGTATGAAAAAGTAAGGGGTAAAAGTGACTTTTTAATAGAAATGAGAAATATTTTGTGGGACGGATAAAAAAAGAAAGGAGAAATGTTTCATGGGACGGAGGTAGTACTCCGTAATAAAGTATGCCTATAAAAAACACTGAGTGTTAGGTTTCTTCTTTGTTCAAAACCACAAAAAAAACAAAAAGAGAAATGGAATAACTTTGCCTCGCACATGCCACGAAAAGGGGGTGACTCCTACTTGCCTCACCTAATCCACGCGTGTAAAATTCAATGTGGTAAGACATGGCTATAAAATGCTCTAACAAGCCTGATACTACAAAACTCTAATACATTCTAATACTTTTCAAGTTGAGAATGCGGATCGCAAATAAACAATTTTGACAATAAAAATAAATAAAGTTACTAAAAAAATAAACTATACTTGATTTGCTGTTGCAACGTATGAAAATGCCTGACAAAGCAAATGAACAACCAAAAATTGATGGCCAATGACTCCAACGCAGGACGAGTAACAGACGGACATAATGTTGCCTTATTGAAACTTGACAATTGACCCCCACAAACTGACATGCCATACACACGACAGGTCCAATCAAATCAAATCTATACAAATTTAATATTATTATATTTATTATTATTATTACTACTATTATTATTACTACTAGTCTACTACTATTAAGACGACAGTGGCAACTAGGGGTGCATACAAATCAAATAAAATGTATTTGATTCGTGATTTGTATTCGAAAAAGATGATTCGTATTCGTTATATTCGAATTTGAATCCAAATACAAATATTAATAGATTCGATTCGTTTATTATTCGAATTATTTGAATATTATTATTTATAAATAAATTTATATATATTCTAATATATTAAATATTTGTGTACATATTTTAACATACTTTAATATATTAAATTTTTGTGTACATATAAATTTATATATATTCGAATATTATAATTTATATATATATTTTTACATATTTTTACTACATTTCTTTACTACATTTTACATTAATATAAAATAATAATTTAATGTCTTTAAGAAATCTATTTTAAGGAAAAAATTACAAATATTTTCGAATTCGAATATTCGAATACGAATTCAAATACGTCAAATATCTATCGAATCGAATACGAATGTTTTTTAAAATTCGAATTATATACGAATCCAAATTCGAATACATATCACTTTAATCGAATACGAATCGAATAGTGATATCTTTGCTTCGATTCGAATCGTATAGACCCCTAGTGGAAACCGGGACAAGCAACAACTCCGATCCATGGATGACCTTCCCCGGGCTAGATTGATCTTTCCGTGGGTTGGATGAAGAAAGAGAGTACGTCAGCGGCTAGACTATTAGGAAGGTAGTGGGGAGATAGAAATCATAAATTGACTTGTTTTCTTTTACAGAATGAATCGGAGGTGGCGAACAAGCAAATAACAAGACAAATACCGATGATGTCGCCGCCGCTGGAAACACCAGGGGCGACGGCGACAGAGGTGAGGGATTAGGCGTGAAACCTTTTTTTAAGGTCTAGACTTTCCAAGTTTTGGGTCCTATACCATCTAGAATTTTATTATTAGAAGTGAACTTATGAATTCATGCATAAAACACAAACTCGCTATTCATAATAGTTACTACCTCCGTTTCTCAAAAGAGTTCTCTTTTGACTTTGGAGGAAAATAAGGAAGTGTTAAATTGTAGTTGACTTTCCAATTTTGTCCTTGATGTGATGGTAAAAGTAAGATGTGATGGGTAGATTATTAGAGAAAAAGTATGATGTGATAGGTAGGGTATGAAAAAGTAGGGGTAAAAGTGGTTTTTTAATAGAAAGGGGAAGTGTTTTAAGAAAAACAAAAAAAATGAAAGAGGAAGGGTTTTAAGAAACGGAGGGAGTACAATGTTAGGTTATATAACAATCATTCCTGTGCCACAACCACAAGCTTGAGCTTTTGGTTGAGTTGATTCCTTGACATGGTATCGGAGACTCGTTGACTAAAGATCACGGGTTCGAAACTCAGCGCCACCCAGTTTAAAAAAAAAAAAGGTTTCACGTGCAAGACTCGAAAAAGACTACGCCTGCACGTGAGAGGGCGTGTTAGAATATAAATAACTGTTCTTGGGCCACAACCACAAGCTTCAGCTTTTAGTTGAGTTGGTTCCTTGACATACAAGACCACAGCTTAATTACGCGCCCAATACTTACGAGCCTGATAACACAAAACTTTAATACATTCTAATATAATTGTAAAGTTCAAAAATAATTTTTTTTAAAGTTCTACTCCGTACAAAAGTAAAGGTTACATGATGTGACTATACTCTGTATAATTTTATTTAATGATTAATAATGAAAATAAAAAAAGAGAGTAAAAATAAAGTTTAACGGTGTAATCTATATATAGAGAACATAGTTTTATGATGGAGTGAGTATTTGATCTCTTCTACTTTTTCAGTATTTTGTTTCTTTACTTATTTACTCCGTATTTTTAAATTTTTTGTGCATGTATGGTGAAAAAAATGACAGTTGGCTGGGCAATGGATTTCTACACTGACGATTTTCCATATAACTGCATATTTTTTGGGCTTTTTAGTCTCGTATTCCCTTTCATGATTGGAGTGGTTTCCGCATGTGCAAAGGGTACTAATTGATTCTCTTTAGATTTTTTATTCATAACTCTTTTTTTTTTGAAGTTTATTCATAACTTAATTGGTTGCAATTTGCAAATAAATGGACAATATTATGTATTGTGGTAGAATAAATCAATAAAGTAACTTGTATCCCAAAAATTATACCCTAAATTATGCATTGTTGATAGAAATTGGGATGGGTATGGACAACTGGATTGAGTAATAAGACACTTGGGCTGAACCACATTAAAAGATTGAATCCATCCGATTAGTTAGTTCAACTCAAGAGCTTATATACCAATTATTTTCCTCACACTTTTCCGATGTGGGATACTCTTAACACTCCCTCTCAAGTGGACAACCGGGCCATTTTGAATCTAACCGGTTGACCAGTTGCAAATGAACTCCCATTCCCTTGACTTTTTTTTGAGCGCCAACACCTAAAGGACCACGAGCCGCTGGGTATGGACTTCCAGACGAGCAATCGTGTTAAACGAGCCACAGACCGTTGAGTACATACTCCATATGGACAACTGGACTAAAGACTAACGGGTCGCTAGGAATGAACATCTAGACGGACACCATGACAAATCGAAATTGTTGAGCCAAAATAAGAGTGCATTGAGTCGCTCTTCTCATATACGGCCTTTAAAACTTGCAAGAATCCGAACAACCTCAGGAGTTATGGGCTCTGTCTTGTCCTTTTTGTCGTCGACCTCTGCGGCCTGCTCCCCAATTGAACTCATAAGGTTCGTGTCACGACGTGTCTATGACCTCAAGTTTTTAAAAAAATTGTTGTCATCCATGGTGTGATTTAGATAATCTTTGGGGAAGCCCGAGATAGAGTGCCTCGATTGGAAGCATTGGGAGCTTGAACCATTAGACATTATGGTGAAATTACGTTTCTTTGAATTTTTCTAGTTCAAACATCAAATATCAACGGACTTTCTATGAGACATTTTGAGTAATATAGATTTTTTGTATAAATAGTACTCCGTATAATAATAGAATGGATTTGTATTATATTATTATAATATGAATAATATATAATATTGTCTATAATATACCTATACATGAATTTAGAAGATATAAAAGTAAATAAGTATATGAGAAATTGAGAAGTGAAGAATTAGGAGAGTAGAGTATATGAGAAATTGAGAACTAAGAGCTATGTGAAATTTAGAAGAGAAATGAGAGGTATTTATAGAAAAATGAACCCTCTACGACACCCCCCCCCCCCCCAAGGCTACTTCAACTTGAGAAAACAAACAAAAAATTAAACAGCCTGGAACTGGCCGGTTTCGGTACCAAACAGAATCGAACCGGTACCGTCTAGCCCGAACATGGTACCGGTTCCCCTCCTCACTGCCTGCCGGTTTAGATTTTGGTCCCGGTTCAGAACTGGTACTGTGTCTACCTCTATCGGCCACTATACCTACTCAAAGAGTGGCTAGAAACCCTCCGTGGTTCACACTATGTAGCGTTGGCAAATATCTATATGAATTTATATACACAGAGACGATAATGGTCTTTAAACTCTGTAACTTCAGAGACGTTCACAGACAATTATATTATCATCCGTGTGTATACAAATTCATAGACAGTGTCATCTATAGTGTTAACATCTTGGTGTTGTCCTACCATTTTTGACTCAAATATTACCGTCAAAATCCGCTTGTTTGTGATCAACCACGAAAATCAGTCTCCAACACCCAGTAGGTGTTTCGAAACATTTTTAACAATGCTTCTAGAGAGAAGTAAAATGATATCAAAATATCAAAATTTGCCTGTCTGATATTATGAGTTTAAAATAGTGTGACGAAAATATAACAATAAATATAAATGGTGATGACAGTGTGACGGTGTAGTGTAGTATAGTAGAGTGGTTGTAAACCACTGGTAATGATTTATTATGTGAGAAAAGTACATTTTATGATTGATAAAATGAGTTCAATATGTTTAAAATTGCTGGAAAGAATGCATTTTTCTCACATAATAAATCATTTTTTGGTTTGAAATTGCAACATACAGTCATGGCTTGGTTTTGATTATGCTATTATAATATAAAAATGATATTTTTTATCATAGGTATGACACTCGCGATTGCTGTAGGCGTTACTGCACTTGTGTTCGTTGCTCTTACCTTGTATTCATCATTCTTGGCTAAGAGAGCAGTAAAGGCCCATTACTTGCTATCCGTTCTGGCTCACTTCTTCATCGCCGCTCTCGTGGCGCTTATCCTCTATCTTTACATTAAGGCATGTATAATACTTCCCCCTCCCTAAATGTTTACCACATTTCAAAAAAAAAAGAGACAAAATATTAAGTTTTTTGAATTCATTTTATTTAAATATTGGTAGAGAAATAAAAAGTAAAAATTACACCGAAATAGTTTCCAAGGGCGGACCTAGGGTGGTGCAAGTGGGATCACTTGCACCCTGATCCGGTAACGTATCGGGATAAGGAAGGATTAGAACCTTCGAGCTATGGATTTAGGGAAAAGGAAGAGAATAGAAAATCGCACGACACTTTGTTGGGCGGAATAGAAGAACGAGAGGGAAGAGGAAGAGACTAGGGTTTAGGGAAAATGATTTCTTATTAATTGAATAATAATTTTATGAGTAATGGCTACATATATAGATGGTAGATCTAGAGAATCTTAACCATACAAGGTAACTAAATAAACCATAATACTAATAATCTAATATAATTATATTTCCTAATAATAATATATATAATTATCTAACCATAAATAATGAAACTACCTTTAATAATAATAATAGTAATATAATAATAATGGTAAATAACTAAATATAAACCCGTATCTCACCCACTCCAAAAAAGTTTATTTATTAGTAGTAGTATATGTAATCAGGTATTATATGTAGACTAAGAGCGTCCAAGAAAAGTATATTTATATGTGATTAGGTGTTATTCTTTGATTTGGAAAACTGATTTTATAGTTGTGTACAATTTTTTTTTAATTCCTTTAGATTTGGAAAATTGATTTAACTTTCATTATGAAACTTAATTATAAAATGTTCAAAGTTTTTTGAAATGTATAAACAAGTTTAATTGCTTTAAAAAGATTCCTAAAGTATACTTGGTATTTGAAGAAATGTCTAGAATTAGTACTTTAGTTGTTTAGTTTTTTTCTTTTTTTGGTTAAAATAATGAATGTATTATATTTTTTATACAGTATTTTAAAAATATTACATACCACTCACAATATTAATCTCAAAATGATATTTATTGATACTTTTTTATCTTTAAGGTTTTAGATTTATTGCTATACAAATATCAACATTTTCCTTTTGTGCACAAAATGTGAACTCATTCACTGAAATACCTGAGTCCGCCACTGATAGTATCTATTGGTTACACCAAAATGGAGTATTTAATTATTAATCGATCCTTCCGTCCAACAAAACCTTTATTTTTTCTTTTTTCATCCGTCTCAAAAAACTTTTCTCATTTCTACTAAAAAGTCACTTTTACCCCTATTAATTCTTAACATACCTATCACATCACACTTTTTCACTACTAATCTACCCACCACATTTACTTTTATCTATCACATCCAATGACATTTTTGGAAAGTCAACATCAAAATACACTCATATTAAATCCCTTAAAATTCAAAACAATAAAATGTTTCGTGGGACGGAAGGAGTATAATTGGATATGGGGAACACATTTTGTTCCTAAGTTATACTCTCTACTACAATATTTTTGCAACCATGATACACTTGCACTAAAAAGTGTACCCCAAAGTTACCCCAAAGGTATACACTAACATTTTGATGGTTCACACCGACACAAAATGATGGTGCGTTAACAAAAGTTTCCAGTAATAACATTTTCTGTCTGTGTGAACTACCACCGTACCATAGCATTACACTGATACAAAATGATCGATGGTGCAACAAATTGGAGTATAAATCTTTTGGTACAAACAACTTAATCCATATTTTTGGGTGATACGTGTGCAGATGTCCCATCCTCATATGGAAGGCACTATAGAGATGATATGTGGGTATGTGGGAGCGCTCATCTTTTCCGGGGTCATCATAACCAATACCCACCGCTCGGCCGCCTCAAACTTCAGGTACGTAGAGGCAGCTTGTCAAATGTATTTCCACTACCCGCTCTCCGACGCTTCTGTGCTCTGGGGA
Organism: Cuscuta australis; assembly: GCA_003260385.1. Classification (NCBI taxonomy): domain Eukaryota; kingdom Viridiplantae; phylum Streptophyta; class Magnoliopsida; order Solanales; family Convolvulaceae; genus Cuscuta; species Cuscuta australis. Next base: position 1,469,148 of record NQVE01000209.1, on the reverse strand, counting down.
CGAGTTGAGGACTCCCGAAGAGTTATCCGAGCTAGGAAACAAGGTGTCTGGAATGGGGCTCCTCGCTCCGGAGGACCACCGGTTGTTGCATTATGAGCTTACAATATCTAATTTCAAGATCAAATTTTATCATTTTATTTGCTAGATTTTGTTACTCATTCGAGAAATAGTTAGATGTTTGTTCTGTAAAACTTTTTGATGTGGTTTTTCAAACATATATCCCTAAATTAAATTAGAAATTTTTACACTAAATAACACTAAAACTTAAATCATTTCCCTAAATAACACTTAAACTGTTTTATTCCCTAAATAGCACTTAATAATGTCCATAATGTCCAGTGATGGCGAATATTTGCTTGAATAATGACTAATGTATAATGACTAAAAGTGCTACATTGGGAAGAAAAACACATGTGATGCTATTTAGAGAAAATTCATTATCTTTTAGTGCTATTTAAGTAAAATCCTCATTAAATTATCACTCTCTTTACTATTGAGGGTTCATATATATAACATTTGTTTGTGTATGCATTTTTATTGATAAATTTATTTGATACAATAAAATATGCATGCACATGATCACTTGTTTTATACTCCATTCGTCCCTGAAAAAATCTTTCTCCTTTCTTTTTTTTCACCCGTCCCAAAAAATACTTCTTATTGTTAGGCCCCAAGTGTAAACAAATGGAAAAGAAAGAAAAAGAGCACACAAAATATTTAACGTGGTTTGGCACCTCAAGACCTACTCCACGACCCCCTCTGGGATAAAATCTCACTAGTAATTTTTGCACGGAAAATTTACAAACCATCTCCAATATTTGACACTCACAACCTAAAATCTAATACACAATTATATAGATTGAAGGATTGTGTTGTGTGATGGAAGCCTATACCCCCTCTCTATTTATAGGCTTCAATCCCTCCTCAATTTTCTTATCCCACCGATGTGCGACTTTGAAGTAACACTCAACAAATCTCCCCTTAATTCAAAGTCCTACATCATTTGCGATTTCTACAGCAACACTCCCATCCTGCAGATTCTTCTGTCCATAAATGGTCATTTGGTTGAGTTTTGTGTTTGACATGTTTGAAGAACCAAGAATCATAAACCTTGAAATCGTTGTTAAAACTTCGAAGTAATGGCACCAAAATGATCTATGAACCTTGGAGAATCTTTCTATATACTTCAATTGAAGTTTGGTGACTAAAAATGACATTTTCGAAAGTTGGCTCGAGATAGAAGACGATGCAAAATCGATTTTTCATAAATAAATCGATTAGACTTTCATCTGCGGAAGAAAACGAATCCAGCAGAGGAAAAATCGATTTTTATACTATAAAAATCGATTATTAAGTATAAAAACCGATTATGTAATAATAAAAATCGATTTTTACATTTTTCCACTGAAGAAATTGAAGCCAGCAGCAATTAATCGATTTTCCTATCATATATTAATCGATTATTGTTCAAAAAACATGATTTTGAGGTTTGAAATCCTATTTTTGATACCAATTGATTATGATCATTGTAAGGATGATTTTTCATGATAAAAATGATGTTTTTGGTAAATAAAACCTTATGTGATGCATGACGGTAAGTTAGAGTGTTAATACTCGAAACTAGGTCGCTATTTGTTATTGGATGTTATGTTGATTGATGAGTATGATGAATGATTATTATGATGATAATGATTTGGTGAATCCACTGATTAAAATGATTATTGAGGATTAAACTATGAATTGAAATTAATACATTGGTGATTATGAAATGATTTGGATTGTAAGGATATCTAGAAGAACTCTAAGATATACCTAGGTTGACGTTGGTTTCTAAGACCATCTAGAAGACCTCTAAGATAGCTTAGAAATAGGCCCTGTGGGTATAATTATGAATATTCGGTGCCCTGGGTTAAAACGTACGTACGTGATCTACAAACCAAACTTGAGGATCACTCGTTTGGGGATACCACCCAACCCGACAGTGAGCATTCTGTTGTTCGGTTTTTGGTTGACCTTAATCAAAGGCACGGTTATCTTAAATTAGGCCTAGCTTACGAATTGGATAAAAGTACCTTAAACTAGAATATAGTTTAATAATTGATTAGAAATATCTTAAACTAGAATTCGTTTAAGGATTGATAAATATGAAAGAGATTGGCCTTAGACTAAGAATAGTTCAAGGATATTGTTGAATAACAAATGATAAATATTGTATTATGAATGATGAATAAAAATGTTGAAAATTAAATATTGATTATTGAATATCTGAACTGAACATTATGTGCATGATATCAAATGAATTGATTATGAATTGGAATTCAGTTTATATGGATGTTCGACGCTTTAGATATGCTTACTCAGCTTTACTGCTGAGCGTGTAGTGTATTTTATTTGCTACACGCAGGTTAATAGAAAGAATGATATGACGTGATCCTGGAGGCAGATGGAGGCGAGACAGTCAGACTGGATGTGATGATTTTGAATTGAAGAATATAAATAATTTTTGTTTGTGATTATGATATGTTAAGCTTCCGCAATATTGAAAACTACATACTGTTTCTGTTATGAAAATAATTATTATTATAAATAAAAGTGTTTAAAAAGTTTAAAATTTTTACGATTACAAAGTTAATACTTTAGCCTGAAAGGAGCTGCAGACCTGGACAGATTAGGGTGTTACAAAAATGGCTTGTTATATGTTAGAATTTGACAAGGCAAACAAAATTTTAAGCTCCAAGGGGCTTGAAAATTTTTGACGAGCTTGCTAAAAAATAAAAATAGCTTGCTACTCAAGCTTGGTAAAATATAGCTAGCCAAAAACAAGAACAAAAATGTTGATTGAGTTACTTTTTTTCATGAGCCACAACAAATTTGTTCCCTCACGTTCAGTGCCACAACGCATGAAGAAAAATAAAATTTTTCTTTATGTTTTAAAGAAATCGCATCACAACAAGAAGTAAAACATAGTTCTTATTACCAAAATATAAGTTTCATGTTTTTATTTCTAAAATAGAAGTTTGAACTCTGACACACTGACATTATATATTGTCATTCCACAATTTTCTTGTTACTCCATATTTTATGTTGACAGTATTGGTATTGTAATTACTCCGTCCGTTCTAAAAAAGAGTTCCTATTTTGACCATGTGTAAAAATAAGTAATTGTTAAATTTTAGTTGACTTTCAACTGTGTTTGATGTGATGTGTAAAAGTAAGATGTGATTGATAAATTATTAGAGAAAAAATATGATGTGATAGGTAAGGTATGAAAAGATAAGCGAAAAAGTGGTTTTTTAATAGAATGTGAAAATGTTTTGTTGGAAGTGTAAAAAATGAAATATGAAGAGTTTTTTAGAACGGAGGGAGTTGAAATAAAAAAATATGGAACCCTGAATTTAGTACTTTATATTTTACTCTTATTTTAGTACTCCCTCCGTCCCATAAAACACTTCTCATTTCTATTAAAAAGTCATTTTTATCCCTTATTTTTTCATACCCTACCTATCACATCATACCTTTTTATTAATAATCTATCCATCAAATTCTACTTTTACCCATCACATCAAAGGAAATTTTTGGAAATTCAATACCAAAATACACTCCCTTAAATCTCTTCAAAAAGCAAAACATCCTATGTTTCATGGGACGGAGTGAGTATATTTTCTTATGTTTTACTTCTATTTAAGTTGATTTTTAATCTTTATTCTACTCCATTCGTTCCAGTTCAAATCACATGTATCGGTTTACAGTGTTTGACTTAGGTTATTTTTAATACTCCCTCCGTTCCACAAAACTCTTCCTCTTTCGTTTTTTTTTGCTTTCCACAAAACACTTCCACTTTCTATTAAAAAACCACTTTTACCCTTACTTTTTCATACCCTACCTATCACATCATACTTTTTCACTAATAACCAAACTATCACATCTTACTTTTTCCTATCACATCAGGGGCAAAATTGGAAAGTCAACCAAAATTACACTTTTCTTATTTTTCTCCAAAGTAAAAACCGAAAGGGTTTTGTGGAACGGAAGGAGTATAAATTTTTAGAGAATTGGAATGTAATTAAAATTGGAGTATTAAAAAGTTAAATCAAAAGTTCAACGAAACAAGCGATAACATGATTGTATAGTATTTCGTATTATTTTATGAGAAATTTATCTAAATATGACTAAAACATAATGACTTTCATACTATAAGACCATATGTTTTTATTTCTTAATCTAGAACTTTTGGTCATTAATTATCAACTAGTCACTATTCAAGTAAATGCTCATAATTATTGGACATCTAGGTTGCACGGGTTCGGCAGTTTGGTGCCGCCTCCCGCTCCGGAAGCGACGCGGGGACGGAATCGCCGGCGGGGACGGCGACCGGCGAACCGGATTCGCATCTAAAGCTTCGGAATCGTCGGCGTATTCAATAGGAACGGATCCGAGAATTCTGAGACGGATCCTGCCGGCCTCCGCTCCGGAAGCAGACGGAACAGATCCAGAGCAGATGGAACTGATCTGTACCTTCCGAACAGATCCGCCGATCCGCCCATCCGCATCCGCCGATCCTTACCTTTGCAATTGTTTTGTACTTTTGTTGGAGACAACTACGTGGTCCGGAATGTTTCAACCCAATTTTTTTCTGCTACAGTGCTACGGAGTGTATAAGTATAGAGAATTAAAAAAAATTGGGTTCTTACCCACGGTAAATGTTTGGGTTCTTAGACTTCTTACCCATTTTAATTAAGTAGAATATTATTTTTAACATTTACATGCCTATATTTAATATTTTAATTATCTTTTGTTGCCGAGTCCTTGCCGTCCCCGCATCCTTAAATTTTAAAAAATGCCGATTCCCGAATCCGTCCCCGTCCCCGTATATGTACCCGCACCCGTCCCAGTGCAACCTAGTTGGACATTATTCCTCCACCAGACATTATTAAGTCCTATTTAAGGAATAAAAAAGTTTAAGTCGTACATTAGGAAATAAATTATGTTTTAGTCATATTTAGTTCAAAATTTCACTTTATTTTAGAATGGAGAGGCCTTCTAATTAACAATACCTACAAAAGGGTAGAAATGTTATGCAATATAAAAACAGCAAACATGCTGCAGGGATGTAATGGTCATCTTCAGCAAGGGGACCTGTAGCCAAGTCGTTGATATAGTATATGATGAGCCCGCAAAAGATGAGCACTCCCACAAACCCCCATATAAAGGGTAAAATGCTTCCCACATGAAGAAAAATCTGTACATGTTTGGAGAAAAACATTTGAATTATTATATAATTATATATATATGACGAATTGAACTACTAGCTAGGTGCATGCCCACATATCCATTACTAATGAGAAAAATACAATATGTGTGTGTGAGACATGCATGCATATGATTATACCTTGCTGAGGGCAAAGATGATGAGCGCCATAATCAGAGCAATGGAAGCACAGACCGAGAAAGGACCAAGAAAGAAGAGACGGTGGTCTCTCTTGGCGGCCCAGAATGTGTACAAGGTGAGACCTAGGAATGCAATTGCCGTCACACATACAGCAATCATGATCGGCATTCCTATATATATATGTGTGTGTGTGTGTGTGTTATTTTCGCAATTTCAACGAAAAAGAGAGTTCTGATTGTCAAATAATAATAATAATAATAATAATAATAATAATAATAATAATAATAATAATAATAATAATCTCAAGAGGATATATGAGCACCTATTTTATATGTGCAAACCAATCCAATCGTGAAAGCCAATGCCACAGTAAAGATGCATAAAAGAACAATGTTCCATGGATCCTTCTCGGCGCAGTCTGTCATTGCTATGCCAACTGTCATTTAATTTTATAACGGTACACGCACAGAAAAAATTGACAAATTAGGGTGTGTTTGGTTACAAGACAATATTTTTGGAGAAGGGAACATTATTTTCAAGAGAAAATGATTATCAAGGGAATTATTTAATTTTCCCAACGCTTTTCTAGATCTGCAATACGTTTCTTATACTCTTTATTTACTTTTGTCTTGTTAATGTTCTTAACTTGTACTCCTGATACTGATAGTTTATTAGAATATTTCAATTAGCTATATTATTATTTAGTAGTTATTTATTACTCCCTCCGTCCCAAAAAGATTTATACGTTTTGACTAAAGTTGAAATTAAGGGAGGGATAATTTTGTGTTGACTTTCCAAAAATATCCTTGATGTGATAGGTAAAAGTAGGATGTGATGTGTAGATTATTAGGAAAAAAGTATGATGTGATAGATAGGGTTTGAAAAAGTAAGGGGTAAAAGTGGTTTTTTAATAGAAATGGGTAGGAGATTGTGGGACGCAATTTTTCAGAAAGGTGTAAATTTTTTTGGGACGGAGGGAGTATTATTTATTAATATTCTATAGATTAGGGTTTTTAGTATGGGGCCCAAACCCATTAGGTTAATTAGGGTTTCTCGTATCTCTATATATTGTACTCTCGTATTATTATTATTATGGAATCAATCAATAATCAATAATTCTCTTAATCTCTAGTCTCTCTTTTCTTGGAGCCCGAAAACGCTCGAAGTTTTCCTTCTCTCTTTGTTTCCCCTTTCTTGGAGACGCTCAAAGTTCTTCCCTATCCCAATACGAATTGTACAAGATTCGTATCAATTGGTTCTTTCATTGAGAGAACTCGCCAAAAAAAAACAAAAAAATAACTCATTTTTTTCTTCACCGCAGGCTAGGGTTTTACCCTAACTACTGCCCGCCGTCCAAGTTTTGCTTCCCGTTGCTGCGGTAAAAGACCGCCACCATAGGCGAAAGATCATCCCTGCTTGCCGCAAAATAAGAACAGAGCATTGTTGTTGCCTTTAATCCAAAAGTCACAAAGCCAACATCCAACAAAACTGGGGGCATCCTATTCCGCCGCCGTCGTGGGATGAGATCTTTGCAGCAGTAAAAGGGTGATTAGCACAACAGGAAAAAAAATTGGTGCCCGCAACATTCCTAATTTTTTTTCTTGAGTTAATTGGCACCGATCAGGAACCTTGCTTCGGCCAACCGCTCGAAAATTGTTTTGTCCCAATTCTTAATTGCTGCGATACTGTTCTAGCCAACCAGCGAGAGACACATAGCCACTGCTACATGCCGGAATTAGGCTTATCCAATTTGCCTCTTGCAGGTTCTCTCCTCTATTCCTTCAATTAATTGGATCTACGACTGTCTTGGATCATAGAGCACTCGGTAGAAGAAAAAAAAGAAAGAGGAAAAAAAAAGAGAGCAGATTCAACTCATTGCTGGTCAAGAAAAAAATTAAGGAGTATATCTTTTAATCACAGATCACAGTCCATCCGTCCAAGTAGGTGACACGCCACTTTTGCAATTCATATAACTTTGGATAATAATTCAAAGTATTTTTTCTAGTGGAGAATTACTACGCACCATCCCAAAAAAAGTTGGTTTAAATTCATTTGCTCCGCGACTAAGGTTTTTTGGTGATATTTTTGTGTGGAAGTGTTTATTTTGAAAATGGACTCTGCATTTGACAAACGGAAAAAGTTTTGTATGGAGAAATTGAGCATGATGAAGGAGTGTGTATGATTTTTGATCATGTCTATGAGATCAGTATGAAGCTCAGGTCGATCCATAATTTTAAAGGACAAAGTGATTATGATGCGCTCGACGTATGAAATATTTTGCTCGGTACAGGATTTAGTTCGTGGTCTCCCAATTTTGTCGTGTTTGATTCCTTCAGAGTTACAAAATTTTAGAACAAACATGTTGGGCGCTATAAAAGTTCTCATTGATAGTCTGCCTTCTGTGCCAAATCTGGTCTCTACAATAATTGACCGAAATGCTGAAGCACGTGATCACGCATCCAAGAAGGAACCAAGCGTTGACTCACAAGGTGGAGATGATGTGGACATCCGGCATGGAGCCATAAATAAAGATAATGGGAGGTCCAGCGTTGTGGAAAAAAAAAAAGAAAGTCCTCTTGCAGAAGATGTTGTTAATGTTGACAAGCTAGATAATACTTTTCTGGAATTTTCTACCTCAGCTGGTGTGGTCATTGCAGAGTATGATATTCTAAAAAGTGTTGACAAAGTGACAGATGGAGATGGTACACAAGCACACTCGCCTATGTTGATTGACACCATCACGTTGTTTGGGCTTGTCGATGTGGTCAAGACGGAGCACCTGATTTCGCCAAGAGCAACTACATATGTTCTGCGCCCCGTCTCATCTTTCCATCACTTTGCTCCAAGATCCAAGATGGTGAAAGATTCAAAGGGTAGACTACTCCTTTGGTTCAGCATTCTTTCTCCGGTCCTAAAGCACGAGTGGGACCCTCCACCTTGAGGACAATGTGGATTTTAAGGAGATGGGAATGATACGGATAGTTTATTAGAATATTTCAATTAGCTATATAATTATTTAGTACTCCCTCCGTTTGGAAAAACACTTCCCATTTGGATTTGGGGCAAAAACAAGGAAGTGTTAAATTATAGTTGATTTCCAATTTTGCCTCTGATGTGATAGGTAAAAGTAAGATATGATGGATAGATTATTAGAGAAAAGGTATGATGTGATAGGTAGGGTATGAAAAAGTAAGGGTAAAAGTGGTTTTTTAATAGAAAAGGGAAGTGTTTTGTTGGAAATGGAAAAAATGAAAGAGGAAGTGTTTTTGAGAACGGAAGAAGTAGTTATTTATTATTATTTATTAATATTCTATAGATTAGGGTTTTTAGTATGGGGCCCAAGCCCATTAGGTTAATTAGAGTTTCTCGTATCTCTATATATTGTACTCTCGTATTATTATTATGGAATCAATCAATAATCAAGAATTCTCTTAATAATCTCTCGTCTCTCTTTTCTTGGAGCCCGAAAACGCTCGAAGTTTTCCTTCTCTCTTTGCCTCCCCTTTCTTGGAGCCCGAAGACGCTCGAAGTTCTTCCCTATCCCGATACGAATTGTACAAGATTCGTATCAACTCCGTCCATCCCTTATCAAAAAGGGTTCTTAGTTTGACCAAGTGTAAAGATATGGAAATATAAGATTCTAGTTGACTCTTAATTTTTTTTCTTTGATGTGATACATAGATTATTAGAGAAAAAATATGATGTGATAGGTAAGATATAAAAAAGTAAGGGTAAAAGCAATTTTTGAATAAAAATTAGAAGTGTTTTTATAAAAAGGAGAAGTAGTGTTTTTGAGAACGGAGAGACCGGAGTATATAACACCATGCAACCGAATGAATGAGGCCGGGATTTACTTACGAGAGAAGGTGAGAACGACCAAGATGCCGATGGCAACCGTTCCATAATATCCGGTGGCCATCACCGTCTTGAGAGTGTGGGAGTGGAACATGGCTGCGGAAACGTCTGTGCATAACAAAATCTGAGCAAAAACGATGGCGTAAACCTTGCGAATGAAGCCCCAGCGCATCTGCCCGGTCTCCCCTGGGAACAACCTGTTCGTCATTGAAAATCGTTTCCTCAGATTATTCATCATCATCATCATATATATGTCCTTTTGGGATTATATTTCTTAGCTAGGTTTTGTGTGAATATTTATTTTTCTGTTTTGTGTTTAAAAGCCTGGGATATGATATATGAAAAGCATCATATTTATATATACACAGTCCCGTCGGAGTTGAAGTGGAGAAAGAACTACCAAGTCTTTACTCTACTGAAACCATGCAACCAAAATGAGTGCCCAAACATTTTTTTTTTCATCTTCTTTTCTTTTCCAAAACTAATTAAAAGCAGCTTACAAATTTACGGCGTCTACTAATTAAGACCGACAGACAACACCGGTTCAAGTCTAGTACGTGTATCTAGACTTAGATGCACCTAGCGATCGAATGTTTAGAATAATTTTTATTCTAAATTTATCATGCAGCATGACTTGCGGTACATCCGGCTTTAAGACCCCATTAATTAAACTTTAATCTTTATTCAAAAGTTGTTTGCGTGGTTATAATTAAGAAGCATGTATGAAATGTAGACTTAAAAAGTTGTTTGTGTCGGTGTAATTCAAAACTATATTCAAATAATATTACTCCCTCCGTCCCAAAATATTTGCAACATTTGTTTCTTCATCAACCGTCGCAGGAACTTTCGTTTATTTCTACGTTTTCATTGGTTATTTGATAAAATAAAAATATTCTTGACACCTCTTATTTCGAAGAACTTTTTATGTAGTTTTTTAAAAAAACTTTAGGGACGGAGGGAGTATAAGAATACTGTTGGCGTGAGATATTAGAAGAAGGAAACCGAATCCCGTTGGGATTCGGTTTAGTATCTTTCCTAGTTTGTTTAGTTCTTGTTTTAGTAGGAATAGAATTATGATAGAAATAGAAGTTTACTTATTTGATTTACTTAGAGCTGGCAAATCGGTCGGTCAGGTCAGGTTCGGGTTCGGTCACTTCAAGTTCGGATTATTTCGGGTTCGGGTCAATTGGGTTCGCGTTGAGAACTGTATGTTCATGACCCAGTGTCATCGGGTTCGGGTCGACCCAACGGGTTATGACTTTGGTTTTTTAAATTTTTAAAATCACATTAACACTTACATTTTCTATTAAATAAATTTAAAATATAAAAAAAGTATTAAATCTATAAAATTATTTTATTTTAAACTCTAAAGTAGTTTTTAGATATATAAATCAATATAAGGAATTTAAAAATGCTTAAGTTTTGGAAAAAAGTAAGATAAGTATGCAATATCATTAAAATTTTGTCTGAAAATATAAATTTATACACTAAAAACGAGTAAAAAAGTGTATAATTTTGAAAAATTTACTTTAGCGGGTCGGTCAGGTCGGGTTCGGTCGGATTCGACCCATTTTTTAGCGGGTAATTTCGGGTTCGGTCAACTTCGGGTTCGGTCATCAAAACCTTTGTTCAAAACCCAGTGTTTTCAGGTTGGGTTTCGGATCAAAGACAGGTCAGGTCACTTTTTGCCAGGTGTAGATTTACTCTCTTCCTATATAAAGAGAGTTAGACCTTTGTAATCTTCAAGACAATTCAATACAGAAATATATGACCCCTTTATTATTTTCTATAAATACCATTGTACAACCTAAGTTTTAACATTTGTATCACCAAAATTGGAGGCACCCATTGCATTCAGACCATCAATCACCAAATTGCCATGATTTCCTCATAGCGTACAATTTGACCGAACGCCCCTACACAAATAAAAAGTTAAAATTAATATTAATCTTTATCGAATGAACACGTACTATAAATAGAAATGGGAGTTAACTATTTACTTTTTTTATAAAAAAAAATTCGGAGTAAAAAAACATGAATATATGGAATATATTTCATCACATACTTGTGGTCCTCCAATGTAACTTCCATCATTTGCTCTAGCTAGAGCATGGTTTACCATACAGGCGGGATTCGACTAATAACTTTCCCAATTATATAAGCGTAATATAAATGTGCAAGTATTTGTCTTATAAAAATGTAAATGAGTTTACCAACTAAAAGGACAATGTTAACAAAACCCGTTTTGTGAAGGTCTATAAAACCCTTAAAGTTATACCAGAAATTAGGAAATCCATTTACTGAGAGCTTTAGAACGTTGGTCTTGCCAGAGAATTGCAGCATGCAAGGGTGATTGGTAGTTTTGTGGTTTGGTAATTGCATAATATTTTGGCCCTCATCACTAAATAAATAGTATTTTCTTTCAAAACTTGATCGAAATTAAAGTGTGTATATTCAAATCTCTGATCTGAGCATGGATTCGATTGCTCTAACAACAAATGGAAAAAGTTTACATAAAAATAATTTCAAAGTTTTTTTAAGATTATATTTAAGATTTATATTAATTTAGAACTAACCTCTGAGTCGTGAAAAATAATATCCAATGATTCCGGCCCCCGAGCATGGGCAGAAATGCGATAAACTCTAATTGCTTTCTGTTTCATCATCAATAGCGATGACCTCTCATCAACATTTCTCAAAGCGGTTAAGATCTGCATGTTTCGTAGGAATGACGGATTTGAAAACGCACAAAAAACACACGATGAATAAAGTGACTACGAAGGGTTTACAAATGTCTGTATTTACATGATGAAAAGTTTTTTTGCATATTATAATATCAACGAAAGTTTTAATTACCTGTTTTAAGGTCGTTGAAATTTCTTAAATGTATCTTCAAATTTCTAATATCGTGTACATTCCATAAGGAAATAGTACCTGATTTCTAATACCGCATACATTCTAAAAGGTACTCCATTCGTCCAAAAATTTCCTTTAGTTTATCATTCTATTATTCTTAAAAGTATTTTCTTTTAAGAATAGAGTGATTAAGTATATAATTACCTATTTAATTAGGAATAAATAATTACTTTTTGATAAAATAATCAGGCGTAAATTATTCCAAGTAATTATAATAATAATAGTAATAATTAGGCGTAAATAATTACCTATTTAAAAAGGAGACAAAATATAAAAAATATCCCTGTCCCTTCCTATTTTCGTATGGGTAGCTTTCCTATTTTCGTAAAAGGAAACGAAATAAATATATGAATTATTGCAAAATAAGTATAATTGGTAGCTTTCCTTTTTTCCTCCAAATCAATACTCCCTCCGTCCCAAAAAGATTTACACGTTTCAAAAAAATTGTGTCCCACAATCATTTACCCATTTCTATTAAAAAACCACTTTTACCCTTTACTTTTTCAAACCCTACCTATCACATCATACCTTTTTCCTAATAATCTACACATCACATCCTACTTTTACCCATCACATCAAGGGTATTTTTGGAAAGTCAACACAAAATTATCCCTCCCTTAATTTCAACTTTAGTCAAAATGGGTAATACTTTATGGGACGGAGGGAGTATATGAATTTTATACTGTGTATTTATTTAATATATGCACGGGATTTCCTTTTTTGTAATCACTTAATTCCTTAAATACCTTTCTTGTGTTTCCCTTTTTAAGAATACGATACTTATGCATTCTTACAATATTGTATAAATGTGTTTCCAAATAATTAATACTTTTTTTCGTTACAAATTATTAATTATTTTCATTTTTTTCGTTACAAATTATTAATTACTCGTATTTTTTACCAAGGCATCTAACACGTTAAATCTAAATTATTAATAATTTCCGTTTTATACTTTTATTTATTAAATATACTCGGATTCTTTTTTTTAATCTAACCAATCAGTTCCCTGGGAATAAATTAATTTTTTCCGTTACAATTATTATTAATTAGTAATTTATAATAAATAAATATACGAATTATTGCAAAATAAATATAATTGGTAGCTTTCCTTTTTTCCTCCAAATCAATAATAAATATACGAATTTTATACTGTGTATTTATTTAATATATGCACGAGATTTCCTTTTTTGTAATCACTTAATTCCTTAAATACCTTTCTTTTGTTTCCCTTTTTAAGAATACGATACTTATGCATTCCAAAAAATGAAACTATCTAATTATAATAATGTATACATGTGTTTCCTTTTAAAGCTTTTTTATGCGATATATATTTAATACGTATGAATTATCTTACAATATTGTATAAATGTGTTTCCAAATAATTAATACTTTTTTTCGTTACAAATTATTAATTATTTTTATTTTTTTCATTACAAATTACGGAGTATTAATTATTTTTTACCAAGGCATCTAACACGTTAAATATAAATTATTAATAATTTTCGTGAGAATAAATTAATTTTTTCCGTTACAATTATTATTAATTAGTAATTTAGATATAAAATTGTGTAATTATGTTAATATCGTATATAAATGTGATTCCTTTTAAAGCCTTTTTTGTTGTACTTATTTAATACTTATTTCCTTTTTTTCTCCTTTTCATCCGCAGTAAATATGGGCCGTAGATGCATAGATTGGCAAATATCAATGGCTCGTAAGGCTTGGCAAATGGGCGGGAAAAAGCATGGGGCATAATTCCCCTGCTTTTAAGAATAGGTTGATTGATGATTTGTTGTACTTATTTAATACTTATTTCCTTTTTTTCTCCTTTTCATCCGCAGTAAATATCGGCCGTAGATGCATAGATTGGCAAATATCAATGGCTCATAAGGCTTGGCAAATGGACGGGAAAAAGCATGGGGCATAATTCCTCTGCTTTTAAGAATAGGTTGATATGGAAAGTTTTTTAATGCTCATATAAAAACAGTAATTTTTAATAAAAATGGAAACATATTCCCCTTTACCATTAATTATTAATCAATAGATTCCAAAATTATCATAGCAACACTTACCAATAACTGGCGTAGCATTTAAATAAAAACAGAAACATATTCACTTTTTTGAATTACTGTTTTCGGTGTTATTAAAAAACATATTAATGTATCTAAATAAAAATAAAAACATTTTAAATGCTCATACGAAAACATAATTTTTTTAAATAAAAATAGAAATATATTCCCACTTATCTCTTACCATTAATTATTAATCAATAGATTCCAAAATTATCATAGCAACACTTACCAATAACTGGCGTAGCATTTAAATAAAAACAGAAACATATTCACTTTTTGAATTACTGTTTTCGGTGTTATTAAAAAACATATTAATGTATCTAAATAAAAATAAAAACATTTTAAATGCTCATACGAAAACATAATTTTTTTAAATAAAAATAGAAATATATTCCCACTTATCTCTTACCATTAATTGACATAGCATTTAAATAAAAATAGAAACATATTCCTCTTTCCACCTTACTATTTCGTTGTTAATAAAAAACGTATTGATGTATTTAAATAAAAATGGAAATATTTTTACTGCTCATACGAAATTCTCCATTGCCATTAATTATTCATTAATCACTACGTATTAGTTAATACTTCTGTTAGAATTTTAATTTGACACATAGCGGGACAACCTTGGACGTAAATTCGGTAGGGTCTACAAAATTATTTTTTTCAAAATAATTATGGAGAATATTATTCTAAGTGAGACGAGTCTTCGATATATTGTGCGCCAAAATTGGTACTCGGGTTAATGAGAAATTAATTTACAAAGTTGCTCACTTGGAAGGAGGAAAATCCACATATCACACATCGGATTGGAAACCCTTCAACTTCCTTCATTTATATGCTAGTCTGTAATAACATTGTAAGAGCAATTTATGGAGGGAGCACCAAGGGAGCCCTCGCGCACCGCTGCCGCCACCGTCCGGCTCGGCACCACACGCACGCGCGACGCGTCGGGACGTGGTGACGGTGTGGGCTAAACTATCTTTTTACGAGATCGAATCGAACACGCGTGGACACTTCGTTAATAACAAAGTGTCACTAAAGCATGCATTCACAAGGGAGGCGAAGGGTGAGAAGTCACCTGTAACGCCTCGTAATGTCCGCCGGTCCACTTGAAGAGCCAACTTCCATCCTATAAAAGGGGGGGCTTGGCTGCAGGGAAGAACACACTCAAAAAACTCTCAAAAAGTTCCCTCCGTTCCAGCCTAACTCTTCCGTCATTCTTGTTCGTCGGCACAAGTTTCTACCGCTCTAGTTCTTGTGCGTTAGCAGTTTTATCCTGTGAGGAGATCGTCCACGTTGTTGCCAGTACCGGAGGCGGGCGATACTACCTTAAGAAAAGCTTCGGCGACTCCGCTTTCCTTCTCTGTTCGTTTTCCGATCACCGACGACTTATTCAATTTTTTTATTTTCGTTGTAAAATCCGAACATGTTATAACTTATAAGTTCGGATTATTTTTTTATTCATTCCCGTTGTAATTTGTAACAACTTCTATGAAATTCCCTATTTTTAATGCTCATACAAAGTTCCCCTTAAATTTAATGCATATACATATAATTAGTAAAACGCACAACATTTCCATATATTACTCTTACATATGGGCAGGAAAAAATTTCCCTCTTTTTTAAATATAGTATAGATTTTAAGACATCGAATCTTCTCCCCCTTCAATCAGAGCCCTCCAATATATTAAGAATAGCCAAGAAAAGGTTGATGATATCCATAAACAGACAAGAAGCTGCAGCAATATATTCGTCATAGCTGAATCGCTTGATCAAATTATCGGTATCATATATGATGAACCCCGAAAAGACGAGCGCCCCCAAACACCCGTATATCAACTGCCCAATGCTCCCCATATGAACAAACATCTGCACAATAATTATCCAAATGTCATATACAACTCAAGTTAGTGTTTGGAGAGAAAAAGATCCGGTTGGGAACGGGTAGTTCGGTCTCGTTAATTAACACACCATTGATGCAGAACAAGGTACCCACATGTCCATTAACAATGCTCGCTCAACAACACGTAAAGAAACGTGGGAGTGTTGATTATATATAAATGCATACCCTGATGAGACCAAAGATGAGGAGCACCATGAGAGCACAGATCAAGAAGGGGGCAAGAAAGGAGAAATCAGAGCCTCTCTTGGCAGCCCAGAATGTGTACAAGGTAAGAGCAACAAACACGACTGCGGTCACACCCGCAGCTATCATAATTGGCATTCCTATATGTGAATGACAAAGAAAGAACATAACAAACAATTAAGAATGGCATGAATCAACCCCAATAATGACTACTTGTGGCAACTAATCCCATGTTATTAACTCACAATAGGACTCTATAAATCACAACATCATAAATGGTGGCTTTGGTTTGCATTATCAATGGGTATTACATTGGCAACCAATTAAGTTCATATATGAATTTAAAAAAATAATCTCAAGAGAGTATATTTGCACCTTTTTTGTAAGTGCACACCACTCCAATCATGAAAGCCATTGAGACAGTAAAGAGCCCCAAAAGAACATAGTTCCATGGATGTTTCTGGCTGCAGAATCCCATTGCTATGCTTACTGTCATTTTGCCATCGTACATGCACAAAAAATTTAAAACTTGTTAGTATGATATTGTTGGTTTTGAACTAAGTTCTTGGAAAATGTTATTCTAAACCTTCAAGAATCCCTTGGAAAGTCATATATGAACATCTGTGGATACCAATTCAAAACGATGGGATTGAAACAAAGGAAAATCATTGGTGAAAACTAAAAATGACAAACACAATATGTGCATTTTTTTTCTCAGTAAAATTCCGTAAGATTTGCTCACGAATGAAGGTGAGGATGACTAAGACAATGAGGGCAATCAGCCCGTTGGTGGTAGCCATGAACGTCTTGACGGCGGGCGTGAAGAACATGGCGGCGGAAACGGCCGTGCAGATGAAGAGTTGGGCGAAAACGATGACGTAAACCTTGCGGATGAAGGCCCAACGCATCTGCGGGTTCTCCATCATCCCAGGGTACAATCCGCCGCCGCCATTCTTCCCGCCAGCCTCGATGTCATTTCCCTTGACGGCGTAGCCGGCCATCATTTCCGCTGAAAATGGTTTCAGATTCTTAGGGATTTATTCAAATCTTAGGTTTTGTGTGTGGGCAATTTCGGTTTCTCTGCGCGTAATTGGGGATTGAATTGTGATGTATATATATATATATATATATATATATATATATATATATATATATATATATATATATATATATATATATATATATATATATATATATATATATATATATATATATATATCAACCCCTGCAGGATAGAGCGGGATGAGGGGGTGATATACGCTTGCAGAGAAAATATTAAGATGGATAAATGAAGAAGAAGAAGAAGAAAAAGAATAAATTTGTTGAAAGAGTTTCCTGCGGTTCGAAGAAATTTGTTACGCGTATTGCGACGCTCCCCGGAAAAATCGGATGCAGAGTACAGGTTTTCAAAGCGGCCGGACTACAGGCCCCCTTGAACAGGAGAGTGTTATCTCTAGACGGGCCAAAAAATGATCCGACATGTTTTTGACCCGAAACCTGACTTGAAAATATTGAGTTTTGAACAAAGGTATTGCTGACTGAGCCCGAAGTTGACTGAACCCAAAATTACCCGTTAAAAATGCGTCAAATCCGACCGAACTCGAACCCGACCTGATCGACCCGCTAATTTAAAAAATTTTCCAAATTATATGAATCAATATGTAATATAATGCTATAAATTTAAGATTTTAATTATATTTCTTTGCTTACTACTCGTTATTAATGTACAGATTTATATTTTTCATACAAAATTTTAATGATATCGCATAACCATCTTACTTTTTCTCAAAATTTTCTGCATATTTAGTTTATTTATTCGTAATATTGACAATCGTTCATAAAAATTACTTTAAATTTCAAAAAATAAATGAAAGTCTTAACCTGTTGGGTCGACCCGAACCCGATGACATTGGGTCATGAACATGTAGCTCTCAACCTGAACCCAAACTTACCCGAACCCGAAGTAACCTGAACCCAAGGTGATCGAACCCGAACCCGACCTGACCGACCGTTTTGCCAGCTCTAGTCATCTCACATCGAAAGTTCAAGAG
Source organism: Cuscuta australis (assembly GCA_003260385.1). NCBI lineage: Eukaryota > Viridiplantae > Streptophyta > Magnoliopsida > Solanales > Convolvulaceae > Cuscuta > Cuscuta australis. The sequence continues at coordinate 1,450,776 of NQVE01000209.1, read as the reverse complement.
TAAAATAATCGGTATATAAGTTCTTGAGTTGAACTAACTAATCGATTAGATTCAATCTTTTAATGTGGTTCAGCCCAAGTGTCTTATTGCTCAATCCAGTTGTCCGTATGAATAATGTACCCAACGGCACGTGGCCCGTTTAACACGATTGCTCGTCTGAAGTCCATACCCAGCGGTTCGTAGTCCTTTAAAGTGTTGGCGCTCAAAAAAATCAAGGAAATGAGAGTTTATTTGTATGTGATTCAACTTAAGTATCCTATAACAATTAACAAATGGGTGCCGATGTGAACGGCAGTAAGTGTTAGGAGGAGTAGAAACAGTCAATTTTTTGGACGGACCATCATAGTCATTGTTGTTTTCATATTATGACCATAACTTTTAATGTTAAAAAGAAGGCTACCAATAACAAATTTGTTTTTATTACAATATGTAGTGACATTATTGATTAATTAACGATAAAAATTTATCTGATTTAAGGGGAAAAAATTAAACTAAAAGAATGCTTGAGATGGAAGCAATATATTTTAAAAATGTAAGAGTTGCAGATATTATATGTGCATGTGAATGCATAATTAAATTAAGAGAGCTAGCTTTTTCCCTCATTTCTACATTGTATTTACTTCTTTTATTATATTTTTGATATGATTTGATAATAAAAATAATTTTTAGATTTAGAATATAAATTAATTTTTAAAAAGTTTTAAACATGTAATTTCTTTAATAACTACAGTAATTTAAAAAATTGTAAATATTTAATTAACTCAATGGTTAAAAAATGTCTATTTAGGGTCTGTTTGGGAATAGCGTTAGAGATTAGTGTTAGCGTTGTGGATAAACTTTTAACGGTGTAGATTACTTTGAAAACGTTGCCCGTAGATAGACTTTTCAAAACGCTAACGCTAATCGCTAACGCTTTTCCCAAACAGACCCTTATTTTCTCTAGAGAGAGTAAAGGTTTGATTTTTTAGAGTATATCATTAATTAAAAATGGATGTGAAAAATTATAGATAGTATTTTTATTTATAAATTTAATCAATTTTTAACGTATCAATGTTAATTTGTTATACACATCAGTGATAATATTTTGGTTTGAAAGCTATAAATAGGTATATAAAAAAAGAGACTTCAAACTCTAAGAACTTGACATATAGCGACTCCAAGAACTTGACACATGGTGTTTCTAACATGACATCTATTTTCTCTTTTACTATACAAAGCGTTAACCATACACATTCTATTTTATTAAAAATCATGTCAAGTCAAACTACAAAAAACACTAGATGAAGCACGTAACAAGAATTATCTCAATGTGTGGAAAGATAAATCCACTCTTTGCGGGAGGGTTTATATTTCTTTAAGTTCAACTAACCTGGTCATGAATAACAAAAGACGAAATGAAGAGGTATTTCTTTTATTTACCTCCTCAAAAAGTGGGTGTTACCTTTATTAAAAATGTTGAATTCCAGAAAAGAAAAAGTATAGAGAGTATTTGAAAAGTTAAATTTGGAGTATTGGCACATCTTCAAGTTGGAATGACATTTACTTTTCTACTCCCTCCGTTTCTTAAAACTCTTCCTCTTTCATTTTTTTGTTTTTCTTAAAACACCACCCCTTTCTATTAAAAAATCACTTTTACCCCTACTTTTTCATACCCTACCTATCACATCATACTTTTTTACTAACAACTAAATTATCACATCTTACTTTTATCCATCACATCAAGGGCAAAATTGGAAAATCAACTTTAACTTAACACTTCTTTATTTTCCCCCAAATTCAAAAGAGGAACTATTTTGAGAAACGGAAGTAGTATTTACCTTGGCTTTGGGAATGCAAATATATATAAAAAAAGAGAATACAATTTTAGATAATCATTGATAGAAAATAAATTAGACACAATTGCAAAAGGCGAATCCTGTATCTGGTAATTGCAGATGTTATGTGCTTAGCATAACTGTCTACCACACAATTGTTAGGAGATCGAATATCACTTTTATATTTATTGTCTTGGGGATAATTAAGTCTTTTCAAGAATATGTCCTGATTTTGACTTTGATCTCGGCATTCATTGTCAATTTGTCGCGACGAAGAATATTAAGGAGAAATCCATTAAATGCTCAGCTGAATACAAAATTCATTCATTTCAGCGTTAGAATTTCAGGCTGTGAAAAAAGATAAAATATGGGTTCAGTCGGAAAGGTACTAATCGTTCCTGTACAAAATTCAATCGGGTCTTATCTTCTTTTGAGCAATTTTGGTGAATTCTAACCATGTAACCCTTCAAACTGAGTTATTTCGATTTTTAAAGGCTTAGATTGCTGATCGGGAGTTTATTGCTTTGATCTCTGATAAAAGCTAGGGTTTTGATGTTTCTGTTTCGAATTCTTCTGGGTTTTGAGACAGATAAGCATGAATTTGAATTTCTGTCTTCTGGACTTTTGTTGAATAGGAAAGGTGAAAGTAGAAATCATGTTCTGGGAATTCAGTCTGTAAATTATTGTTTCCTTGCACGTTTTAATTTCCCATAGTAATCTGCTTGTGCCTAAATATTGGATATATATATATATATATATATATATATATATATATATATATATATATATCAGCTGCCAAATTTTGATGAGATTGATTTTAGTTATAGTTTACAAGAATCGTGTGATTTTGGGCTCCCTCTGGATTGGCATCTTGAAGTTCAAGAGTTTGAATTTGCAGTAGGGTGTAAGGACATTTTGTTTATCAGAATTTTTATAATACACTTCATGCAATCATGATAGACTTGTTATGATATATTTAAAATAAATGGGCATTTCCTGCAACTTTAAGAAGACTTATCAAGTAAGGATTATATGGAAATGGTATGTGTGATGGTAGAACTCAAGATGAAAAAGAAACATGGTATAGGATTGGAACCTGAGGAGGACAAGTTGCAGGAGTAGAGTTATCATGTGAGGTGGCGGAGTGCTGATGCCCCGGTTTGGAGATGTGAGATGCTTGCAGTGGTGCGCGGGAACATGTGAATGGGTAGACCTAGGAAGAATTGGAACGAGGTGATTAGACAGGGCTTAAGACTTCTGGCCTTGCCGAGGGTAGACCTAGTGAGATGCATACACACTGACCAAGTGTGTAAAATATGCATACACACACCCTCCCCAAAAGGCTCAAACCTGCAACTTGCTTGATCTTTTTTTCTATTGTTTTTCTTTAGAAGTCAATAAACAGAGTCTTGATCCATATGGGTTTCGTTTGGGAGCCTTTAGAAGCTTATTTCTTGTTATTCTGCACAGCAGAAGAATAAGTAACTTTGGGCTTACTTATTTGATGGAAATGAATGTTAAAGCTTTGTCATTAAGAAAACTTGTCAGGTTCAGTCATTTGAGGCATAATAATCTTCATCAAACGAAACAAAATTTGGAAAAAATTGTAGTTTTCTTTTTCCAATATTTTTTTCATGCAGGATAGTAGAGAAGAAGTTATTCAAGCATGGTATATGGATGATAGCAATGAAGACCAGAGGCTTCCCCATCACCGTGAGCCAAAGCAGTTTGTCTCCTTTGACAAACTTGATGGTATGTCTCATTTGACTTTATTCTCTCGGGTTCACATTTCATTGTTCATTCTATGCAAACAATATTTTTTATTTATTACCATATATTTCTTAGAGCTTGGAGTGCTCAGCTGGAGGCTAGATGCAGATAACTATGAAAAGGATGAGGTGCTGAAGGAAATCCGTGAATCCCGAGGATATTCATACATGGTATGTGAGATTAAGAAAGGTGTTGAATTTTATCCTTTTCCTTGTTGTCTACTCTAGAATGTTGGTTGTAATCCATAGTACTTCTTCAGGACTTCTGTGAGGTGTGCCCTGAAAAGTTGCCCAATTATGAAGAGAAGATAAAAAATTTCTTCGAAGAGCATCTTCACACGGATGAGGAAATTCGATACTGTGTTGCTGGGAGTGGTAGATTTTGAGTTATTTAGGCCTCAAACAAGTAGCGTTTCCCTTGTTTGGCTGAAATGAACGTTAACAAACATTTTTCCTTTGAGAGAATTCAGACTTATAATTTCGTAACAAATGGGCTCTTACACTACGTTTGGTTTAAGGAATTTGAGAGGGAAAAGTAAAGAAAATGAGGGGGTAACCAAATTTTCTTGTTTGGTTAGAGAGGAAAAGAAAATGGGAGAAGAATGAACTAAGAAGAAGTAAAACAACTTTCCTTGCATTTTGGTGAGGAAAAGGAGAGAACCGTCTTTCTTTTCTTATTCTTCCGAATTCCTCGAACCAAACATAGCATTAGTTTTCTATTCTACTTCACCAACTATGTTACAGTTGCTAAGTGATGTACTCCTTTCTTATGGAAGGTTATTTTGATGTACGTGACAAGAACGATGAATGGATCCGCGTTTGGGTGAAGAAAGGGGGAATGATAATCCTACCTGCTGGAATTTATCACCGTTTTACCCTTGATTCTAATAATTACATCAAGGTATGCCTAATCAATATTTGTATGCATAAGGTTTTGATTAAGGAAGCAAATAGATATTCCCATCATATCGTTTTTTTACTACCGCATGAATCATTGAAATCCATACTCGAATGGGCGTGGTCCAGAGTAATACTCCTCTCTCAGTGAGCCCTTGTTTGTTATGGGAACTCTCTGAGCGGCTTGCTTTGGTACGGGAATAGTTTTATTTTACTAAGAAAAAGAAGATTAAAATTTATATTGAAATATATGATTTAACTAAACATAGACTCCGATTATAACAAACCCATTATAGTCCCAGCTTCATTGAAATTTTTTTGGAAGGGGGAGGGGAGGGGTCATAATGTACGCAACATTACCCGTATACATACATAGAGGCTGTTTCATTAGACCCTCGAGGCCTTGATGCATTGTTGCATTTAGTACCCCAAACTTCAAAGAGGTAAGAACTAAGAAGCTTATTTATTCCATTATTTGCCCGAAGATAAACATAAGCTCCCTTTGCTCAAATTATTTTTCATTTTAGAAAAGTGCACATATTAATGAACCTAACAAACTGATCATAGTATCATACAATCCTTTTGTAAGTTTAACATTAAAACTATGTTTTATTTGTGAAATTCAAAAAGAAATGGAAAGAAAAGAAAAGAAAGAGGTTTTCTCTCCTTTTTTTCTCACCAAAACGGAAGGAAAATTAGTTTCCTTGGTGCATTTCTTCTCTCAATTTCATTTGCTCCCATTTTTCTTTTCTTTTTCTCTTTAACCAAACAAGAAAAGTTGTTCCCTCTCTTATTTTATTTTCTTTTCCCTTACAAATTCCTTGAAGTAAACATAGTGTAAAGCGCTTTTTTCCATTCAAGGTACAAGAACATTTAAGGTAGAAGAGTTAACATGGTCATTTTTAGGAACTTAGTAAAAACAATATATATATATTTATACACACACACACACACACTATATATATATATATATATATATATATATATATATATATATATATATATATATATATATATATATATATATATATATATATATATATATATATATAAAATGAATTCCTACAACAAAAAAGCAGTCTCCCCTTTGAAATCATGCACCAAACAATCCTAAAGAAGCTAAAACTTGAATTTTGGTTTGTATGTTATGAATTCTTCAAAAGTTGCTTCTGTTTTTGTTAGGCAATGCGGCTCTTTGTTGGTGAACCTGTTTGGACTCCGTTCAACCGTCCGCATGACCATCTCCCTGCCAGGTTCATTTGACATCTCATTCTTTATCCTCAGTGACATTGAGAATCCTTAAATGCTTGTCATCATTTGCTGGTAGTTTCAGAACATGTTCAAACATGGACATAATCTTAACACTCAAAATGACCAACTTTTTTAATTTAAAAAAAATAAATTAACAGGAAACAATACATTGAGACATTTGGGGCAAATGAGGCTGTTACAGGCCATGCTGTTGATGCTGCTGCTTAACTTTGCTCTCTAATCTACTACAACAACATCAGTGCTTTACTGCCATACTACCAACTATTGTATTATATAGTGCCAAGAAACTTTAGGCCACACTTATATAAAATAATGTCTCCAATGGCTCGCCATATGGGAGTGTCGCCGTTTGCGTATCCTATGTGAACTTTTGCTTCAGTTTGCTTTGTAATTGTATACATTATTTCAGCAGTGTGTGTTATATGATAAACTCTTTAGCAAGTTTGGGTCTGTTAACACTTCAGGCTGAAATACATAATCCTTTTGTTCCATAAAGAACACATTTTTTATTTGCATGTCTCAAAATAACTTTACACTTCTCCATAAAGAACACAATTTTCTTAACAGCTGTGAAATCTAACAATAAAGTTTTAGTGGAGTGTATAAAGACTGACCATTATCTTCTGCCACTAAAGTGGAGGGGCAGAGGGACCTTCTGGCCGTTGTGGGGGGTTGCACCATTATTATTTAGAGTGGTGCCTTACCCTTCTTTTTCTTATGTGCCCGAGGGACGTCTCATTCCTTGTCTTTGCTTTGGACGGACATGACATGGCCATCCGCCATGTTCTATGGGCGTCGTGAGGGCGATGTCGTGCCTAACACATTTGCCAATTTCACTAGATTCAACGGGTCGACCACTTGCGGTTGGAGAAAGGATGGATGCGGCACGGGTGACGGCAAAGGAGACGCGAGAGGCATGGGTGCCTTAAGCGGTATCTGTCACACGCGGTTTGTCAGCTTCGGCTCGCTGACGAATTGTGCCATGCTAGGAGGGAATGTCCCACGCAGAGTGGCAGAGGGCCCCGGGAAAGGGAATACTTGTCTGACTCACGGTGCCGCAGTTGATGGGGCTAGTGCCTGGTTCATCTCGAGTAGGGATGACAGTTCAACTCGAACTCGATCTTAACCAACCCGACCAAACACTAAAATATCTGAACCCGAATTGAGAATAAAATAATACGGACACGATCCGAATATTTTTTACCCGAACCCGACATCAAGTCGAATGTGGGTTTATAATTTTACCCGACTCGAACCCGAGTATTTCATATTCTAAAACCCTATCTACATATATAATGAACACTCCGTATAATCTCTTTTTTTAATTTTCTAGCGCAACCGCAACTCTCTCTTGGTCCTTACATTACATCTCCATGTGTTTTCCATTCTCCTTGTATGATTCTTCGTTCCTTGCTTCTGTGGTATGTCTATTGTCTTGTTCGCATTTCTAGCCACGTAATCGTCTTGACAAGGTACTACTATACAATATGTGTGTGTGTGTATACACACACACACATACATACATACATACATGCATATATACATACACACACACACACACACCCACACACACCCACACACACATACAAATCACGTATTCCAAACACGCATAAAAAAATTATACAGGACAAGAGTTAACAAAATATTTTATTTTATCAATTGGTAACCGAAAAAATACACACAAATAAAAATAATCTAGAGGTCAGAGAAGTAAGTGTGAGGATAAATCTGGGGCAGAAGGATTAATTTTTATATAAACACGTTGATTTTGTCAATGGAGAGAATACTATTTCATTCTCTGTACTTTTTTTATAAGTCATATAGTGATATCAAAATAAAAAATTTCAAATGTACATGTACATACAAATTAAATTTATTTTTTTCTTTGGTTCTATGACTTCTATCAAAAGCCAAATGTGTTAGTAACATCGTTGATTATAATAGCAAAGTAATGTACTACATATTTATTCCTCCATTCAAAAATCTCATTTACAATTAGTTTTTCAAGGTTAATTTAAAATTTTTTAATTTCATTGTAAAAAATATATTTAATTATAACATAAATATAAAATAAGTGACCTAATTTTAAAATATATCCCAATGTAATTTTGATATATCAAATTTTTACTATTCTTTATTTATCTACAATTAAAATTTAATTATTAATTATCAAATATCTTATTGATAATCAAGAAGAAACGTTCATTAACAATTATTCTTGAGAACGTAAGTTGTTTAATAGATCGAAGTGGCCCATCATTCAAGGCAAGACTAACTATAGGGCCTATACAAAGAGTACGTATAGGTGCATATATTGGTCACTTTATCATTGAAGATTGTTCATTTCAAATCTAAATCGAGAGATGCCAGAGTCACAAAATAAGCAATTTTACTAGTATTTGTTTTTATCTCATCGAATAAAATTAAATAATTTTCAATAGTTAAAGTAAAAATTAAAACAGGAAGTACATAAATGACAAATTTGTATGTTTTGCGACACTTCTATTTGTAACTCTAAAATGAAAAAGAGCGTCAGCACCGAGAAAAAGCCCTCTTCGCGAGGCACCGAGAAAAAGTCTCCTTCCTGAGGCACTAGAAAAAGCTCCGAGAAATAATGGATTCCATACACACACACACACACGTTAATAAATCTATATATATATATATTCCATTATGCGTGTGTGGCAAGAATTGTGAGTGTCAACGAGGAGCAGCAGTCTATCGAGAGGGTGGTGGAAATACATCAAACAAGCAGCACTTGTGTAATTCTCATACCCTACGACCGATTTTCGGGCATTCCATATATATGATGACCCCGCAAAAGACGATCACTCCCAAAAGCCCCCATATCAAATGCAATATCTTTGTCTTTGAAACAACAATCTGCGATTGCATTAATTTTAAAGCACAAGTACTCTGAACAAATATAAAATATGACAAGTTTTGGACAGAGCCAATCTCATTGCTTCACATTTTTGGGTCGGGTGGAAGGACGGATGGTTCTCGACGCCGGGAGTGTTTAATTATACTCCTTCCGTTTCTTAAATTTTTGGGTCTTGTACCCTTACTTTTTCATACCATACCTATCACATCATACTTTTTCACTAATAACTAAATTATCACATCTTACTTTTTCTCATCACATCAAGGGTAAAATTAGAAAGTCAACTAAAATTACACTTTCCTTATTTTCCCCCAAAGTCAAAACAGGAACCGTTTTAAGAAACGGATGGAGTACTATATAAATGCATACCTTGATTAGAAGAATGAGGATGAGCGCCACCAGAGCGCCGGCCAAGAAGGGAGGAAGAAAGGGCAGATCGGCGCCGCCGCTGCTTGTTTTCCAGACAGCCCCGCATAATGTGAGCAAGGTAAGTGCAGCGAACACAAGTGCAATAACGCCGACAGCCATCATGATTGTCATACCTATTTCTTTGTTTCTTTCTTTTTTTTTTTAAGAAAAAAAAAGTAACCAATCAAAATTTAACATAAATTAATCTTAACTATTTAAAATAATTCACACATTCACCCCGCCGATCCATCTTTCAAGTCTCATATACTCATATCGTGGTGGATCTACGCTTTAGAAGTAGGGGGGCATGACCCCAACTAATTCTTGGGTCGTCTAATGTGAGTGGCGGAGGAGAGGGGGGCATGCCTGGGCACGTGCCCACGGGCGACCGGCGTTGAATCATGATAGAATTTAGAATGTGTATGGACAACTGGATTGGGCAATAAGACACTTGGGCTGAATCACATTAAAAGACCGAATACAGTCGATTAGTTAGTTCAACTCAAGAGCTTATGTACTGATTATTTTCCTCACACTTTTCCGATGTGGGATACTATTTAACACTCACCTCAAGTGGACCACCGGGTCATTTTGAATCTAACCGGTTGACCACTTGCAAATGAACTCACATTTCCTTGATTTTTTTGAGCGCCAACACCTAATTAAGGACCATGAGCCGCTGGGTATGTACTTCCAGACGAACAATCGTGTTAAAAAGGCCACAGACCGTTGGGTCCATACTCCATACGGACAACTGGGCTAAAGACTAACGTGCCGCTAGGAATGAACGTCTAGACGAACACCTTGACAAACGAGGTGAGCCAAAACCTGCTCCGATACCATGATAGAATTTAGGATGGGTATGAACAACTGGATTGGGCACTAAGACACTTGGGCTGAATCATATTAAAAGATTGAATCCAGTCAATTAGTTAGTTCAACTCAAGGACTTATATACCAATTAATTTTCTCACATTTTTCTGATGTGGGATGCTCTTTAACAAAACACGTACAACATACATACAACATGAAAGTAAGAATAAAAAAATCAGAAGAGAATCTACTCGTATTAATTAGCACCTTTTACATATGCGCAAACCACTCCAAACATGCAAGGCAATACGAGAGTAAATACCGCAATACACAAATAGTTCCATGGAATGTCGTGCGAGTATGATCCCGTTACTATGCCAACTGCATGTCATTTTTTTAAAGGAAAATGCTAGGGGTACACCAAAAGTGTACCCCAAACATCTCCCACTCCCTCCATCACCACAAAAAAAAGCAAAAAATTTCAAAAAAAAATAAAAAATAAAAATAAAATAAAATGAATGGTAGAAAGGAGAGTGGTTACATTTGGAGTACACATTTGGTGTACCCCTAGCATATCCCTTTTTTAAAACCATAACATCCACAACAAAATTAACAAAGAAATAAGTAAAGGCCATCAAATTCTGAAAAAATGTAATCCCTCCATCCCTAAAACGTTACCATGATTTGACTTTTTTGGTCAAACTGTGACACCATTAACCAAGAATTATATATAGTTTTAAATATTAAATATTAAAAAAAATTGATGTTTCAAAACTATATTTTAGAATAAACCGAATTTTACAAAATTTACATTATACTCAAATTAAATATAATCCCCCCATACGGACGTTACCACGGCTTGACTTTTTTAGTCAAACTGTAACACCTTTGACCAAGAATTATATTATACTCCCTCCGTCCCAAAAAGCCCGACACGTTTCGAAAAAACTGCGTCCCGTAAAGTCCATTACATTTCTATTAAAAAACCACTTTTACCCTTTATTTTTTCATACCCTACCTATCACATCATACCTTTTTTCTAATAATCTATCCATCACATCCTACTTTTACCCATCACATCAATGGCATTTTTGGAAAGTCAACACCAAAATATATCTCCCTTAATTTCCCAAAAAGTTAATATGTATCAATCTTTTTGGGACGGAAGGAGTATATAGTTTAAAATATTAGATATTAAAAAAATTGAAATAAATCAAATTTTACTAAATTTACATTATACTCAAACTAAATATATTTTTTCTATAATTTGCGGTTAAAAGATGTCAGAGTTTGATTCTAAAAGTCAAACTGTGACGGTGTTTTAGAATTCGGAGGTGTAAGAATTAAATGCTCTCAGTTTTACGAGCGTAACTCACCCAAGATGGTGACAACGACTAAGACCATGAGGAGGATGAGCCCCCAAGTTGTAGCCATGAACGTGTTGACGGCGGGGGTGAAGAACATGGCGGCGGAAACGGCGGCGCTGAGGAACATTTGGGCCGAAATGGTTAAGTAAAGCTTGCGAACATTGCCCAAACGCCTCTCCGTCCCGTCGTCGGCGCGTGCACACAGACACCTACCCATCACACTCTTTGTATATGGATTTTTATTCTTAGGTTTGATTTTGTTAATTATATATATAGACCAAATTATGGGTATCAAAAAATACTTTTAATGTATTACTTCGTCTCTGATTATTTGTCATGTTTTAACTTTTTGCCATCAAAATTGATAAATTTAGACCATTATTTAAATATAATTGGTATTAGACATTGATACAAAAATATTTTTATTAGATTTATTTTATACTATATTTTTAAAATATGATTTTATTTAATTAATAAACCACAGAGTTTCTATTTATTTCGAGGTCAAAGGTCGAAAAATGTTGATATAAAAATTCAAAAATTAGACAAATATTCAGAAACGGAGATAATATTTTTTAACAATCTTTTACTAACATTTTTTAAGAGATATTATTGATCAAATATTAAACTTCAGTCAAGACGGTTAAGAAGAAATAGAGATGTGGAAAAACAGCATAAAAATTACGTAGTCTTTTTTACTTTAAAAAAAGAAGTGACTTACACTATGTTTGGTTCAAAGAATTTGAAATGTAAAAGAAAAGAACATGAAGTGGAAAATAGATTTTCATGTTTGATTGGAAAGGAAAAGTTGAAGAAAAAGAAAATGGGAAGACAAATGTACTAAGTGAATGGAAAACCAAATTCCACATATTTTGGTGAGGAAAAATGAGAGAAAATCTTTTTCTTTTCTTTTTCTTCAAAAATCCTTGAACCAAACACGTGTTAATGTTTTCTTCCTCTTACTTGATGCAAATTTACGGCGTCTACTAGCCTAAAGACCGGCAGCAAGAGCAAGACCGGTTCAAAATGTATGAAAATTAGGGGTCAACGGTCTACCACGTTAGAAATAGAGATAACTACACTATTATGATTAGCGGACTTCTCTAATTACTGGGTACAGACTCCGTCTTTGGCACTAATCTGAAATTGAAATTCTGTGTACAAAACAAGAGTAATGTTTTAAACACAAACAAAACAATCACAAAATTCACAATCTTACCAAATATGTAAAATAAAGGTACCAAATAATGGTTTCACATAATCAAAAAAATAAATATTTATATGCACAAAAACTAAGATTGTAAATTTTGTGAGAGTTTTATTTCTAACTTAAAGCATTGAATATAATAGATTCGTCATTGAATGCGCGCAAACCTTAATCCTTATTTGATGGGTTAAACATACACCCATTCCCTCTTTTATAGACCTGGCAAAACAGAACTGGAATCAATTATCCGAACCAAAATATCCGAAACCGAAACCGAAATGACCCGAAAAATGAAGATCCGATCTCTAACTAAAAACCCAAAATGATCCGAATCGAACCAAAATCGAACTAAATAATTCATATCCGATTTAAATCTGAAACCGATTAGATCCGAAACCGATAATATCCGAACTGAATAAACCCGAAATCGATTAGATCCAAAACCGATAATATCCGAACCCAATTAGAACTAAAATCGATAAATTCATAATTATGTTTGCCTTTCAATAAGCATATTATATTTTTAAATTTTTACTTTTATTATATGAACTAATTAAATTACTTGCTCATTCTCTCATAAAATGGATTATCTTCTTGAAAAAAGTACAAAATTTCATGCCTTAAATTTATTATATGTAAAAATTAAAGATAAGTTATACATATAAATGATAACGCACAGACAAATAAAATTTTCGTAATTTTTAAATAGTGAAGTGTGATATTCTTTTTGCGACGAAAAGATTATATACTGAATTGTATGGAGTATCCAGATTTTATCCTAATTTCATCCCATTATAATAAATTTTATTCATTTGAGAGTTAATTTGATTAGTTTCAAACCAATTCACTCAAAATTAAATATATATGTTTTCATAATTTGTAGTCCAAATATTTAAAATATGACTAAAAAGTCAAAAAGGAAAGATTATTTAGGGTAGAGATAATATAATTAGAAAAAATATAAAATAATATGAGGTATTGAATTGATGATAGATTGATAAATGTAATAAAACATAAAAAAAAACATGGATAGTTAAATTTTAATTAGAAAATAATATATATCCAAAATATATTTGATCTGAAACCGAAATATATCCCAACCAAACTAGACCCGAAACCGAAATATATCCGACTCAAATTGTATCCGAAACGAAATCTATCCGTATCGATTTATAACCGAACCATATCTGAACCGACTCCAAACCGAAAAATGTAAAGAACTGAATCAAATCCGAACCGAAATTTAACCGATCCGAACCGAACCGATTATAACATATAACTAAAAGATATTCGAAGCGAAAAAATCCAACCCGAAACCGATCCGGTTGACCCGATTGCCACCTATGCTCTTTTATATGGCTACAACTAGCATAGCACACACTTTGTGTGGGTGCCCAAATTTTAGGTACTTCATTTTAGTGAAAAGGGATTTGAAACTATATAAAAATCTGTTTAACAAAATGGGTATTCTCTCTGCACCAAAAAAAATAATAAAATGGATGTAAAGCTGCATTCACTTCAAAACACACATAAAGGAAGATGCAGATTTGTACAAAAAAATTTCCCAAACCATACGACTGGAAGCTTTTAGTCAAATGCTTAAGTAAAAAACTCCTAAAAGGATACCTTAGGAAATGATTTAATGGTTTTTCTTACTTATTCTTGCCCAAAAGACTTGCTTAGTATGACAGGCCTCCATGTTTAGATAGAAGAGGAGCACTCCAGACATTTGATTACTTCTAATAGTATTTTTTCACCTGCATTGGTAATCACTGTGAGATTGGGTTTCAAATTTGGATATAATTTGTTGATAAGAGATATGTTTCCCAGACCACATACATATTTTAAAAGTTAAAGTTGTTAGGCCAGAAAAAAATGACTTGAAGAGCCAGCAAAATGAGTGTAAATTACATTTTCCTTCTGTCAATAAAACAGGCAAGAAAGGTAGGGTTGTGAATATCCTTTTGAGAAATATATTGATCCAACTTCATATATTCTATTTGAATTTTGAGTACTTGGATAATTTAAAATTCATTTATGTTACAGTTAATTTTTTTTGAACATTAATAACTCTATTACAATGTAGTATTTGTTCATACAATCTCAATTTATTAAAGCTCGTAGAATTACTGTTTGCACCGGGAATCGAACATGTGACATCTTATTTAAGAGTGCCATAACAGTGTCATTGAAGTACAAGATCCTTGGCTGTAATGGTTGGTATATATCCTATGAATCAATTAACCTCCAAAAATTAGCCTATCAATCAATCGATTTAACAATTAGCAATCAATCCTAATAAATGACGTAAATCCCATAATATTGAAGTAAAATGAAAACAATACTCATAGTGAATGCATATAAAAGATTTACGAGCTTTACCTCTCATAAAATGAATTCATTAAGTAGATCATTAACATAAGGATAGCTCAAAACATAAAGCTACATGATGATTTATTCTAATCTATCCTCCCAAAAACTTTTAATACACAAAAGTGAAAGAATTGAAGATGTATTTACTATGTGCTATTTTGAAGTAGAATACTCAAAGTAAACCTCAACAAATAAAAAATACTACTTATTCCCAACCCCTGATCATTCTTCCTTATTTCCTTAGAGTTTGGGACTAACAAGGGTATCTCCTGGGAGTCCTAAATACCATCAATTTTGAGCTTTGCACTAATACTCTTAGGGTGTCAAAACATAAGTTTGTAAGCAAGGTACAAAAGTCTCACACTCTAATAAGAAATAACATCTTCTATTTAAAATGTAAAATCAAAACACACCGCACCCATGAGGGTCTAAAATCGGGTAGACAATTTAGTTCGAATTCAAAATTTTAGGTTTCTATTTTCACAGTGTTTTGATTCATCTCGCAAGCAACTCAAAAAATAAGTCCCAATCAAATCAAGCAAATCTATATTATCCCTAGCTAAGATATCCAGTTTCAAATGATGAATTTAGAAAAAGCAAAAGTTGTTCTTTGTTGTAATACTCTTAAATACCAAACACATGGATCTAATCTATGTACCAATTACTCAAAAAGGATGAAAGCAAGAGAAAATGTCCAACAATTTGATTTCCAATTTATGAAGCAACCTTAGAAGACTAAACTGAAAAGGAAAAATCTAAAAATCCAAATCAAACGCATGTAGTAAAGTACAACAACAACCAAGTTAAAAGTTAATTCAATTTGATAAAACAAGCCAAATATAACTTAAAAAAAGTAATAAAAATTCAAATTTTGTACTTTATTCACACAAACATCTAGACCCGAGTACAAAATTAAGGTTAATATCCACGCTAAAAATAAGAAAAAGAAAACAAAACAAAATTTCCCCAAATAAAAGAATCACCAATGGGGAAAAAGAATCAAGTGCAGTAAGTTTGGAACTGTGAGGTGGTGCCATTGTGAGAAAATTCAGAGCACGGGGTGGGCAGTGGGAGGTGGAGAAGAAAGAAATCATCGTGGGGTGAAAGAGGTTAGAGATGAGCTGTAGTGGGGTGGTCGTATTGGGTTAGAGGAGGATGTAGTTAAAGAGCCAATTTCCATTGAAACTAAATGTGAACCAAAAAAGAACCTAATTCACCGTATTTGTTTTTAGATTAGAGTTGAATGTAGTTACTAAGTGGGGTGAAAAAGAGAATATGGAAGTAACCAAACTAAAAAGGTTGATCTAAATTCATGCCTGGGAATGAAACAAATTCTAAAACAAAAAACACTTTCGATAGAACGATTTAGATAGGTATTGTTTTTTCTAAAACAAAAAACATTACATTGCAAAGTAATACAGTAACTTTAGGACCACAAGTAAACAAAACATGAAAACTGAAAACAACAACAAAGAAAAGCATTTGAAGTTAATTTTTTTACTCCTTGTTCCTGTAATTTATTTTAAATAAGGTACAATTCTTTTTCATTGACACTTGTATTCTCAATCTATTAGGCTTCTGCAATTGTGTTTTAGTTCATGCATAACTCAAACTGAACCAGTTTTTTTTAGATTAGCTAAAAATAGTATGAATTCCATTTTCATCTCTTAGGCTTTTTGAAATCAAACAAAAGTGTACAAATAACACTGAACACTAAACACACAGTGAAAAAATTATGCAGTAAAAAAATCAAATTGCCACCTTCTCACAAAAAGGTATATACTTTATACCCAATACATGAAGTTGCAATTCAAATCAAAGGAATTGAAAGTACATGAGTTCCGAACAACAAAATGGTAAAAGATGACACAAAATAAGAGAAAAATACCGAAAAGCTTGCTATTGAAGGAAGCCAAATTTTTAGATACTTCACTGTTGAAGATCTCTAAAATACCAATCTAGAAACAAAAGAAAAAAGTGTAGTCCAATGAGCCATGAATTTACATCATCGGCAAAACGGCAGGGAAAGGTGAGAACTGAGAATTTGACATAGAGTTTAGATTTTGGAATAGATATAGATGAGATAAGAGGAGAAGTTAGGGCGGTGGAGGAGGTAGTGTGTGGTGGACAGCAGTTCCGTGACTTCCGTCAATTAGCTAACGGAAAAAAAAGCTATGAAACGGAGAGATAACACCCTTGGGCTATTACTCCTTCTCTCCCACTGTTTTTGTCCACTTTCATTTTTACACATCATCTAATGCACTTCTTTAATCCATTTTATCTTGTGATTTGTATATTAAAAAATTATAGAAATTGTATATTAATAATCTATATGTTAAGACAAATTAAACAAGATCACACATGACTATATTTAGGCTTACACATTGAGAGAATTTGATGAGTCAAAGTGCCTAGATGAACAATTTCAAAACTTAAAAGTGGACAAAGAGAGTGGGATGGAAATAGTATAATATAAGGGGTGATTAAAGTTAGAAAATACTCCGTACTCCTTTATTCTCCGGCCAAGACACAATTATTTTTACTTTTTGTATAAATTTTATAAATAGTCTCTAATTAAAGATAATTTGCTGTATTTTAATCTTCAATTTTATGATTTTACATAAATAATACTCAAGTTTTTAAAGTTATTCTATAATCAATTCTTCAGATATTATACGTGGGAAAAAAAATTTGTTATATTTGGTCTAAAAGACTACTTATGAAATATTCCTAAAAAATTGAAAATCATTTATGTACTCCCTCCGTCCGGAAATAAAGTTTACATTTTGAATTTTGGTCATTTTTATTAATAGTTCTTGCTTTTTTGCCTGAACACAACCGCACCCAGCCCCCACCACCGCTCCCCTCGGCTTCCGCCGTCTCCAGAAGGCCTCACCACCCAACAAGAAATCGTCCTCATCAAAACAAGAAATTCAAAAAATTACGCTCATCAAAACAAGAAATTCAAGAAATCAATCTCACGAAAATATGAAATTCAAGAAATGAAAATTTTATTTTTGGACGGACGGAGGAATATCTTATAATTAAAATTATATATAGAAAAACAGATATAATTAGGATCCATTTATGAAATTTACTATATATTTGTATATCTTTATATTGATAATTTTGTTGGGTCCCGTATCCACAAGATCAAAGAAATATAGACAAGAGATGTAGGCAAAAGGCAAAAAAAGTATATATTCTCCTACATTTCTTGTTTGTGTTTTTTGAGAACGCATATCCTGTGCACACGGTATTTCAGGCCCCACATATTTGATAGTCATATCATATTTTATTTTCTAATTTTTTTATGTAATTTTGAAAATGTGCAAGTTTCATTTTGTATTTCAATATAATACAAGTACTGATTTTTAAATAAAGTTTATGTGTGAAGTTTTGGCTCATAATCAAGAGAGAGTATTAGAAATGCCAATGGTCAATGAGGTAATTGCCTCCTGTTTGCAAGAGAGAAATTATGAGAGGAAAAATTATTTGGTAGAAAATAAAATGGTAAAATGATAAATCATGTTTGGAAGAATAAAGGAAAATAGAGAGGGAGTGAAAATATTAAGGGTGTATTGGTGAGCAAAAGATTCATGGATTTTAATATCTCTAGATATCAAAATTATTTTTTTTAGTAAAATCAAAAGAGATATCGAGTGTCATATCTCTAGATATCGCAAATACTCCAAATCCAGGTCTTACAGATCTCTCAATTTTTTGGAGGATGTCAATATGAAAATTTGTTACCTCAGGTATCTCTTTCAACCGTTAACCATTCTCCACCCCTGCCTACCAATGTCACCGACTCACCGCCAACCACCCCGTTGCCAGTCAACTCCACATATCACTAATTAAATCTCTCTAACCAACTTCGTTTCAGATTTCAAAACTCATATTATTTCTTCCAAATCTGATCATATATCTAAAACTTATCAAAGAGGCTCTAAGTTATTTTTCCTCATGATTGTTCCCCCTCGAATGGGGTAAACATTTTATTTTTTCTACATATTATATCCAAACAAGAGAAGGAAAAATAAAATTATTTTTTTCCTCACAATTTTCTATCATGAATATTTCTTTCTTTCTCTCAAAATGTATCCAAATAAGTGGTTAATGCTCTGTACGGAATACTTACTCTATCCTAAGGTATTACCAAGTAAGATCAAATGTGATATTTTTTACTAAAAAATCAAAATATTCTTTTTGATCTAGGGAAAAATGATTTTCTTTTATTTTCGAAGAAAATCAACCTCTGGCCTCGTCAACCCCCTAACCTAGCACACGCCCCCTCCCACCAGGACATCCACACCCACCCAACCTGCTTGTCCAACCCCCATCTCCCTGGCCCCTACCCCCACCCTAGGGGTAGGCTCGGGTCGGGACGATTCGGGTTTTATACCATCTCGTATTTTGCTTCGTTTTTTCAAATGGTTCGAGCCACAAGTTTATCTATCTTTGTCTCTTAATATTTGGGATCAGAATAAAATTAAACGGGTTCGGATTGTCCTACTTTGTTATTATCCGAAATTTGATATAAAAACATAAAATACATAGGGGGGAGTTATCTCACTTTGACTTGCAAAGTAATGAAAAAATGATATATTCCGTATTTATTTAGAATGTTTTTAAGAAGCCAAAATAATAATGAAAAATGAAAAATGTTACAACACACGTCAAAGTCAAGACTATAAGGGTCCGTTTGGTATACGAAATTGAGAAATTGGAATTGAAATTCCATGAGATTTAATTCCATAGAATTGAATTCAGCAATTCCAATTCATTTTTTTTACTATCAATTCCAAATCCACATAAGTTTTTTGCTACCAAACACCAGAATTGGAATTGATGTCCTCAATTCCAATTTCATAATTTGAATTCCATGTACCAAACGGGGCCTAAGTTTTATTTTTACTATGGGCCACACATTGGAGTAGTATGTCGGGTTAGAACGGTCTAGATTTTTTGTGTTCCAGTCTTAGTCCATTTTTTTAGAACCTTCAAAAATTTGGATATTTTTATATCTATTTTGCGAAAAATAAAAATTGAGATACTTTTTGTGTGTTATATCATTATACGGAGTGTGTGTGTGTGGAGCGTCTAAAATGATACCAGTTGCTTACACCAGTTCGTTTGGGTAGCTACGGTGCTCCGTTTGTAAAAACAACGGTTCCTACCCCCTAACCCTCCCCCTAAACCCCACACCCTAGCCCCACTCTTGCCCCCCCCCCCACCCCAACCCCCCTCCCTACCCTGGCAGTTCAGGCAGTACACCCCGGTTACTCATATTATGATGTTGCTTTTTGTTGCATTTTTGCGCACTTGGCAGAATGATGGTAATAATCCGTTGATGTTACATTTGTCTTGCTTTAACTAAATACTCCCTCTGTCCCAAATTTTGTGTTTGTTCCGGTCTACGGGATTTGGACAGATGATTTCTAAAAGTGAAGCGGTAAGGCAGAAAATGATGGAAGCTGCAGGTCCAACGCAGAAAACGATTAAAAAGTTAAGGCAGGAACTGTTCGAAATTAAAGAGCTAAAGAAAAAACAATGTTTTAAAGTGTAGAGCCGAAGCAGAACTTGGCTAGTTTCCTGCCTTAGCTTAGGGATAATCCACCACAAACTTTAAAAGGTTTCTGTCCAAACCTTTCCACAATGGAGTGGAATTAATGCCAAAAGAAGAAAATGGGATGGATTGTGGGGGTGGGTTGGGGGGGGGATTCCATAGGGGTTTAGGGGAGGGTTAGGGGTAGGAATCGTTTTTTTTTACAAACGGAACACCGCAAGTACTCCAAACGAGCTGGTGTAAGCAAATGACACCAATAGCACTGGTGTTATTTTAGACTTACCGTATATGTGTGTGTGTGTGTGTGTGTGTGTATACGGGTAATGGAATGAAACGGGAAAATATTTGTGTATCACAGTCTTGTCCCATTTTACAACGCTTCGAAATAGGTTCAGGAAAAAAAATTTGTATCCCTAAAAAACGAAACGTTACAAGGACATTATCAAGATATTTCGGATTGGGACATTCGTTTCGTGATTGTTGCCCACCCCTACCCCACCCCACCACCTTTTTTTCCTCATGTTGAATGAACATTCAGCGTTAAGTTAGGCTCAGACAAAAAAATGGGTTCAATCGGAAAGGTACCAATCGTTTCTCTACAAAATTTCAATCGGGTCTTATCTTCTTTGGTTGTTGTGCGATTTTGGTAAATTCTAACGAACAAACCCTTCAAACTGGGTTTTTTCGAATTTTAAAGGTTTAGTTAATTTATAGACTATCAGACATGAACTTCTCCCCTGGCTTGAGTGGTAGCAAGCCCACTCCCCAGGATTCATGAGGAAGTTCACTTAGGTTCGAGCCCCAGCAAAGACAGCAGCATTGGCTCTTTGTGCGTCATTAGTTTGAGAATAGTATGAACAGATACTACCTTGTAATAGAGTCAATAGCATTCAAAAAAATAGACTATCATACATAAACATAGTCATACAATATCTAAAAAAATCAGCAAGTATCATCAATCGGTGGGGTTTATCATGATCAATCATTCATTTGTTCACTTCAAATCTTGCATATTCTTAACTACACCCATCCTACTATATTCCACATTAATTCTATAGAAGTTAGAATCCAAACCCTCGCCAAGACCTACCTAAACTCAAACTCCAAAGATCTCTCAAAGGAAGAGATTGACCCCAACCAACTCTCAATCACTAATCTTCGTATCTACGTTTTAGTCATTCTCTGTGTTACTTTCAATCACACCTTTTTACTTTTTTTTAAATTTTAACGATGTCGCATAATTATCTTACATTTTTCAAAATTTCTACATATTTAATTTTTTTATTCGTAATAGTGACACCAAGTCATAAAAATTACTTAAAATTTCAAAAAAAAATAAATGAAACTCATAACCCGTTGGGTCAACTCAAACCCGATGACACCGGGTCATGAACATGTAGTTATCAACCCGAACCCGAAGTAACCCAAACCCAAGGTGACCGAACCCGTACCTGACCTGATCGACCGATTTGCCAAGTCTAGTCTTCGGGGGTCAAAAGCAGAGAAGAGTCTTCATGGACATCTCGTGTGCTGCTATTCACATGATTTTATTTTAAGATAATGTCGTGTGGCAATGGAAAGTAGAAGAAGACCATTCTCCGCTTTTAACCACGAAGAAAGGGACATTTCCATCATACTACTTCCGTCCCAAATTATTTGTCACATTTCTATTACCGAGGCAAAATATCAAGTTTTTTCAATTCATTTTATTTACATATTGGTAAAGAAATAGAAAATAGAAATTACATATCAAAAAACTACATGAAAAGGTCTTCGAAATAAGAGGTGTCAAGATTATTTTATTTTATCAAATAACTAATGAAAACATAGAAATAAACAAAAATTCCTGCGACTGTTGAAAAAGCAAATGTGGCAAATAATTTGGGACGGAGGGAGTATTAACATCTTTATTCAAGTGTATTTGCCTAATTTAACTTTTTTTAATTTAAGTATATAATTTTAAAACTCAATTAAATAGATGTACAATGTGTATTAGTACAAAAATAATTTTATTAAATTTCACTGTTTGGAATTTTTAAATTTTTTTTTGACAAATTTTATTTCACTGTAGTAATATGCAGTACAAATTGAGATTAGTTGAAGCTCAAAGTTTATCCAATTTGCTTTAAAATAGTTCAGCAGACGGATCCCAGAGGTAATATATGGTATATCACTTAAATAAAATAATGTTTTGAAAAATAAATAAATAACTTTAATATTTTGGCTAATAGATAGTCACTATCCTCCAAGCTGATTCTCTAATTTTTTATTCCTACGTACGTGAAGTCAAAGACTATACGCTCACTTGAAATTTGGGTGATAATATATATCTAACACTTGAGTTCATTTATAGACTATCATGCATAAACATAGTCATACAATATCTAAGAAATCAACAAGTATCATCAATCGATGGGGTTCTAGTGATTCTGGAGTACGGTAACACTTCGGGGTCACTGTCATTTTAAGGTATTTTCGGTGCTCCAAAAATACAGTGTCACAGTACTCAGATGTCACTAGAACTCCAATGTTATTCTTAACTACACCCATCATTTGTTCACTTCGAATCTTGCATATTCTTAACTACACCTATCCTACTATATGCCACATTAATTCTATGGAAGTTGTAGAATCCAAACTCTCACCAAGACTTATGCATCTGAGCTCAAGCTCCAAAGATCTCTCAAAGGTTTTAGTCATTCTCTGTGTTACTTTTAATCACCTTTTTACTTTTATTAAACTTTGTATTCAGTCGAATTGAAGCCTCGTTTTAGAAGAGATGGAATATTTATTTAATTTGTTGTCAAAATTTGCAAATTCATGGAAAAAAGTAAACAAGAAATTAAAAACATAAGTTATATACTCTCTCCGTCTGAAATATTCTTCCCATTTAATTTTTTACGATTTTCAAGACTGCACTTTGACCACTAATATCTTTATTTATATATAGATATATTTAATAAAAATTTTATATTTGAAAACTATATTTCAAATTGAATATATTCATATTAAAATTATATCGTAGTACAATACATTTCTCTCACATATCATAATCAAAGTTTACAAATTTTGATCAAGAAAAATCAAATGGGAAGAATATTTTCAGACGAAGAGTAGTAAATAATATTTGAAATCATCACTTATAATCATGTTATTGTTTTTTTTACAACTTTTTTACCCTAACGGCTAAAGTTCACAAATTATCACTATATAAGGTGATAAAAACACTAAAATTGTTGTCGAACATATGCTTAACGCTTAATTTTGTACCCCAAACATTTAAAAATCACTCAAATAAACAGCAATTTGTTGGACAAAAAGAATCAAATCTATTAATCCCTTTTACTCAATAGATAGAGATGGCACCCACATTCAATTAACACAAGATATTACAATCTTAAACAGTCAAAGAGCTAAGAGTACAAATATTTCACATTCGCCCACTCTCGGGCCGAGTCGGGTCGGGTCTAAACGTGAACAAGCGGGCCCATCTGGACGTACTCAGTGAAGGCCAACGCGACGAGGCCCAACATAGCCATCCGCCCGTTCCAGATCTCGGCGTCGGCGCTCATCAGCCCCGCCGACTTCGACTCCGCCGTCACCCCCTGGAACAGCGGCACCAGCGACGCCAGCGTCAGCACCACGCTCGTCCCCACGAACCACCCCACGCCGCCGTTCGAGATCTGGTTCAGCAGGTCCCCCCCGTTCGCCAGCTCCGCCCCGATCGCCGCCACGAACCCCACCATCGCCAGCCTCCCGTTGATCCTCTCCGGCCCCGGCCCGCTGAACGAGAACACCTTCCTCAGATCGGCCCCCGATTTCTTCGCCGGAGGCGGTGGGGTAGATCTCGGTGCCGACGGCGGCACGCCTGATTTCTCCGAATCCTGAAACGTTAAAAGCTCATGGATCGTGTAAATTGAAGAAATGTGCAGCGGGGATTATTAACCAAAAAGAATTATCATTATTATTACCTCAGAAATGCTCCGGACGAGGAGATTCGATTTCCTCTGAGAGATGTGTGGAAGAAGAGAACGATTGTTGAGCCCGTTTCGGAAGCCCAATGGGCTTCCGAGGATGGATTGGATCGCAACGCAGGAAGAAGCCATGGAAATAGCTTGGATTATGGATCTGAAAGGGGAAAAGGGACTGGAAATCAATGTAGTTAGATTTAATTTGGATTGGCTGGAGGTTGAAGACGGGTAGATATAGGGGGGAAAGGGGGAGGAAATCGGTGGGTGAATATGAATCCACGTAGAGAGGTTCTGGGCCGCGAAAGAGGCGAGTGGACTGAAGGTGGAAGTGTGGGGGGGACAAGGGAATCGGCAGGTCGACGTGGCGGCCTTGTGTCCGAGATTGAGAATCTCTGGTGGAACTCCGTGGAATCTTTTTCTCACACAAGATGGAAATTTTAGCCATCCCTCAAACTCACCGAAGGCTTTCCATACATTCAATTTTACTCCCATTAGTCCATTGTCCTTATTCGCAAATTATACGGTACGAACGGTTGTACGGTATTTCTGGTACAATCAACAATTAGATCGAAGAAAGGAGATGCACACCAACAAAGAGGAGGCCGATGAAAGGGAGACCGGCAATTGAATTGAGGGGGAGGTCGACGCAGAGCCTATGAAGTGAAGCACACATTGATCAATATAGGCAGCGATGCGAGCAAATGCTAATTGCGGCGGCATCGATGGTGATGGGGAGGCTGGTGCAAAACCTGCGACGATTTGTAGCATTGCTATGTGATGGGATGCCATGAAGACGATGAATTTTGAGTACTTAAGTTAAGAACTTGTCGAACATAAAAATAAAATATGGAGAAAATATGAAAATATAAGCTACGTGTCTTTTCCTCTAAATAGAAAATCTTATTGTACTAATGTGAAATTGTATATGTACATTTCATAATACTTTCTATTAATGTATACAGTCATTGTTGGCACTGTAAATGTATTTTAACTCCTATTTAGGAATGGAATAAATAAAATTCTTATTTTGGTATATATTTTTAATATTTTACTCATAATTTAGTTTATTTCCCATTTAAGTTAATAAGATTATTGAATTATATTTTCTGAACCTGAAGATAATGAACAGTACACTATTTTAGAATTAGCACTACTTTGTTTCAAAATTAACACTACGTCATTCGTAATTTAATATTATAATTGGATTCAACAATTGTGTGAAAATGAGTAATACGTTATTTTAGAATGATACTACATTATTTCAAAATTAACATTTATGTTTTGTGCGAGAAAAACTACTACTTCGCTGCAAAATGATTACTACCCAGTTATATCTTATTTCTAGTACAGACGACTGTACCATATACGGACTTGTACTTTTCGAACAATATAATCTTTCTATATAAGATTCAAAAAAAAAGGACTCTGAATAAAAAATGTGTGATGTGAGGAGGGGCGGTGGACAACTTTGGTACATTTTATATACCCATAACATTACTGGTTTAATTCTAATCACATTTATGATGTGCATAATCTAACCAATTTATTAATAATATTTTTTAGTATTGTTTAAAATTAAATATTGAAATAAATGTTTTAGCATTTGGTTTGCACCATATTGTATACATACAAGTTGGGAATTGTTTTTTCCACTAATGTATATTTTAACCTTTGATTTACACTATCCAGTGGAGGATTAAAAAAATGAATAGTATATTCAATATAGTGTAAATTTTACCATATACACTATGGATTGGAGATGCTCTTAGAGCATCTACAATGAAAAGTGTAAAAATAGGTAGAGTATATTTAATTTTACACTACCAATAGTGTTTTACACATCTACTTTTTGATATCCACCTCAATCATATCTTCTATATTATACTTTTTAAATTTTACACTACCAATAGTGTTTTACACATTTATTTTTGTAATTATTTATTTGTGACAATATTTATAGTTTTTAAATTTTAATGACACATATACTTTAAACTATATTATAGAGTATTAAGAAACATGAAATAAATAAATTAGTGAATTAAAATGTAATTAAAAAATCAATACATACTAAAAGATTTAAGTAAAAAAATTATTTAGAAAAGTATAAAAGTAATTGAAAGAGTAATAATAATTTACTAATGGTTAGATATTTTTAATAAATTATCTAACCAAAGTGTATATACAAAAGTGTATATACACTTTGGACTATAGTGCAATTTTTACACTACTCATGAGTAGTTAAAATGTATATATTGTAGTGTATGAAGTATATATTTAACAATATACTTTTTACATTCTTCAATGGAGATGCTCTTACAGTCTTACTATTTAAATTTATCTCCATGACACTATCTCTACCCCTTGGTTTTTTTTGGGGCCATCTCTGGACTCTTGGTTAAAGAGAGAATATTACTCCAAAGGGTTTTTGTAGGTGTTTAGATATATTGCCTTAACATCCAATAATCAAATGGGCTTCGTGACATGTATGAAGGCAAAATATATTGGGTTCAGGTCCGTTTCTAAAAGCTTGTTTACCATTATAATGAGCACTCTTTATAAAAGTTTTCTTCCAGAAATATTCCCAAAAACTCCTCCCTCCTTCCATGAACATAGGCATAGCCCAGGGGCCTGGAAGGCACTCCCAAAGGAAAAAAAATGGATTTGGCCCCCGGCCCATCAAAGCTAGGGTTAGTTTCTCAGATATTCAAACACATTTCAAACAATTTGCAAAGAAATTGAAGAACAAAAACCCACCAAATAAAAACGCTCAATCAAATCAATTCATGCGCAAATCGACACTCTGCAGAAGATACTATAAGATTTTATCTCAATTTCACATAGCATCAATGGATTCATAGCATGGGTAACCAAAACAGCAAATTCCACTGGCTTGTAGTTGCAGAAACAGGCGAAGAAGATGAAACAGCAGAGCTGGAAAAGAAGATAATCTCTATTTTACATAAATATAGATCGGGAGAAACCCTAAAACTCCTGAGACAAAGATCCGATTTCTCCCTTGCCACCAGTCTTCTTAGGCAACAGAGTCTGATGGATGTTTGGCAACACACCTCCATTGGCGATCGTCACGTTCCCCAGAAGCTTGCTCAGTTCTTCATCGTTCCTCACTGCCAACTGAATGTGCCTCGGGACAATCCGAGTCTTCTTGTTGTCCCTTGCCGCATTCCCAGCCAATTCCAAAACCTGGATCATCACAAACGAGAAGATCGAATTCGGAAAACATGATTCAATCTCGAGATCTACCGGAACAGTTAAATCATTCGACTCCAATCAGACCTGAAATAGCCAGATCAGAGTCGATTTCCTGGAAATTGACGAATTGATCGATCTAAACTAAGGAACAGCTGATTACCTCGGCGGCGAGATACTCCAGAACGGCGCAGAGATAAACCGGAGCGCCGGCGCCGACTCGCTCGGCATACTTTCCAGATTTGAGGAATCGGGCAACCCTACCGACGGGGAACTGGAGGCCGGCCTTCGATGATCGGGACACAGACTTCGAAGCCTTCGGCTTGCCTCTGCCGGAGCCGGCGGTTCCTTTGCCTCCGCTTGAACTCATCTTCTAGTAGAAAACCCTAACGAAAAATCGGAAGCCGCTGAAAACCTTTGAAAATGGACTTCTTCTGTATTTCGAGAGACTGAGGAAAAAGATAGGAGAGAACGGTATATATAGCAGATGCGGGTATGCTGTGATTGGTGGAGAGGTTGGCACAAGGATTGCCAGCGTGGCAACATGCCCCGAAATTTCTTGAGGCGCCACTTATTTTCCCTCTATTTGAAAACTACCCGGAGTTTAAAACTATACACATTTGGCTTGGAGGCAATTTTAATTTTTTTTACGATTAATTTATTCAAATCTAACCGGTCTAATTAATTACGAGTAAATTTCTTTTTCTGATATACGGAGTACTCCGTATTCAAAAAAGTAAGGGGTAAAAGTGGTTTTTTAATAGAAATGTAATGGACTTTATGGGACTTGATGTGATGGGTAAAAGTAGGATGTGATGGGTAGATTGTTAGGAAAAGGTATGGTGTGATAGGTAGGGTATGAAAAAAATAAGGGGTAAAAGTGGTTTTTTAATAGAAATGTAATGGACTTTATGGGACGCAGTTTTTTCTAAACGTAACAAACTTTTTGGGACGGAGGGAGTAGTTGATTTCCAATTTTTCCCCTGATGTGATGGATAAAAGTAAGATGTGATAGATAGATTATTGGAGAAAAAGTATGATGTGATAGGTAGGGTATGAAAAAGTAAGGGTAAAAATGGTTTTTTAATAAAAAGGGGAAGTGTTTTGTTAGAAGTGGAAAAAATGAAAAAGAAAGTGTTTTTGAGAACGGATGGAGTAATGATTTTAAATCGTTTCAAATAAAATTGTTTCAAAATTCAAAATTTATACTTCCTCCGTCTCGGAGTATTCGTCCAGTTTTGACTTTTGGAACTGTTCATCTAAGCACTTTGACTCATCAAATTTTTTCAATATGTAAGCCTAAATATAGTCATGTGTGATCTTGTTTGATTTGTCTTAACATATAGATGATTAATTTATAATTTCTATAATTTTTTAATATACAAATTACAAGATAAAATGAATTAAAGAAGTGTATTGGATGGTGTGTAAAAATGAAAGTGGACAAATACTCTGGAATGGAGGTAGTATGATTTTTTTAAATTTTAAAAATTCATATTTTATCGTACTTACAAATTTAACCAAACGGACCCTTAGAATTTTAATGAAAATAGTAAATATTTCTAATGTGTTAGGGCACTGGTAATGGGCATCATGCCCGGGCATTATTGCTCCTTTTAACGCCAAAGGGGCAGCAAACACCGTCTTCTTTGGGGCTTCATAAAGGCTTCATCCCCTGTGCTTCAAATATTTAACAGGCTTCAAACCTTACATTCTCTCTTTTTCAAAAAAACATATACAAGCATAATTTTTTTTACTCTATATTTTTTTTGTTTAATGTAATACTTCCTCTGTTTTCAAAAACTCTTCCTCTTTCATTTTTTTACTTCCAACAAAACACTTCCACTTTCTATTAAAAAACTACTTTTACCCTTACTTTTTCATATCCTACCTATCACATCATACTTTTTCTCTAATAGTCTAATACTTAATCCATCACATCTTACTTTTACTCATCACATCAAAGACAAAATTGGAAATCAACTACAACTTAACACTTTCTTATTTTTACACAAAGTCAAAATAGGAACACTTTTATAGAACGGAGGGAGTATTTTTTTTGTTTAAATTTTTTTTAGTAATGTAATTTTTTTTGTTTTTTTTAATTTAACATGTTATTTTTATTGACTGTATTTTTTATTTTATGATTTATGTAAGTTTGCAATATGTTACTACAACTCAGATTTGAATGAAGATGGGTAAGTTTGCAATATGTTACTACAACATGTTATCTTCACCTACTCAATTACCAATACGGCACCACTACATAGCCAATGCCTAGGGGTGTTCATTTGGTAAAATCGAACCGAACTGAAAATTCGGTAAACCGAAATTTCGGTAATTTATTTTTTGTACCAAATACTGAACCGAAATCAAATGGTTCGGTTCGGTAAAAACCAAATTAAATCGGTTTGGTAATCAGTTTTACCAAAAACCGAACATAAACCAAAATTTGAACTTTAAAAAATCTATTTCATTCTCCAAATTGAAAATAACAAAGCATAATCCGTTATATATAAGTTCATTACACATTCCAAAATTAAAATAACGCAACACAATTAGAACCATTACATAAATTAAACAAAATAGTCGATACAAATAACATAATTGTCCATTGCGAAATATAAAAACATTTACCAGTATTATTATTTTGATGCTTTCATGATTTCTAATCTTAAATAACTCCAAATTTCGATTATAGAACTTAAAATTAGTGGGGTGGATATTCATTATTTCAATATTGGGATAGATATTGGGTATTAAATTGAGTAGCAATGGGTAAAATTATACATAAGTATTAAATAATTTCGGTATTCGGTTTTTACCGAAATACCGGTTTCAAATTTTGTACCGAACCAAAAACCGATTTTTTCAAAATATGAGAACCGAATACCGAACCAAATTATTTGGTTCGGTTTTTGTACGTACCAAATTTTTCGGTTTCGGTTCGGTCGGTTTACCAAATTGTGCACAACCCTACCAACGCTCCATTAATTCCATTGATTCTCCCAACACCACCCACTAGGATATCATCCCCTCCACATTCGATCTTTATCTTCTAAATTTCATTTCCATTCCTTATCTCAACACTACTGTCCAATCTTAGAGTATGAACCCTAGAATGGAATTATCTTTGGAAATAGTAAGTGAGTACAATTTCACTTTGCATCTGGAACACACAGATATAACCATACTAGAGTAGAAGCCACAACCATTGATTTCGACCAGTCACCCTCTGGTGATGATGGCAGAATCTAGTGCTCTTCGATCCGAGTCTTCAGTTTCTTACTAGCCAGTATCTGATGACAGTGACGGTGACGAAATCGAGGGTATGTCTTAGTATGAGGAGTGGAATGGCAAAAAAGCTTCCATTGAGGTTGTTTCAATTACACGTCAATGGCGGAGAGCTCTCTCGTTTTGGGCTCTAATGAAGGTTTTGGAGGAGATTGATGAATGGTGATGCTTTTAATCACTGTCCTTTACGAAACAAATTAAAATAAAATGCTTCGTAATGTTTACTTGTGCTACTTTATGCCCCACGGATTGTTCACCAAAGGGTATTTGAGACGTTTTCATCTACTTTTAGTTGTGTTTTGGTATTCGAACCAAATAGAAAGTGGACAAAAAGAATGGGACGGAGGGAGTAACATTTACAATGAGGGCAGACTCTCGATCACCCCGTCTATCTCCCTGAATCATCAGTGTTCTCCATTTCTTTGCCACCAGACCAAAGCATCAGCAATATTGCTACCCTCTCGTCACACCTCTCCATTTATTTAACATCATTCATCATTTTAAATAAAAAGTTACATAAATAAACCTAAAATACAAAATGTTAACAACACTTTTTATTATAAATAATAAACAAAGCACATATAAATAAATAATAAAAGTGGATGCGTTCTCATCATTTGCAAAACGAGTGACGTTGTCTCTATCATCGTCAACTATCATGTTATGCAATATAACACACGCAAACATTATATCCACGATGAACGATCGCACTACAAGCCTACGGGGCCTTTCACTATCGCCCATTGGGATTGGAAAACTCCAATCGTAGGCTTTAGCCTTTTTGTTTCGACTTCTGTTTTTAAAGGAACAATGTCATTTTTGAATTTGTCGATAGGCGATAGTGTTTACAAACACTAGCCCCATTGATAGATCTAATCCGTTAAATAATATCACATGTTATATTAGAGATCGTTTGCGGTGAATTGAATGACTATCACACATCTAACGCACACATCGTTGGATAAAAGAGAGTCATTCAACACGTTCGGATCTTCGTTCGACCCAACGAGTCCAAAATACGCATTCTAAATCCACAGACGATGGTTAGCAATGACCTCGAGCATAATCAACGAGTGTGAGCCCTTATAACAATTTGTGGAATCTTATATAGGACTATTAAGAAGTTAATTCAGGTAAAGTTAATTAGGTTAAGAAATATTGGATGAGCTTGAGTAAATGCCTAAATTGGATGCTGGGTTGGATGTCAAAAATATCATTAATATGTTTGGCCAACCTTAAATAAATTAACAATCTCCATCTTTGGCCCAAAGTCATTCACATAGTTGACAAAGAACCACAGGACTGGTCATAGCCTTAATTTTCACTACATGTGCAACCAATGGATGAAGAACACAAGTAATGAATGAAAATACACGAAGTAAACTTGAGTCATGAGGACTAAGACACAGTCACAAAGCATGCCAAAACCCACAAAGAGACGAACTCTACCATCGGGTCCTCAAAAACGAAATCACAAAGACAAAAAATAAACGAATCGAAAAATGAACCACAGAAACATCAATACACAATCACAAAGATAGGTTTAAGATCTCTTGACATAAGGTAAATTTTTTTTCTACAGGTAAACACTAAGTACTCATGTCAGCTAGATAAGACTCTGTACTTCGTAGGGCATTGATCTCCTCTTGCACCGTTGTTGGCCAATCAGGGTACGTGTTAAACTACCTCTAAGAAAAAATGAGTTCCCCATCTACGCTATTTGATACCATAAAATATACATACATGCGATAAACAAAAGTCATTACAATTAACAAATTAAATTCAGTTATGCAATTACCTATACTTAATGAAAGAAATATTTGCACTAAATAGCACTAAAATTTAAGTCATTTCTCTAAATAGCACTTAAATTATTTTATTCCTAAATAGCACTTAATAATGTCCAGAAGGAGAAATAATGACCATTGATGATGAACATTTATTTGAATAATGACCAATGGATAATAACTAAAAGTGCTACATTGAGAAAATAAAACACATATGGTGCTATTTAGAAAAAGTCATTATATTTTAATGCTATTTAGGTAAATTTCCCTTTAAAAAAAGATAAGAGATGTAATGAGGAAACCTCCAACCGAAGAAACAAATGTTGGACCCCATACACCATATCGTATTAAATTAATTAATAGGCACATCATCTTTGTATTCTGATAACTCATCATTTAACAAGAAATCAAAATCACATCATCTCAATTAAAACAAACATCATCCATGATAATAATTTTTTGAATGGTGAGTATTACATCAGTATATATAGAGAATACACAGAGAATTATAACCAAAAGTAAAATAAGAAATTATGCTGAAATAGAAAAAAACTACGGGTAAATAAGAAATCAAGAAATCAAAATCACCTCATCTAAAATATAATACTCCTCCAGGTGAGTGTTGCACTACTTGAAAAGGCAGGAATGTCAAGGAGGTAGACCTTAGATTCCTGGCAACTGTGATGCGAGGTTATTACATTAAGCATATGGTCTATGCAAATACCATATACTTTCTACCATCAATTTGCAATCAAAATTTAATTTACCTTTTATCAGTGACCGTTCGACCGGGTCTGAAGGGGCCATTGCGGACAAGTCACGACTCGTCCCTTAATATAATACTCCTAACATGTATGGTCATGAAATATACTATTACCTACCTCAGAGCACAAACCCTAGCATCCTTGTACACTTTTCCTGGTTGACAATAATACCCTTTGCTTGGAGCACAATGAGAGTCTTGTGAGCAAATACACAATCCTTCCAAAGAACAACCATCCTTTGCAATCACCAATCCTTTCTTAAGACCTAAAACTTGATCCGTCCAATCACTTGAGAACAATTCTTTAGGGTCATATTTGTCCTTAACTTTCAAGAACTCATCAAACATTGTATACTTCTTTATTGCCCCTAAGAAGGCCACATTTCTGTTCTTCCCCCAATGTGGCAAGGCCTTGTACTTGAAAATTGCGAGCTGTTCAATTTCTTCTAGGAAGTCTTGATAAAGTCTAGGAGTTTTTGGGTCTTTGCTCCGGTAGTAAGTAATGTCAAAGTCTATCGAGTCATCTTGTTTCCCTAAATATGCACTCGAGGATGTGACATATCTCATGAGTATGCCATCATACAACCCCACACCGCACAATGCTTTTGGGTCCAAATTCACCAAGTCTTGTACCTCTTCTATGAAACCTTTCACCTTGGAGAGACTAATGCTAAATGTTGTTTGATGAAAGAATAACCCCTTAACTCTAGGGTCCCATGGACAAGCGGTTAGCAATTCATTGTATGAGCTGTCTAGACAAGTGCCGGATGATTGAAGCCGATTTTGGTATCCAATTATAGGGTACCCGGTAAAGATGACACCTGTTTATGTGTGTAAAGACGATCAAGATACAGTTGATAATGGTGAATAATGATGTACAACAAGTTAAATTAAAGCAATGTCTGCTGCTGTATATAGATAAAAAAAAATTACCATTGTTAGTAAATCCATATCCAGCAGCTTTTAAAATGAACTTAGATGTATCTGCAAGTATGCACTTCCCGTTCGCATAATTGAGTGCTTCCATACTTTCCTCTACACAAAAACACTTAATTTAGTTAATTATATGAGTGGACAATAAATCTAAATTTACATGCGGAATTTAAGAGGATAGATTAATTTAAGATAAGTGTTAATGATAAATACTTCCTCCGTTCCACAAAACTCTTCCTCTTTCGTTTTTTTTGTTTTCCATAAAACACTTCCACTTTCTATTAAAACACCACTTTTACCCATACTTTTTTCATACCCTACTTATCAGTTATCACATCATACTTTTTTTCACTAATAACCAAACTATCACATCTTACTTTTTCCCATCATATCAAGGGTAAAATTGGAAAGTAAACCAAAATTACACTTTCTTTATTTTCGCCTAAAGTCAAAATGGGAATGGTTTTGTGGGACGGAGAGAGTATATACCTGCAGTTCTCACGAGGCCTAACACAAGTGAAGGAATGGGTCGAAATCCCAAGAAATTATTGAGACCTCTAGAGGGCGCGTTTGTCTCGACCCGATTATCAATGCGCTTCACTACTCGTCTCTGGCTAGGAAACCAAGCCATGTCTCCAAATTCGTGTTGGGAACCAAACACGGCCGCGTCCTCCCCCAAGTCTCCGTCATCCTCCTCAGCGTACGTCATGGCCCGTGTAAACATCGGTTCCAATTTCAGGGTCACCTTCAATGTTATAATGGAGAAATCATTTATTAACGTCTTGTTCAATATACGGAGTATACCTTTAAGAACTACTCCGTACTAAAAAGTACTCCCTCCGTTTCAAAAATAATGTTGCATTTCTTTTTTTGCACATCCCATAAAACACTTCTATATCGTCTCAAAGACCAAAAAACTTTCAAAAGAATTTCTATCCACAATAAAAGGTACGTAAATGTGATAAATTTTAAGCATTTTACATTTGGATAAAAGTATTTTATAAGATACGCAAAAAATTGAAACGTAACCTTTTTTTGAGGCGGATGGAGTATGCGATTATTGTTAGCAAATGTAGTTAGGTTTGGTATTAATGAGCCTATTAATACTAAACCTTTCCCCTAACATTTTCGAGTGTGAGATTGATATCTAACTTTATTTTCTATACCTTATACTCTCTCGTTTTCAAAAAAAGATTCCTAGCTTGACCAAGTGTAAAAAAAGAAAATGTTAAATTGTAGTTGACTTTCAATTTTGTCCTTGATGTAATGAGTAAAAGTAAGATGTCATGAGTAGATTATTAACGAAAAGTATGATGTGATAATTAAGATATGAAAAAGTAAAGGTAAACGTGGTTTTTTAATGAAAAATGGGAGTCTATGTTTTATTGAAAGTAGAAAAAATGAAAGAGAAAGTAGAAAAAATGAAAGAGGAGTATATGTAAATTTATGTATTAGCGCATGCATTATAAAATTTTATTCTCCATATTTTATAAGCCTAATTATTTTTCTAGCACATGACCTCAAAAATGTGGGAGCTGGCCATGGGAAAACATGCATGCATGAGCTGGTCATAGATGGAGGTAACATAGTTTTATGGTTTGAACAGTAAATAAAAAGATTACTCCGTATTTAGGAGCCAACATAGTAGTAAGTAGTAACGTGCCTGTGAAATGACTCCAAGGACGCCTAGGGAAACCCTAGCTGCATTGATCTCCGGGTCATCTTCCTCGAGTTGCCGGACGGTGGCATAGCCCTCCTCCGGCGACGCTGGAGTCACAATCCGAACCCGGACAACGAAATCATGAACGGCGGTCCCCGCCGAGCGCCATAACGAGCTCCCATGAGCTCCCGTGGCCATCATCCCTCCCACCGTCAACCCCCACCAGTACGGTGTGTAGGGCAACGCCATCCCCGCCTCCGCCGCGTCGTTGATCAGTTGCCGGAGACTCACTCCGCTCTCCACCGTCACCGTCATGCTCCGGTTGTCAACTTTCAACGTGCGGTTCAGGTGCATTGTGCTGATGATGAGACCGTCGCCTCCGCCGCCGCCGGGGCACGCCAGCTTGGTGATGCTGCTGGAGAACCGGGTGGCGGCTTTCATCTTCCGGTTCTCCTTGGTGGCGGCGGCGGTGACAGCGACCAGCTCCTCCTCTGTTCTGGGATAAGCAGCTTTGGCTGCGCGGCATATGCTACGATCTGGGAAAGTACCGTAGGAGTTAGTGATGGTGCAATTTATATTAGTTGTGTGATTGGTGCATTTCATGGGGTCATTTGGTGGGGTGGAATGAACATGTGACAATATTATCATGAAGAAAATATGCATAAGAATGGCACATATTACTAGATAGCCCATCTCTTTTATTATCTCTTTTTGTTATGTTCTTATTTATAGAAGTATTATGATATGTAGTAGATATAATACGGAGTATAATTGTTGGAGTTTGGGATATGATTATGTTTTATGACTTAATTGTCGTTACTTTTTGCATTTTTCCTCGAAGCTTCAAGTTATGTTTATTTGTCAAAAGTACACATTGGACTTCTCTTGTCTTCTTTGGACTAAGTTGTTATTGAGAATTTTTAAAATTTTATTTTATCATATTAATAAACAATACAAATTGAGAGAATTTGAAACTCAAAATTTATCCAGCTTGATTTGAAAAAAGTTAAACAAGACTAATACATTGAGATAGAGACAGTGCATAAAATTATTATTTGGCCTCATGTGATATGGTGATCACATAGGAATCTCTTTTAATTAATTTTGGTTAAAGAATGTTAAAGTTGTATTTTAATTTTAGGGCAATGCTAGGAGTACACCAACATGGGATACCCTAAATGTACACCGTACCAAGCTAACACAGACACACACAGACACAAAATGTCTGTGCAACACAAACATTTTGTGTCTGTGTGTGTCTGTGTTGGCTTTGGTGTACACTTGGGGTACCCCATGTTGGTGTACCCCTAGCTTAATTCTTAATTTTATGATAGCTTTTAAAATTTATATACCGAAGTGAAATAATACTTAAAGTTCGTAAATATTTGGAGAAAGAATTTAACAAAATTTGTACACCAAGTTTCTCACAAACAAATACAAACAATTAATGTCGGTGTGTTTTTGAGATGTTTGGTGTTGAAGTAGTGTAAATTTTGAGTGTCCCTTTGTACTACTTTTACAATTACACTATTTTGATAACTTTTTTCTGTTTGTATTTTTCATTGATCATTTGATAAAATAAAATATTCTTATCAATTTTGGTTTCGTAGAAATTTTGAAGTAATTTTAAATTTGTAAATTTTATTTTTATAAAAAATTGTAAATAAAACCATACTTTCTTCGTCTAAAATTTTTTTACACTTTACACAAAACGAAGTAAAATTTTATGTTTTTAAATAAACAAAAGTTTCTCTAACTTTTAATTAAAAATAATAATAATTCTTTTTGAGACATGAGGAGCATTAAGAATCACAACATTCTACATTTTGTTCGAATATGGTAAATTATTTTTGGGGAGAAAGTAATTCTTCGGCCCTTTGCAATTTTCCACACGCAATAATAAGACGACATAAGTTTCGACTTTTGATTTTTTAAAGGGCGTACTTTGAATTTTGAATGACACGCTGTCAACAAATTATTTGTAAAATAGTGCTTTGAAGGTAGAGAAATTTACTTAAATAAAACTAAAAGATAATTACTTTCTCAATATAAGATTATACGTTTTTATTTCCTAATGTAGCACCATTAGTTACTATCAATTAATCATTATTCAACTAAATGTACAGCATCACTTGGATATTTATTCATTAAAAAAAGAAAATATGGGTCAAATTGATCGTTACTCCGTGGTGAATACACAGAGTAAAAAGTCTGTTTTTTAGAGCTTGAATTTTCATTTCTGATTTCTTTCCAATTTCTTCCGGTTCTTTCAATTCCTTCCATTTTTTTTCAGTTCCTTCAAGTTTTTTTCAGTTTCTTCCCGTTTCTTCCAACTATTTTTATTTTCTTGAAACTTTTTCTACTTTCCGACAAATCACTCTAAAAACAATATATTATTATTATTATTACAACTATTATGTTCATAACTATAGTTTATAAATTATTTCATTTTTTTCATCTCACTATTTTTATTATTTACTCATTATTATTTTTTCTTCAACTTTTTAATATGAACAATACCACTTTTTAAACTATGAATAATACCATTTTTTTGTATTCACTCATAGAATGTTTTTTAGTAAAAAAATGCTAGGGGTACACCTTTGTACCCCTAGCATTGCTCTTTTTAGTATTGTAAAAACTATACTCCGTATTTAGTATCTTCAATTAAGCTTAACAGAATTGTAGAATATTAACTGATATTTCATCTCTAAACTGCTTCATTGCATATTTAGTTTGTTCATCAAACAACATCACCTTCGGCCTATCTTCCGTTGTTTGCTGCCTCGGTGAAATTGGCATTCCTTTTCGATGAAGAAGATTGAAATTGTGCAAAGTGTGTGTTGCAATAACAATTTATATTTGGTGCTCCTGTTTCATTTGAGGCATCCTAAGCTATTGTGCAAAAGTAGTTTTTTTGTGTATGAAAAATAACATTATTTTTTAAAGGCATTCATTAAGATAACGTGATGGCAACAACGGCAACAACAATAGTAGTAGTAGTAGTAGTAGTAGTAGTAGTAATAATAATAATAATAATAATAATAATTTATAACAATAAGAATTAGAATGAGAATAATATAAAAATACATACAAAAAATTAAAGTTTTTTTAGATTTTCTAATTTTTTCTAGTTTTTTCAGTTTCTTTAGATTTTTTTCTATTTCTTCCCGTTTCTACCCGTTCTTTCCAGTTTCTTCTATTTCTTTCTAGTTTCTTTCAGTTACTTCCAGTTTCTTTTAGTTTCTTCCAGTTTCTTCCAACATCTAGCTCTTTTTTTCAAGTTCTAAAGAACATGCTCTAAGCGATATTTAAAGAGTGTTTCAGAGTGGTTAACTTGCGGGTAAAGTATTTTTTACAAAAGCTGAAATCAGAAGCAGCATATATCTGCTTCTCCGAAATGATGTTCTATATGTACAAAATGATAGTAAAGAAAAACAGAAGTTGGTATGCCAAACAGAATAAAATAACTACCACTTCAAGCAAAAATTAAATTCTGAAAAAGCACTGCAATGCGAAACCCACTCTTAGTATTTACTTCCACTGGGATTTCGTCATTTTTAAAGGAGGTTGATTATGATCTTAATTTATCTAAAATGCTCCGATTAAAAAATGCTTCGATATAAGAAATAAAAAGTTTAAATCGAAATGAAGGGAAAAAAAGGTATTTTTTGCTCAAATATAGATGCGTATGAGAAACAAGAATATATTAAATCCAGACAAAAAAATTTAAGGAGAAACGAGAAGATTAAATCTATACAAAACAGTATTATTTAATACTCCCTCCATCCCTAAATAAAGTTCAATTTTTGACTTTTTAAGGATTTAAGGGAGGGATATTTTGGTGTTGACTTTCCAAAAATACTCTTGATGTGATGTGTTAAAGTAAGATGTCATAGGTAGATTATTAGTAAAAAGGTATGATGTGATATGTAAGGTATGAAAAAGTAAGAGGTTTTCTAAAAACATGGGATGTTTTGATTTTGAAGAAATTTAAGGAGGGTGTATTTTGGTATTGAAATTCCAAAAATGTCCTTTGATGTGATGTGTAAAAGAAGATTTGATGGATATGTTATTAGTAAAAAAGTATGATGTGATGAGTAGTGTATGAAAAGGTAAAGAGTAAAAGTAATTTTTTAATAAAAATAAGACGTATTTTTTGGGACAAATGAAAAAAGAAACATCTCATATTTTTTGGACGGGAGGAAGTATTAAAATGTTAGTAGATGTTTTTGGTGACACTAACAATCTAAAATATACCCATAGGTG
Organism: Cuscuta australis; assembly: GCA_003260385.1. NCBI lineage: Eukaryota > Viridiplantae > Streptophyta > Magnoliopsida > Solanales > Convolvulaceae > Cuscuta > Cuscuta australis. The sequence continues at coordinate 1,410,519 of NQVE01000209.1, read as the reverse complement.
GTTAAAAAATTGGGTGATTTCCCTGCATGTGTAAGTTCCTTGTTTTGTATTCCATTATATGTAACTTTATTATACACTTTCCCAAATAAAGCAAAGCGGATTAGCGTACTCCGTATGGCCTGCAGAATTTACAAGAAACGGAGTAGGCTACTCCGTTCCACTCATTTAAATACCCAAACAGAGTAGCCAACTCCGCTCCAATTATTTAATTAGGAAACGGAGTAGCCAACTCCGTTCATTGTTTTTTTTAATTTTTTTTAAAATGAAGTATTTACTTTATTTTCTATATTTAAAAAAACAAAAAATTATAAAAATCAACAAATTATTGAAATATAATGAAACAAAGAATCTACTAACAATAAAATTCATAGTTAAAATAAATATTTATTGACTTTAAATAATGCACCATACACCGAATTAAAAATAAGAAGTAAATTACAACAAATTTATTGATAGAGTACATAAAATTTATCCATAAAATTAAAGATACAAAACACATGCCATCACTAATTTATTTGTGAAAATCATAAAACATAAGCTTGGATATTTGAACTATTGTTCATTGCGACGTCGTCGTGGTCGGTAGTCCATGTTATTCGGGTAGCGAGTTCTTGTTGGTCGACCGGTTTGTGTTCTCGCTCGTGCAGTTGGTCTCACAATCTCGTATCCTGGAGTAGGTCAGTCGGCCTCATCGGGAAGCGGCATTAGGATGCCGGAATAAGCGTTGATGTAGGATTGGAGTGAAAAAACATTAGGAATCAAATGATCCACAGTGACACTACAATGATGACATACTGCGTGAACGTGAATGCACGGAATGCGATATATTACCCAATATCCGCAGGTACATGTCCGTGCATTTAAATTCACCGCAAATGTCTCGCGGTGACCATTGTTGAAGGACCCATCCACAACCACAGAGTATATCCCATGCTGTGCGTGGTGCTGCACAACACGACAATAAAGCCTATTTTCTTCATTGTTCTTGATCTTTTTCCACACATTCATTGGAAAATTATACCCAGATTGTTGCCACAAATATCCATTGGTTCGCCTATCAGCAAATAGCTTGACCAATTTGTCATACGTGAACCTCACAATGGCAAAGACAGGTAAACAACGACATCCCTTAAGGACATGATTAAAGCTTTCTGATGAATTTGTTGTCGTAATACCATGGCGTGAGCCACCTTCATCATGGGACAATGCCCGCATGTGTTTTGGAATAGCCCTAAGCCAGTTGTATGCTTCTTGATTTTTGGCTGCTATCTCGAGAAGCGTCTGCTCGAACTCACTTCTGCTAGGGGTCTTACCAGCTTTATACATCATGTTCTTCAGTTTCTTACTTCGAAACTTGCTATGGAAATTGCTTCGCACATGACGGAGACAAAATCTTCGAGTGACTTGACCTCCCTGCAATTTTGGAACATTATTGAATGCGTGATCAATACCACCATGCCTATCAGATATTATGCATATATGGCGGTGTGGGGGGACAACATGTCGCATGATATTTGTCATGAACCACTTCCAGCTTTCACCATCTTCAACATCCACAATGGAGAAAGCCAAGGGAATATTTGGGTAGGTGTGAGGTGGGTGAATATTATTATAGTGGGTAGGTGGGAGTGAGTATTATTTATTTAGGTGGGTGTGATTATGGGCAGTCTGTAGCTCCGGAGAAATGGGGATGTACCCTGGTCGGTGCTGATGGGCAGAGTTCCCTATCTGTCGTCGACCCCAAAGGTAGTACCACTGACGATACTCCAGTGTGGCATCCACCATCCCAAACTGCATCTGGACTGTAGCATCATAACGTCCCTCCCACATCTCTAAATAATGTCTCTCACCATCGCCAATTTGCATAACACTTGACTTAATTTGGTGTAGTTGACGGTCATAAACAACAACTTCAGGGATGTGTTGCAGGGCACCAAACTGCCTGCAAAAGCGATCGGGATAGTACATCTCCACAACGTAGGTATAGATCAAGGGGATTCTAGAAGTCCATATTCGAATTCCAGCAGAACAATAGGGTGGTAGGGTATCGACATTCGGATACGGCAACCATACAAACTGCATGCATAAACAACTAGTAATATACACATTCAAACTAAACTATATATGTATAACATTATGATATTATGAATACTCACCTCTCCCTCGAGCAATCTTTCAAGCTGGTCCCGGTATGCTCGTATGGAGTGCGTGGTACAATCTGACCATCGATGGTAACACACCCATATGCAAGCGAATGATTATGCACAACCATGAATGAAATATAGAATATGATTTTATAATATACATAAATAAACTACAAATACCTGACTCCATATGGGACATCTACTAGCTGATCAAATGGTATAACCCCTCTAGGTCTAGTCATAGGCAGACGCTCCCAAGCCCAAATCTGTAACAAGACTAGACAACCTCCAATCTGTGCTGCACTCGTCGCACTAGCACGACACATACTGCGATACAAGTAACTGAGTACTGCCGAACCAATCGCACGACCTCGCACAGTGTTTGCGTCACCCATGATTATCTCTAAAAGATACAAACTAACCTTATTTCCCGTCATGTTGGGAAATAGGCTACCACCCAACAACTTAAACATAATGGCTCTGGCATGCTGCAAGTAATCTACATCTAAACTATGATCTGTTAGTTGCTTAGGAACAATGGCAGACATCTTAATCATAGTAGAAGTAATATCAGAAGTTTGAGGCCGAAATTCCATCATGTCCTCACAAATCTGAATCCACTGGTCTCTGGATCGGCCAGTCATCCCCGCTAATGGATTGCCATCTACGGGCAATCCCAGTAAAACCTCTACATCCTGTAAAGTAATTCCAACCTCTCCGAAGGGAAGATGGAATGAATGGGTCTCCGGCCTCCATCTCTCCACTAGAGATGTGATCAAAGCCCAGTCCAACTGCAAGCCACCAACTTTCTCAACCCCATAAAATCCGTATTCTTGTAAAAACTCGCTCACACGAACCGGTCTATTAACAATAAGAGTCCTCGTATACAAACTAGTACAAGTCCTGTGACACTTTAATAATTTTTTAGCATATTCTTCTTCGGCCCAAACCGCATCACACATATGGTCTCCCGCTTCAATTACTAAAACATCGCGTAAAATAGGTCCCGGATGTACATCCATTTGCTTCAAAGATTACAACATAAGAATATATTCAATTAATAAAAATATAACAAGACAATTATATTTAAAAAAAAATCATGAAGTAACCACCTATACATACATACAAATTTGTAAGATTAAAACTATATATTTGTCAATATTTTCACATCATCAAAACAAATATAACAAAAAAAGCACCTATACATACAATCTATTTACTAAATCATATACAACAACAATCAAACAAATTTAAAAAAAAATTAAAGACAAAACGGAGTACCTGACTCCGGTCGCAAGGTGTCCGTCGATCTCCCCCCTCGTCGCACTTCTCTCCCCCTCGGCGTTTCCTTCTCTCTCGGCCAGGCTTTTCCTTCTCTCTGTGTGTGGCCAAGAGTAAAAAACGAGTGGATGGGGAGGGGAGTAGATAGGTGATTTGAAGGGACACGGAGTTACCTACTCTGTCTGGGTATTATTAAATCCGAACGGAGTAGCGTACTCAGAAATAAAATCATGAGAAACGGAGTAGCCTACTCCGTTTTGTTTATTATTTCGAAATCAAACGGAGTAGGGAACTCCGTGATGCACTGCCAAGAAATAAAACACTGACTTACACTGCCAGGAAGTGTTTTTTATTTATTTACATATATTGGGAGTTTACTCTACAAAATTCTCGAGCAAATGCTATTCATTTCCCAGCTAATCAGATGCGTCACTTCTTTTCCTTTTTTACTTGCGAGTAGACAGGTTACTGATCACATGCGTTATTTCTTTCTTTTTTTTTTTTTTTTTTAACTTTAATTGTTACTCCATTTTATCTTTACTCCGTATTTTGATACTCCATAGTCTATACTCTATACTCTATATAGTCTCGCCCTCCAAAAAAATTTCTTCCCAATGGACAATAAATTCATCAAATAATCCAACTTAGAACGGCAGATCAAAAGAATAAATGATAAATAAGAACTCGAGAAATATGTTTTTATTTGCTTGATTCAGCTTGAGGATCCCCATTTGGGTCCTCTCTATTTGTACATGATTTTCAAGTAATTATCGTAGTTCACGATTAGTTGAGACTCGCCCGCCAATGGCGTGATCCCATTTCTTCGGCTATGTTTCCGTCTTCAGCTGAGTTTCCTCCCTTGATTCGAGCTCCTCCAGCTGTCTCTTCGTTGGGCTAGTCCAGGCCCATGTTCTTGGGCCGGCCCAGAGTTGCTGCATGCCAGCTCTAGTGACCCAGCGCCGTTTGGGCGCGATGTTTGGGCCGCCTGTTGGGCATCGGCCAATCACTTCTCGTTGCGTGTTATAATGTTTGACTAGAGTTATTTTCAAATCATTTTATATGAAAAATGGCGTGAAAATAAAAAAATAAAAATTACATAATAAAAAATTAATCAAACAATCTACAAAAGTATATGTGACATGACTATATTATTTTATCAAATAAGTGACGAAAATAGGACAACAAAATGAATAAAGTTTGACTCTGTAAATAGTGAACGAGAAGATAATTTTTGGACGTAAGGAGTATTAAGGAATCACTCATGGTAATCTGAAAAGAGTCTGAAGGACAGAAAAGAAGAAAAGGCTGAAATTCCACTCTCAGGACTTCTAACTATATTCATCCAATAAAAATCAGATACATGTAATTCAAAATAATTACTTCTTGAAAAAATAGTTACATTTATTTTGTAATTAAAAAATCAATACTCCCCAACTGTAAAAAAACTCAATCGTTGATTATGTTTACTTATATAATTTTATATTGTTATGATTTTTTTATAGTTTTTATTTTATATGGAGTATAATTTTTTATTTCATATTTTTTAGGAACAAATAAAACACATTCTTTTATGCAACTTTATACGGAGTATTTTAATTTTTTGGGAACAAAACACAACACATTAAGCAAAGGTCATGCCATTTTACATTTTAATCATATTTACTTATGTACTCCTTAAATTTAATTTATTGTCTTTTAATTTTTTGGATAATGCTATTTGTACCTTAAGAATTTGTACCTCATTATGTACACTGCAGGGATGCACCAACATTTTGTGTTGGTGTAATGCTAATTTTTGTTAACGCGCGTTTTCAAAAAAAAATTGTTAACGCACAAACACTTTGTGTCAGTGTAAATTAAACTTTTGTTAACGCACCAACACTTTGTGTCACTGTGAACCATCAAAATGTTGGTGCATATCTTTGGTGTACGAATATTGGGTCGGTACATGTAGCATGCTCCTAATTTTTTTAATGCAATTTATATTTTATGTGTGTTTACTTGAATGATTTTAATTAAATGAACTTATTTTATTTTATGTGGTAATTTTATATAATTTTCTCTATAACTTTATGTTGTTGACTTTCTTAATGGTTAATTATATTTATAAATAAAATTGGTAGAAAAGGTAGTGTAAAATACAATTATATACTACTTCCTCTATCGCGTAAAAATTTTCAATTTTCACATCTTACTTGTCCCATAAAACATTTCAATTTGAGCTAAATGGACACAATTACTTTAACTTTTCTTAAATCTAATCGAACCTACTTCAACTACCTTCTACGCACTACCCATTTTGATATTTGGGTAATTTACCTAAATAGGGCTAAAATATAATGACTTTCTCAATATAGGACTATATGTTTTTATTTCTCAATGTAGGACTATTGTCATTATCTATTAGTCATTATTCAAATAAATGTCCAGCATCACTTGAACATTATTCTTCTCACTGGTCATTATTAAGTCTTATTTAGGGAATAAAAAAGTTCAAGTCCTACATTGGGAAATGACTTGTGTTTTAGTCATATTCAGTGCAAATTTCACTTGATATTTCCCTAGCCCTACTCGTTTCAAATGTTGTCCTTTAATCTTGGTCAAACTTCTATAGATTTTCCCTCTCAAAAGTCAAAATAAGATCAAGATGGAAGAAAATATTAGATAACTAATCAAATAGAAATAAAGTCTGAAGATTGGAGTAATTTTTCTGAGAGTCTGGAAAAGAGTTTGAACTCTGAAATACTGAAGACTCTTTGCCCTTTGCATTGGGGATGCCCTTAATAACTACGAATGTGTTTGATGAACAAAAAAGGTATAAGTTTTGATATTTTTAGATATGAGAATCTTTTTTGGTGTTTGATGAAACAAAAAGAGATATCGAGTTTGATATCTCTACATATCATAAATCATCCCAATGATAAATTTCGATATCTCTCGAATTTGTGAGATATCAATATAGGGATTTGATATATCTCTCATTCGTTGGCCATTCTTTGCCACAGGTTACCGTTGTTACTGCCAACCACCCCCGTTTCCAGTCACCCTTGCATATCACAAATTAAATCATGATTTTAATTCTTTTCAAACAATTTTGTTTATATTTCCAAACTCATATCGTTTTCTCTCAGATTCCAAAACTTATATCTTATTATGTTTTCAAAACTCACCAAAACGGTCTTAAGACTTTTTTTTATTATATCCAAGTAGTGTTTGGTTGGAAAAAGTACTTCCTGAAATATTTCAATTCTAATTTTCACGTTGTAAATAATATTAGGAAAATAGTTTCCCATAAAAATATCATGGATAAATGATTTTCATTATTCTCAAAGAATTTGTTTTATTCTTTCTTTGCCCTCGCCCCCATGCCCCCCTCCGTCCACGCCTACTTCCATGCCTCGAGTCTCCACCTTCGACCCCAACTCCCTACTGGCCCGTCCCACCCCACCTCTAAGTCTCTAACTGCCACCCGCCCACGCCCGCCCACGTAGGCCTGTCAATGGGTCGGATATAGACCCGAACATGTATAATTCCCGTAATATTTTAGCAGGTTTAAAAGTAAAAAAAATTAAAAATACTGTTTACCCGCACTTGAACCTGTGCCCATTATTTAAAAAAATAAAGGTTTGGACATAGGATGAGTAATCCCGACCCATTTAAAACTCGTACCGGTTAAATAAATACTCCGTAGATAATATTAAATACTCCGTATTACAAAACCTTACCCCTCTTATTTGCTACCCCCCTTCTTCGCTGGTTGTGTGGCTTCCAAATCTATTTATATTTATTTCACCACATTAGAAGCATGTACACGTTAATTTATGCAGTATTATAAAATAAATAGTTTGGAAAGAATATTCTTGCAACCTGAATGAATGTGACAAGAAGACCGATTATGAATCTAAGATTTTTGTCGTATATTTTTGGTAAAGAAGGCCGATTGCTGTTGCAGTAACGTATTAGTCTTATTTTTATTTATATTCAACTAAAATGTTTTTTTATTTATAGAATAAGACATCAACTTTTATCATGGATATATCCGACCTGATACCGAGACCCAATGAATCCAAATCTAGGATAAAATTTAAGTAATTCATCTATCTTTTTTTTTGATGTTAATGACATAATTAGAAAGTCAAACTACAAAAATAAATACTCCCTCCGTCCCAGAAAACATGAGAGTTTTGATTTTGAAGAGGGATTTAAGAGGAGTGTATTTTGGTATTGAATTTCCAAAAATGTCCATTGATGTGATGGTAAAAGTATGATTTGATGGATAGATTATTAGTAAAAAGGTATGATGTGATAGGTAGGTTATGAAAAAGTAAGGGGTAAAAGTGAATTTTTTATACTACCTCCGTCCCATTTTATAATGCTTGTTTCGGTTTACGATGCTTGACTGAAATTATTTTCAAACCATTTTATATGACAAATGGTATATAATTGAAAAATAAAAATTACATATTAAAAAACTACACCAAAAGATCTACAAAACTAGTAGTGACAATAATATTTTATTTTATCAAATTGCTAACGAAAATAGAGAAAGAAAATGAATGAAGTTTGACCCTGTAAATAGTAAACAGACATTATAATTTGGGACGGAGGGAGTAAAAATGAGAAGTATTTTTTGGGACGGATGGAAAAAGAAAGGAGAAAAGTTTTCTGGGACGGAGGGAGTATGTTCCAAGTTAAGGTAGGAATTGTTTATAGAAACGGAGAGAGTACTATAACATGTCAAAATAAAAAAAATGTAATTACCAAAAATACAACAACAAAGTCTTATCCTACTAGGTGGAGCCGGCTAATCAAACGACTGTGCATCATATCTACTGTGAGATTGTTCGTGCGAAGGTCCTCCACGGCCACTTCTTTCAAAAAGTAATTAGAAAAATAAAATCATGTGTAGAGTATTATTTTCTCATACCACTAAGGGTCTGTTTTTTAGAACTGGAAAAAAAGTTGGATGCTAGAAGAAATTGGAATAAAGTGAAAGAACTAGAAGAAATTGGAAGAAACGTGAAAGAACTGAAAGAGGAACCGGAAAAATTAGAAAAGATTGGAAAATATAAAAAATATAAAAAATATATTTAAGTTTATTTTTAATTTACTCTCATTATAATTGTTGTTGTTATAATTTATTATTATTATTATTATTATTATATTCGTAACCACGTTCTCTTAATCAATGTTTTTAAGATAAAAAGGTATTGTCATTTTTCATACACAAAAGTCTACTTTCACAAAAAAATAATTAGAATATAAAGTTAGCATAAATATTTAAAATGTTAAATTTTAAAAAGTTATTGTGAGTATGTTGTACCTCTATTTATTTATACAGTATTTATTATAAAAATATATTTGTAATTACACTTTGTATATAACAAGATTTTAATTTAATTATCAAATCTGTCACATAATGTGATCAAATCTCATATTTGGTACATTTTTATATTTTACTCATAGTTTAGAATTATTTCTAAAATATTGACTTCCAAATTTTTTTATAACAACTTGAAAAATGTTTTTCTCATATCAATTTAGAAGAGTGTGAATCATAAAACTAGTGACATGAAAAAAATAAAAAACTAAAATTGTTTATAAACTATACCTATGAACATAATAGTTGTAATAATAATAATAATAATAATAATAATGAAAATGCTAATTATTATTACTGTTATGATGATGATGATGATGATGATGATGATGATAATCACATTAAAAATACATTATTTTTAGAGTAGTTGTTTGGGGAATAGAAAGAATTTGAAGAAAATGAGAATAATTAGAAAAAAGTGGATAAACTAGAATGAGTTAGAAAAAACTAGATGTAACTGAAAGAAACTAGAAGAAACTAGAACAGAAGTTACCCTAAATAGGACTAAAACATAGAGAAAAGTACCAAAATTGGATTTTTCATGTTTTTTTCCCCAAAATAGGACTTTGCACTGTGGTAATGAAACCCTGTACATGTGCACATTACTATGCTTTTTTGGTAATGTACATGACCATGTTTGTTAATGTAAGTCCTACTTTGAGAATAAAAATATGGAAGTCCTATTTTGATATATATTTAATATTTTAGTCCTACTTTGGTCTTTCTCTCAAACTAGAAGTTAAAAGTTTAACCTCTAAGGAAAGATCTAAAAAATTTTGCACGTATAACACGTCTTATCTATCTAAGTAGAACACAATTCCTTTTCGTAACGATTCAAACCATTATTGGATACCAATGTCATTTTGGCTCAAATAATGGCCACTCCTAAATTGTGGAGTCTAACCACATCAATATCAAGTTTCACTTGCTTTAATTTCCAACAAGAATCCCCATGCACATTAACTGTACTCCATCTTTCAGTTGTCCTAGCCTAGCTAGTGGAATGAACTAGCTAGGAGCAGCATTTTCCTCATCAATTCTTTCTGTTGTCAGTTCAGGAGCAACTGCAACGACGTCCTCGTCATCCCCGGCAAATCCGACGGGGGACGCAACGTCGTCGCAGACGCTCAGAAGGGGGGCGGAGCCGGTGCTGCTACCCGTGCCACTTAGCCCCAAGCCATTTTTGAGGTGCTCCATGAACTCCGTGGCTCCGTCGCAGAGGCGGTGGAAGGAGTCCCAACGCTCCTTGAACTTCTCTAACGCAGCCCTCACTTCTGCGGCGGCGGCGGCGGCAGTCTCTTTCCCGCGGCAACTGCTCTGCAGCTTGGCCTCTAGCACCTCCGTCGCCGCCCGAACAAGGTCTTCATATGCATTCTTCAAAGGCTCCACAACTTTGCTCTCCATTAAAGACATCATCTCATCTTCTTCAAACGAGTTTCAGAATCACATATAATTAAATTCTGAAATCAAGGGACAACTTTATAAGAAGAGTTTCAATTTGCACAAATTAAAGTAATCTCCTCTAAATAATTTCTTGGATAATATTGTAATTTTTCTTCTTTCTTAAAAGGAAACAAGAAACATGAAATTTATTTCAAAAACTACTAAGGAGGCTAGGAGTAAGGGAACAAACCCCATTCCACACGGGTAGAGAAAGAAAAACATAACGAACTAAAAGGAAAAACATAACTCTACAAGGCTATGTGTAGGCGCGGGCATGATGGGTCTTGATAGGGTGCCAAGCAAGCGCCCCGTAAGCGGGTGAGTGTAGTAGAAAGTTACTCCTATGTGTTATGGAGGCATGACAAAAAAGTGATGAGCTGATGAAAATATAAATTATTTTGATTGATTGAAAAAAACAAAGAAGGTCATAAGTGATAACGGTCGTGATGGTCATCACCCAACATAAGGCCAAGCCCCATCAAAGGAATGGCGGAGCGGTGGAGGCAGCGTGAGGCGTGCGTGAAGTAGGGGACACGCCCCGGGGTCAAGCCCACAAGGGATTGCCTAAGTAAGAGGTTTTAAAAAATGTCCAAACACAATCCAAAAACGGATAATATTATACTAATATAGAGTTGAGGGTGAGGTACCCTTATACCAACATGTGGTATTAAAGTACAGACTCGAAGCGGGCAAGAGTAAAGAAGCATTGCTTGAGAAGTTTCTGGTGCTCGATAACATGACCGAATACCTACTAGTGGTTTTTGTCTTGAAAGTCTTCATCGCAATTCGCAAGTGGTGGTTAGACGTCATGTCCTATTTAGTGATAACAGTAGTGTAAGATGATTTGGCCCTTCAAAATGTCAAATCATGTAACCTAGCAGATTGGAGACCTACGATTAATATCTTGTGTCGAGAGTCTTCCTGACAATGAATATAGGATTAGCCAATAAATTAGTAGAGAACCCACTACAAAAATCACTTCATGGGTAATCAAACATCTATGGTATGCGAGGAGGACTAGGTTAATATAATCAACTCTATCCTCTATGGGATTCAGTTCCTCTGGTCTAATTAAGTTGTTTATAATACCAAAGTCATGAAATGAATTCAATATGTTTAGGGTCTGTTTGGTATATGGAATTGACGGAATATGAATTGAATTTCAATTGAAATTCTATGAGATTCAATTTCATATAATTGAATTCTGCCAATTCCAATTCATTTTTTGCACTATCAATTCTAAATTCATATAATTTTTGTGTTACCAAACACCAGAATTGGAATTGAAGCTCTCAATTCCAATTTCATAGTTTGAATTCCGTGTACCAAACGGGGCCTTATAGGAATTTCCTCTGAAGTACCTTATCAAACTACAAAAGATGTCCTTTAATAGGCTATGATTAAGTTTGCATCCCCAAAAGTAAAGATGGCTTCGGATGTGGAAGCTAAGAACTTGGGTTACGTTATTTGAACAAAACCAATGCCATGAAGCAGCTATGGGAAATTGCTAGTAAAAAGGATATTCTTTCCGTTAAACGGGTTCTCCTAAAAGGATAATATTTGGCAATATAAGAACAAAAGTAATACTCATTTCGTACCACAAAACATTTCTTGTTTTGATTTTTAAGGTATTTTAGAGAAATGTATTTTGATGTTGACTTTCCAAAAATACTCTTGAATGCGGTAGGTAAAAGTAGATGTAGCGGGTAGACTAATTGTGAAAAAATGTAAGGTGATAAGTAGGTTTAAAGTAGTACAAGCAAAAGTAAGTTTTTTAATAGAAATGAGAACTTTTTGTGTGCAAATAGATATAAAAAGAAAGAAGAAAAATCTTGTAGAAGGGAGAGAATAATTGTTACTACGTATTATTGGAAGAAAATGTTGAAAGTGAGATAAGGGGTCCCATTTTGACTCGACTTTGGCCTATGATGTAGACTAAAATTCTACTTACTCGTCCGAGATTGGGGCCTAAAACATGCATGGATTTAGAACACTATGTTTCAGGCCCAACTAGACCAGACCCCAATCTAAATAAACAACGCTTTAAAAAAATTATTGATAGTATAGAAATAAATGAAGAAGGAAGAATGAGAAATGTTAAACTTGAAAGATGAGTTTTAAATAGTTACATAAAAAATTTAAGGGTTGTTTGGTGAATTTTGGAGAATTAATATGAGATCTGAAAGTTAGAAAAAAAGATATGAATCCTTAAGTCTAAAATGAAAGCATTTAGAGAAAGTTGAAATGATTATTGTTAGTAATAGACTAGAGTTCAACGATAATTACGTGATTAGCGACAAGTGAACAATGCTGGTGGAGACCGCACTGTGAAATCTGATGTGAAAATGATATGTATGAGAGAGATGCACTATAAAAGGTATATGGAGTTAATGTATACCCTCCACCCTAATAAGTATAACACAAATGGTAGACCTAACTGCTCCTCCTTAGCATGGACTAAAGGACCGGAATTATATGTTTGAATCCAAATCCTGATCCATTGTTTAGAACAAATTCTTAAATGGTCCTAAAGTCCACAATCATTAAATTGATCCTAGTATATAAACACAATAAAAGTGTTTGGCTTTTGGTAACATAAAAAAATCTATTTATAAATTCATAAAAAATGTGAAAAAGTTTACACATTTCAAAATGTACGTAAAAACAGATTTTGTTTACACACTTAGTTTCAAAAAAAATATACACACATATATTTGAAATAGAAATGGGATTTGTTTACCTGATCTGTACAAACGAGTAAATGATATAGGAGAAGTTCGTTGACGGAGAAGGTCGTCGTCCCAACCGGCCACCACGCACGGCGGCTGATCGGCAGCGAATCAAATAATAAATCATTCAGGGGTATATTTATGGAAGAAAATTAGTGAAAAATCATTAGTGAAATCCACCATTTGGTGCAGGTTTGTTGTCTAGGTTTAATTTGTTCGTCGGCCCAGTAGTTGAAAGTAAGCCCTAAATTAATTAAGGTATCCTTTTCAATTTTAATTTTATACTCTCTCTGTTTCATATTTTATCACCTTTTACTTTATTACTCAATTTTTTCTCATTTTATTTATTTCAAAAAATTAATTTTGTTTTTCATTTTTTTATAAAAATTTTGAAAGTCAAAATAGTTTAGATAAAAAGACTAAAGTAGGAGTAAAACATAAAAAATATACAAAAATAAAAGTTATATGTCTTTATTTCAAAAATAGGAGTTACAATGAAAATAAAATTTCAATCATGAAAGAAAAAATAGGTTTGATTACATTACGTTACATTTCTGATATTTAAAATAAAATCTTGTAATATATAAAGTATAATTACAAATATATTATTTTATAATAAATACTGCACAAATAAATTGCGGTGCAACATAACCACAATAACTTTTTAAAATTTAATATTATGATATTTATGTCGACTTTATATTTTAATTAATTATTTTTTCTAGTCAATTGTGTGATATCTCATTTTGGTCTTAAAAAAACTTATGACGATTTTATTATTATTATTATCATCATTATCATCATCATCATCATCATTACAATTATTATGTTCTTAACTATAGTTTATAAATTTTTTTATTTTTTCCCTATCACTATTCTTACGATTCACGCTCTTCTAAATTGATATGAGGAAAATATTTTTTAAATTTTTAAATTTTTTTTAAAAGTCAAAGTATTTTAGAGAAAAAGACTAAATTAGGAGTAAAACATAAAAAATGTACCAAAATATCAGTTATATGTTCTAATTCACAAAATAAGAGTTACAATGCAAATATAATGTCAATCATGAAAGAAAAAAATAGATTTAATCACATTATCTGATATTTAAAATAAAATCTTATAGTATATAAAAGGTAATTATAAATATATTATTTCATAATAAATACTGCATAAATAAATTGAGGTGCAACGTAACCAGAATAAATTTTTAAAATTTGGAATTTTAACATTCATGCTAAATTTATATACTAATTAAAGAAAATTACAAAAGTAGATTTTTGTGTATGAAATATGACTATTCTTTTTTATCTTAAAGATATTGATTAAGATAACTTGATTATTAATATAATAATAATAATAATAATAATAATAATAATAATAATAATAATAATAATAATAATAATAATAATAAAAATTATAACAACAACAATTAGAATGAGAATGATATAAAAATTAAATTAAATAAAATTTTGAAACATTTTTTAGATTTTCTAATTTTTTCTAGTTTTTACATTTCCATCTAAATTCTTCTAATTCCTTCTAGTAACTTTTAGTTTTTCCAACATCTAGCTCTTTTTTTAGTTCTAAAGAACAAGCACTTACAACTTGTTCTTTAGAGCTGAAACTATTAACTTTCACTTTCTTTTAATTCTTTCCAGTTTTTCCATTTTCTTCCAATTTTTTCAACTATTTCCATTTTCTTCAAACTCTTCAATTCCTACTCTACAAGCAATTAATTTAAAAATGATGTATTTTTAATGTGTTGATTATTATTATTATTAGTAATATTATCTTCATTATTATTATTATTACAACTATTATGTTTATAACTACAGTTTATAAATTATTTCATTTTTAAATTTTTTCTATATCACTATTTTTAGGATTTACACTCTTCTAAATTGACATGAGGAAAAGATTTTTCAAATTTTTATAAAAAAAGTCAAATATTTTAGAGAAAAAAAACTAAACTACAAGTAGAACATAAAAAATGTACTAAAACACAAGTTTTATGTTTTTATTCCCGAAATAAAAATTACAAAACAAATACAGTGTCAATCATGAAAGTAAAAAATATATTTGATCACATTATGTATCATGTCCGATATTTAAAATAAAATCTTGTAATATATAAAGTGTAATTAAAATTATATTTTTTTATAATAAATATTGCATAAAAATTAAGTTGCAACGTAACCACAATAAATTTTTAAAATTTAACATTTTAATATTTATTCTAACTTAATATTCTAAATAAAAATTTTTTTGGAAAGTAGATTTTTTTGTATGAAAAATGACAATATTTTTTTTTATCTTAAAGACATTTGTTAAGATAATGAGGTTATAAATATAATAATGATAGTAATAATAATAACGATAATAAATTATAACAACAACAATTAGAATGAGAATAATATAAAAAAATGAACTCAAATAAAATTTTTAAAGTTTTTTAGATTTTCAAATTTTTTCTAGTTTTTCCGTTTTTATCTAATTTCTTTCAGTTTTTTCGAGTTCTTTCTAATTTTTTCCAACATCTAGCTCTTTTTTCCGTACTAAAGGGCAAACCTTTAGAAGTGTGTATAAGTGATCTATTTGCCACACTTATTTTTAAGTGGCAAATATTTCCCGATGCAGCGATACTTACCTAGCCACACTTCACCTAAGTGGTAGTCTCTCCATTTCAATAAACTCTTCCTTTTTCAATTTTTTTCATTTTTCCAAAACACTATCACTTTCTATTAAGAAACCACTTTTACTATACTCTACCTATCACATCTTACTTTTTTCACTAATAACCTAACTATCACATCTTTTTTTACCATCATATCAGAGCTAGGTAAAATTAGAAAGTCAACCATAAATATACTTTCCTTATTTTGGTTAAAAGTAAAAAAGAGAAAGGTTAATGGAAATGGAGGGAGTAACTAAAAAACTGGCAGCATTTATATGTGACAAAAAACAAATTTAAGTGTTTCAAAAGACAAGATTTCTTGTATTGCGATGATTTATTATTATTATTTTTTGTAGTGCCATTAGACACACGTAGTTTTTTAGAGAGAAAGAGAGAGAGAATAGACAAAGGGTGTTAGGTACGCTTGTACTTTTTTGGAGATAAAGAGAGGGATAAGTGACAACAATGGCATGATTTGTGGCGGTCGATTGTCAGTGGTACACGGTCGAAAAAATAGAGCTAGGCTTTTGAAGAAAGAGATTTTAGCTTCGATACCATGATACAATTTGATAATAATTGATCTTAATGAATAACGAAAGTTTCATCCCTATATATAAGGAATACAAAGAGAAACCTAATTATAGTAAAATAACAATTAAGGTAACAATAGAATAAGAAAAGTAAATAATAATAATAATTATTATAATAATAATAATAATAATAATAATAATAATAATAATATAGTTCCTAGCCCAATAGCTCCGGTGCCCCATGTGATTTGGAAATTTGGCATCAATACCCCCTTAGTTTTCAAAACTTATTTCTAAAGTCACTATGGTTTCAAAACGTTGCACCCATACCATCTCTGATCATTTTCTGGCAATTTTCCGGCAAAGAGGGGCATTGGCGCATAATTTCTAAACTAGAGGGGGCACTCATGCTCATTTCTTATTTTTCGTTTATTATTTGTTTTTTTTTCCTTCTTTTTCCTTTTCCTAGATTTTTTTAAATTTCTTTTTAATTTTTATAATGTTTTAAAAATTTTAAAATTATTTCTGTTTTAAATAAAAATAAATAAAAAAACATACATTACATCTATCTCAAATTAAACACTTTCACTTTCCGTTACTTAAAATAATTCTTTTGAAAGTTCAAAAAGAAAACCAGAATAAAAAAACAAAAACATGAAAAAACGAAATGAAAAAAATAAAATATGTAAAAAAGAGTCTTTTACAAAAAACAATTTTCAGACACGCCTAAAAAAGTCCTTAAAATTGAGATGTCCAAAAAGGATATTTATTTATATTTTTGTATTATTTTGTTTCTTTTTTATTCCTCATTTTTTTGAAGTTCTCAAAAAAAAAATTACTTTTTTTCTAAAAAAACAAAAATTGTTAATTTGAGATGTACCGATGTATTATATGTTGATTTTTTCAAACAAAAATATCTTTAAATTTTAAGAACATTATAAAAGTAATTGTAAAACACCTTTATTAATAAATGAAACAAATAAAGGAAAAAAATGAAAAAAAACGAGAAATAAAAAATCAGCATTAGTACCCCCTATGGTTTAGAAAATATGCACCAATGTACCCTTATTTGCCAGAAAAAAGGTCGGAAAATGATTAGAGGGGGCACGGGTGCAGCGTTTTGAAACCACAAGGACTTTAGAAATAAATTTTGAAAACAGAGAGGGTATTGTTGCCTATTTTGCAAATCACGGGAGGTACTGACGCTATTTGACCATAGTTCCTATATTGTTCCTAATAATTGATGTTAGATAATTTTTCATGAATGACAACATGAGTAAATTATGAAAAAGACTGTTATACTCGATTAGTAAATTTTTAATACGTGTGATCATAAAGTGGTACTTGTCTCAGCACAAACTCTAGCATCACTGTACAGTTTTCCTGGCCGACAAAAATACCCTTTGCTTGGAGCACAATGAGAATCTTGTGAGCAAATACACAACCCTTCCAAAGCACAACTGTCCTTTGTAATCTCCAACCCTTCTCTCAGACCCAAAACTTGATTTGTCCAATCACTCGAGAACAACGCTTTAGGATCATACCTTTCCTTAACTTTCAAGAACTCATCAAACTTTGCATACTTGTTTTTTGCCCGTAGGAAAGCCACATTTCTGTTCTTACCCCAATGTGGCAAGGCCTTGTATTTGAAAATTGCAAGTTGTTCAATTTCTTCAATGAAGTCTTGATAAAGCCTAGGAGCCATTGGGTCTTTGCTTCGATAGTAGGTAATGTCGAAGTCTACCGCATCGTATTGTTTGCCTAAATACGCACTCGAAGAAGTGACATATCTGATGAGTATGCCATTGTACAATCCTAACCCGCACAATGCCTTTTGGTCTAAATTCACTAATTGTTGGACCTCTTGTACGAAACCTTTCACCTTGGAGAGGCTAATGCTGAATGTTGTTTGGTGAAAGAATAATCCCTTAATTCTGGGGTCCCATGGGCAAGTTGTTAGTAATCCATCATTTAAGCTGTCTAAACAAGTGCCCGCTGATTGAAGTCGATTTTGAGATCCAATTATAGGGTACCCAGTAAAGATGACACCTGCTTATTTTTATGTGTGGAAAGACGATGAAGATAGAGTTAATGATGAATGATAGTGTACAACATAAATTCTTTACATAGATAAATGCATAAGATATTACCGTTGTTGGTAAATCCATATGTAGCAACTTTTAAGATGAAGGTAGAAATATTTGCAAGTATGCACTTCCCATTTCCATCACTAAGTGCTTGCATATTTTCCTCTACACAAACACACACATAAAACACATAAGGGTGTATGGTATGCTTAGGGTAAAATCATTTTAGTACCAAATTTTGCTTAGGTGGCATTTTAATAAACAAGGTAACACCACACCCAAAGAAGCATTCTGACAACTGATAAGAGTATCTGTTTGGTTGTTTGCCGATCATATGGCATCTCTGTTTCTTCTCAATATGTTAAATTTATGCTCTCTCCCATTTTTTATTTTTTTGTTTTCCTTAAAATACTTCCTTCATACTTTTTCATTAATAACTAAACTATCACATCTTACTTTTACCCATCACATCAGGGGCAAACTAAAATTGGAAAATCAACTAAAATTACAGTTTACTTATTTTGCTCCAAAGTCAAAACAAGAACAAAAACGGAGGGAGTATTATATTTATATTATTTGTTAAAGTTAGTTGTTAAACTGGGATAAGTGCAACTTCAAAAGAAGAAAAAAAAGACTAAGATAAGAGATAATTACCTGCAATTCTCACCAGGCTTGACACAAGTGAAGGGGCCGATCGGAATCCTAAGAAATTATTGAGACCATTAGAGGACGCGTTTGTCTTGACCCGATCATCAATGCGTTTCACCACTCTTCTCTGGCTTGGAAACCAAGTCATGTCTCCGAATTCGTGTTGGCACCCAAACGCGATTATTTCCTCCCCCAAGTTGCCGTCATCCTCCTCCACGAACGTCACTGCCCGTTTGAACATTGGTTCTAATCTCAGGGTCACCTTTAAACAAGAGAGAAGTGTCTCTTTATTGTTAAATAACTTCGATTTAAGACCCAAATATTACTTTGTCCCTTTGTGAGTTTTTATAACTAATATTTTTGATAAATTTTACCCTCTCTCCCATGTAATTCTTTGAGGTTCGAATTTTGGTCACACTTTATAAACTTTGACCGTAAATTGTTGAAAATTATAATTTTTTTGTTGCTTCGATATCCAATTGTATAGTATATGTTCAACCTAATGATCTTAATATCTTAACGGAAGAGGTGGAGCTCAAACAGTAGATGTGGAGAAGTTTGTGTTGTGGGTCTTGATTTACTAAACCTCACGTTTAGTGTAGGATTTGTCCAATCTAATAGCACTCACAAACATGTTTAAAACC
Source organism: Cuscuta australis (assembly GCA_003260385.1). NCBI lineage: Eukaryota > Viridiplantae > Streptophyta > Magnoliopsida > Solanales > Convolvulaceae > Cuscuta > Cuscuta australis. The sequence continues at coordinate 1,390,959 of NQVE01000209.1, read as the reverse complement.
ATGAAATAATTTCTTTCAAAACATGTCCAAAAAGTTTAAAGCCAAATTTGAAAAAATTGGGCCAAAATAGAGAAACTGAAACTGTGACCCAAGACCTCACTACTAGCAGGGAACTGAATACCATGTCACTATCGTGAGCCAGGACTTCACTACCGACTGTGACCACTACTCATCATCAGAGTGATTTGGCTAATGGCGGCACCATCACTATGTACCAACTGTGTACTGTGTATCGATTGTGTACGTACTACTCCCTCCGTCCCTTAAAGTGTTACTCATTTTAACTAAAGTAGAAATTAAGGGATGGATAATTTTGTGTTGACTTTCCAAAAATACCTCTGATGTGATGGGTAAAAGTAGGATGTGATGTGTAGATTATAAGGAAAAAGGTATGATGTGATAGGTAGGGTTTGAAAAAGTAAGGGGTAAAAGTGGTTTTTTAATAGAAATGGGTAGGAGATTGTGGGACACAATTTTTTTGAAAGGTGTAAATCTTTTTGGGACGGAGAGAGTATATAATGGTAACTACTACCGTGTGACGGTATATGTAACTACTATCTTGCTTAATTATGTTTGATGACTCCAAAACCATCCAAATAAAGCTCCAACATTCATAAACGTTCATAGTCATTATTCAATTATAAATAGAAGCTTAATTATAAATAAAGGCTTAATTCTTCATTTTAACAATCAACCCAAGCTCCCAAACTTCATATTTGATATTTTTAGTGTGCTTATCTTCTTGTTCCAAAATGTTTATATTTAAGTTATAGCCTTGGTTTTAATCCCGATTTTACAAACACTTCAGGTTATGATCACACACACACACACACACACACATATATATTGAACGATCTGTTACAAGCAGGGGCCTGATGCCCATTAACCTCGTGACCACCTCGGGGCCCATTAACCTCGAGGTGGATAACCCACTATAGTAAACCCAATCTAAAGCCCAACCTCATAAGCCCAATGAAAACCAATTAAAGCCTAGCCCCATAAGTCTGCACCACTCTACTTCCTAGGGGTCACTCATCATTTTTTCTACTCTCATGCCAGCACGCTTAACTCCTTGAAGATACGCCCAAAGTTGACCCTTCTGAGGATCGAACTCGAGTAGAGAGAATATCTTTGTTTATCATTGGGCAAGGATTGATATTTATCACATTATCATATGCCAAGATGTTGAACTTATTTTCTATGTTTTTACACACATTTGATCATTTGTGACGGTTGAAGATAGCCGTAGAAATCCTTGTGTATGTAGAAGGCAAAGGATGACAGGGAAATCCTTCGGTAAAATGTTGAAGATAGCCTTCAAATCTTTGTGGGGGGGGAGGTTGAAGATAGCTTTCAAATCTTCATTCTAAGCGATTCGAGATAGCCATTGTGATATACCAAGGTGAATCCTATTCGCAAGAGTTGTTACTAAATCTAGTACGTACAATGCTTTGACATCGTTCAACATACCGAGACTTAATGGATCCATAATTTCTTGAGAAGCTTAAGGTACTTGAGTATGCATGAAGTTCTTGAACGAGTATAAAATTGGTGTGTTGTTTACTTTATACTTTTAATTTTGCATTTAGGTAATTGCTTCCGCGCATTTACTAATACCAATTTTATTAAACTCAAAAAGTTCTTTAACCACATTCACCTTATCTCTATGCATGGCATGGACACGACTAACATGGGTGCCTTTTTTGCCACTATGCCAACATGCTTCTATTGGGAAAAATTAATTAAATTTAGTTGTAATATAAATTTATTATATATAATTGTATTCAATTTAAATAATATAGTTTTGATATGGAAGTAGGTTCGCATAGTGACAAGAAGGAAGTCTACGCCAATCTTCTCCACATCCAATGATAGGTATGTGTTCCGCTAAAAAAAAATCATTTATTCTTTCAAAAACTTTATTTATTAATGGTTAACGAGTGCAACACTTTGGTCCAAAAAATCAAACTATAAATCATTTGACAGATTATTATATCACTTTAATTTTTATTTCTTTTTTAAACTCGTGACATTTTTATTTTTCTTAGATCTAATTGTACCTTTCTCCTCATGTTTGGGTTGTTTCAAACTTTCTTCTTTTTTATTTGGATGGTCTAAAATATACTTCATCCATCCCAAAAAGATTGGTACATATTGACTTTTTAGAAAATTAAAGAAGGGATATTTTGGTGTTGACTTTCCAAAAATACCTTTGATGAGATGGGTAAAAGTAAGATGTGATGGGTAGATTATTAGGAAAAAGGTATGATGCGATAGGTAATGTATGAAAAAGTAAGGGGTAAAAGTGATTTTTAATAGAAATGTAACGGACTTTACGGGACGCAGTTTTTTTAAAACGTGTCGAACTTTTTGGGACGGAAAGAGTATATTTGTTTTCTTTTAAAGAAATAAATACTCCCTATGTGATTCATGTGAATTATTTTTTCTCAAGTCAAACTAAAAGCGGTAATGTGGCAAGCATAATGCAACTTTATTTGTAAGAAATTATATTAACGTGCCTGCGAAATGACTCCAAGGACGCCTAGGGAAACCCTAGCTGCATTGATCTCCGGGTCATCTTCCTCAAGTTGCCTGACGGCCGCATAGCCCTCCTCCGGCGACGCCGGAGTTACAATCCGAACGCGGACAACGTGATCATGAAAGGCGCTCCCTCGGCCCCGTAACGTGCTCCCGTGAGCTCCGGTGCCCATCATTCCCCCCACCGTCACCCCCCACCAGTACGGCGTGTGAGGCAACGCCAGGCCCGCCTCCGCCGCGTCGTTGATCAGTTGCCGGAGACTCACTCCGCTCTCCACCGTCATGGTCATGCTCTGTTTGTCAACTTTCAACGTCCGGTTGAGGTGCATTGTGCTGATGAGGAGACCGTCGCCGCTGCCGCTGCCAGGGCACGCCAGCTTGGGGATGCTGTGGGAGGACCGGGTGGCCGCTTTCATCTTCCGGTTCTCCCTGGTGGCAGCGGCAACGACGGCGATCAGCTCTTCCTCCGTCCTCGGGTACGCAGCCTCAGCCGCGCGGCAAATGCTACGATCTGGGAAAGCACCGTAGGAGTTGGTGAGGGTGCAGTTTTTATTAGTTGATTGGTTGGTGCATTTGATGGGGTTATCTGGTGGGGTGGAACGGACTTGGAGCAATAGTATAGTGACGAAAATATGGATACTTATGGGGAAGATCACTTGATAGCATATATCTCTTCTTCTTCTTCTATCTTTAAATCTCTTGAGTGGGAGAACATAAAATAAAGCTGCGAGGGAGCTAGCTAAGATGAGAGGGTTCATAGTATATTAAAATGTGAGGGACCTTGGATTAAAATGAGAGATTACTTAAGATTAATAATGACAATGAAAGTCTAAGAAGAGAGGGTACTTATTTATACTACATATTTTAAACTATCCATTAGTCTATGTACTCGCTCAACTGGTCTAATGAGAGAATGTCAAACTCGTTGATTCTAGGGTTGAATCCCGACAGCGGCAATGTGAGAGTTCTATTGTGCGCATCGCATATAGAGCGATTTCTTTAAAACCAGATTGAGATTATACTATGATTTACTCTCATGTAATCGCGTGGAGCGCTCGAGGTGCGCGTTCCACTTTTTAGTAGTCATTGGTCTATTAAAGTGTGTCCTTAGTAGTATGATTTTTTTTAAAAAAAAGTTTGTCCTAGTAACTACCATGGTAATACATTGACCCATAATGGCCCCAAGTTATTTTACTCCGATCCGTCTATCACTACGCGTTATGACTTTAATTGTATCACTTTGGCAATTTTGTCAAAAGCATCCAATTGGTAAGTACCTTTCATGCCACCTCTTGGCCGGTCCTTTCCTAATCAAAATAATTTTATGTAATAAATTCAAAACTTATTCACTAGTGTTGAAGTAGCGATGTAAAATTTAGTGATTTTATGAAATGATGACGTGCTAAAGACAACCTTGGAGTATCTGGGTGCAATATTGTATAACCAGTCCAGATGTTGCTATATACACTCTCATTACGCTCCATTTATCGCTAAATAGATAATTTTGCCTTCAAAAACATATATGGAGTCAGGATATTATATGTTAGCCAACTTTTAATATCAAATTTATCCATTTTCCATAAATGGGGGTGATTTAACTATTATGGGAGTGAATATAGAGCAACACCCATCGGTCAAATCTACGTGTATTGTTTTGAATTTTTCCAAATATATTTATATATGTCACATTTATTTTTTATTAATTTTTTGATGTGATCATTTCACTCGTTAATGACGATTTTTAATCCGTGTAAGTGAGAATTATTTTTCTACCGTAGATGTACTTATTAGTTTAATTTTTTTAGAAAATAGTTTTTTCTAAAGTACATCATTCTTAAATGTAACTTTAATTTAAATGTTAGATATAGTCCATTATTACGTTTTATAAAAAAATTCAAAAGATAGGTCATCTTTAGAAAAATTTAATAAAAGGTCACTCGTCATTAACAATACTTTGGATTTTGTTGTTAAAAGTTAATGGAGATTGTTTTGTAACTGATAAATTAGTACGTATATGGTGAGATAATAAATTCTTTAATACGGAGTATAATAATTCAGTCTCAATTCGGGAATCAATGCTCATAGCGAAGCATATCACAGATTTAGTATGATATTGTCCGCTCTGTGCCAAGCCCTCACGGATTTGTTTTTGAGCACCTCCCAAAAGGTCTCATACTAATAAGGTTGGGTGAACCTTTTTATTTTGGTTCATTTACTCATACACTTCGGGTGTGGGACTTGGAGGAATCCCAACAACAAAAAAGGCTTATGTGGGTATTGTGGCAAGAAATGGGTTCCAAGTCATCATTAAGGGCATCGGTTTCTTGTATTTACGGGCCCGATGAGGAGGATGAGGATACCCCACTAAAGCTAATTGAGTACTATTGCCAATGCCAAAATAAACAAACAAATAAACACAACTTTCCCTTATAAAAAAATCAATGAGTTTCCTTTTGAATTAAAAATAGACAGAATTTTCCTTTTGAATTAAAAATTCGTGAAATGCTCGAACAAACCAAAAATCAGTCGAACATAATTTTATACTGAAATAAGAATCTTTTTAAAAACTGATAATTCTTAGGGTATGTCTGGTTGGAGGGGAGTGGAAGGAATGGATGGGAGGGAATGGGAAGGGGAGGGAAGGATTACCTTCACCTTGCTTGGTTGGGATGGGAAGGAAATGTTTTATTTTCAATTTTTTATTTATATTTTTCGTTTTTAACTTATTTTGTTATCTATTTTAAAATTATTATCAATATTTTTTATTTAATAATTCTTTCATTTTACTTTTTAATATTTTAATAATTTGTTTTTTATTTATCCTACATTTTGATTTTTTATTTCTTATTTAATTTATTTTTTTAATATATATATAAAAGTAAAACTTTCCATGCATGGCACAAGTTCAATTTCGACAAATATTATATCGTTGGTAATCTTTTTATGAGATCTACCCAACAAGACAAATATTGAACCTACTGATGTTATAAGTTATTTACATTTTTATGCCAAAAGGGTGACAAAACTCTTTTTGCACAGCACCTCTAAATTGGGTTCTGACCACATTTTTAGGTTTATATTGCCAAAACTTAAATAAACATATTAAAAATTCAATACTCATAGCTTTATATTTTCCTCACTTTGAGTCTGGCTCAGTCATTAATAAATTCTCTTGATTAAATACAAACTTTACTTTTATTAAATCAAATACATCATGTGATTTAAATCACATATACTCCCTCCGTCCCCATGTATTTGTCCACTTTCATTTTTACACACCATCCAATGCACTTCTTTAATCCATTTTATCTTGTAATTTGTATATTAAAAAATTATAAAAATTATATATTAATAATCTATATGTTAAGACAAATCAAACAAGATCACACATGACTATATTTAGGCTTACACATTGAGATAATTTGATGAGTCAAAGTGCTTAGATGAACAGTTCCAAAAGTCAAATGTGAACAAATATAGGGGGACGGAGGGAGTTGATGATTAGAATATCCACAGTAACTTATTTATTTAAAATAGTTATTAACTACTAGACCAATTTCTAAGGCGTTACAAACATAATTGTTGCTCTTTCTTTAAAAAAAAAAAGATTTTTTTCAAAAATTTTCAACTTCTGAAGATGATAACAGATTGGACCATGCTACACTCACACCAAAAAATATACCCCATTTGTACACCACATGTTTGCACAAACATTTCGATGGTTTACACCGACACAAGTGTTGGTGCGTTAATAAAAATTCACACGGACACAAATGTTGGTGCGTTTAACAAAAAATAGTTTTACACCAACACAAAATGTTGGTGCAAAACTGCGGGGTACAAATTGGGGTATACATAGCATAATCCTAACAGATTTGTGATGAATCATCACAACCTTGCTAATCTCACCATCGTTGTGTTGGGACTGCGCGTGCCCTCACCCCAACCCCGCATTAGTATGATATTGTCCGCTCTTGGCCAAGCCCTCACGGATTTGTTTTTAGGCACCTCCCAAAAGGCCTCATACTAATGGGGTTGGGTGAACCTATATATTTTGGTTCATTTACTCCTACTCATCCGGTGTGGGACTTGGAGGAATCCCAACAAACCTCCCCTCATCCAAGGACCACACAACTTCCGACCTCCCCTCCAACGGTAATCTCCTTTTTTTTCTCTTTATCTGCTAACCATCTTGCACCGCCGCACACTCTTTGCGGGACACGCCGCCCGACCTCCTGTCGGGAAGACTTTCGACGCAAGGCTCGAACCGCAGATCTTTCCTTCGCTGGGCTACACCATTTGATCCGCCAAATCATCTTGTACCGCCGTGGCTATAACTTCACGGGACGCGCCGCCCGACCTCCTCTCGTCGGGAAGACTTTCGACACAAGGCACCACCTGCAAATCCTCTTTCTTGGTCTTGGTCCTAGTTACACCGTCACACCGAGATTTTTCCACACTGCACAGTCCGCTACTCCCGCTCGCAAGAACCTGGCTCTGATACCACATGTTGGGACTGCGCGTGCCCTCACCCCAACCCCGCATTAGTATGATATTGTCCGCTCTGGGCCAAGTCCTCACGGATTTGTTTTTGGGCACCTCCCAAAAGGCCTCATACTAATGAGGTTGGGTGAACCTATATATTTTGGTTCATTTACTCCTACTCGTCCGGTGTGGGACTTGGAGGAATCCCAACACGTTGAACATACAAGTCTAACAATTGTCCAGGATACATTGCATTCTACAAGAATTTATACACCAAGAGATCTTTGAGATATATTATATCAATGTCTCATCATAAGAGCAATGCTAGGGGATGTACATCACCCCCTTCTCCACCACACATTTTTATTTGATTTTTATTTACTTATTTTTTCAAAATTTCTTTTGCCTTTTTTAGTGAACAAGGAGGGGGTGCGGTACATATGGGGTACACCTTTGGTGAGGTGTACCCCTAACATTTTTCTTCTTCTTATATTTCCATCACTTTATCAATAGTTATGCCACATCAAATTTAATGCACCCAATTAAATATCTTCTCTCTATAGGAGCATTTTGTTCTCCTCTCAACCACACTCACTTACTTTCCCCTACATAAGTTATTTCATTCCGTATTCACTTTCCATATCTATAAATAAAGATATTTATGATCAGAGTTTTGTATTGAAAATCGTGAAAAGCCAAACAAAAATATTCAAACGAGATGGAGGGAATATTATATATATCTGGAATAATCTCAATTTATCCATGAGGCATAAAACAATAGCTACCACTCATGTTAATGTGTTTGTATGAGACTCTCAAGTCCCATCGACTACTAGTCCTTCCATCTCTAAAAATCTTTCTCATTTTTTTCTTTGTTCTAATTTTTTATCCTTTTGAATGAAAAATTATTTTTATCCCTACTAAATTTTTTACCTATATATAATATCATATCTTTTTATACTAATAATCTACTGATCATATTTAACTTTTACGCATCACATTAAAGATAATTTGGGAAAGCCAACACAAAATTATACCTTCATTAATTGATCACATAAAAATTAAAATAAGAAGAAAATGTAAGGATGAAAAAAGAATTATACAAGCCAGGCTAGACAAATTTTTTTCATGTATGAGTAAATTAAAAAGGAGTGTATATTATACTCTTAAGCAAATTGTGTATATATTTATTATATGATCATGAAAAGTTGCTTATCTTAGCACAAACCCTAGCATCTTTGTATACTTTCCCTGATTGACAATAATACCCTTTTCTCGGAGCACAATGAGAATCTTGGGAGCAAATACACAGCCCTTCCAAAGCACATCCCTCCTTTGAAATGGTCAATCCTTCCCCAAGACCCAAAACTTGATCACTCCAAACGCTTGAAAACAACCCTTTAGGATCATACTTGTCCTTAACTTTCAAGAACTCATCAAACTTTGCATACTTGTTTATTGCCCCTAGGAAGGCCACATTTCTATTCTTCCCCCAATGTGGCAAGGCCTCATACTTGAAAATTGCGAGCTGTTCAATTTCTTCTATGAAGTCTTGATAAAGCCTAGGAGTCGTTGGATCTTTACTCCGGTAGTAGGTAATGTCAAAGTCTATCGCATCGTCTTGTTTTCCTAAATATGCACCCGAAGATGTGACGTATCTCATGAGTATGCCATTGTACAACTCCACGCCACACAATGCTTTTGGGTCCAGATTCACCAACTTTTGTACATCTTGTATGAAACCTTTTAATGAGAGTAATAGGATACGAGTTTTATTAAACTACTCTAACTTTTCATATTTTGTTACTAACTACCACATTTTCTTTTTTTAACTATGTTTGGTATGCATACTTTAGTTAGAAATTCCTATGCGTACGTTATTTGTATATGCTAATATAACCTTCATAACCCTATCATATTGTATCACCTTTCACTTTGGAGAGACTGACGCTAAATGTTGTTTGGTGAAAGAATAATCCCTTGACTCTAGGGTCCCATGGGCAAGCTATTAGTAATCCATCATTTGGGCTGTCTAGGCAAGTACCCGATGATTGGAGTCGATTTTGGTACCCAATTATAGGGTACCCGGTAAAGATGACACCTGTGACGATAAAGATATATTTGATGATGATTAATATTGTACAATAAATTAAATTAAAGCAATATGTGATCTTCTACATACATAATGGTGACATTCAAATGACATTCACCAGGAGTGCCATCTTATGACACTAGCTTCAATTAGAGCCAACGAGGTTTCATTCACAAAAGTGATTATTCCTATCACCCCATAACAACCCCCAAAAGCGCCCCACCCCGTCCGACCCGAACTCACCCCCAATCCTTTTTAATTTCACCACCAAATTTAATTAACTTTGAGGTCAATTTATTTACCTCAAAGTTAACTAATTTTGGGTGATGAAATTGAAGGTGTTGTGGGTGTATTGGAGTTGGGCTCGATGAGGGACTTACTTGGATATAAGAGAGAATATGAACCATCAATTTTACGAATAAAATATCGTAGGTGCTCCCTATAGATAAATACTACCTCCGTCCCAAAAAGATTTACACGTTTTGACTAAAGTTGAAATTAAGGGAGGGATAATTTTGTGTTGACTTTCCAAAAATACCCTTGATGTGATGGGTAAAGTAGGATGTGATGTGTAGATTATTAGGAAAAAGGTATGATGTGATAGGTAGGGTTTGAAAAAGTAAGGGGTAAAAGTAGTTTTTTAATAGAAATGGGTAGGAGATTGTGGAACGCAATTTTTTTGAAAGGTGTAAATCTTTTTGGGACGGAGAGAGTACATACGAAGTACAAAATAAATATTACCGTTGTTGGTAAAGCCATATGCAGCAACTTTTGTAACGAATGTGGATGTATTGGCAAGTATGCACTTCCCATTCGCATCATTGATTGCTTCTTGATTTTCCTCTACACAAAGACATTTACATATTCACAAGACTAAGGCTCAATACATACTACGGAGTATTTTCGTGAGTATTTATTTGTTTAGATTTAACTTTTTTATCATCAAAATTTCATGAATTAAATAAAATGTATATTACTTAATGATATATACAAGAGTTATTTTATTAGATTTATCTTGAAAAATATTATCAAGATATTACTCTTATGTAATTAAAATACCATATAATTTTTATTTTAATTACAGGTAAAAAATTGATCCTAATTGACCGCAAAAATTTAAAACTGGAGGAATGCTCAAGACGGAAATAGTGTTTCTTAATTAATTCATGCATTGTGGAGTTCTTCATCAGCTCTCACATGACATCCCACTAAAAAATATTTCCTCCGTCCTATAAAACTTTTCAAAAACATAAAAGGCACACCCTAAAAATGGATTATTTTCATATTATTTTCTAATTATGATTCATTTATTCTACACATTCTATCCTAGTTTATTAAGAACAAAATTTAAAAATAACAAAAAAAATGTACGGAGTATATTTTTAGGGTGCACCTTTTTTCTTTTTTGAAAGTTTGATGAGGCAGAGGTAGTACTACTCTATATATGGAGTATCATTTACTTCTTCCGTATCACAAAACACATTCGTCCTAATTTTTTTAGTACATCCCATGAAACACTTTTACTCAATCTAAAATGTCTAAAATATTCTCAATACAACTTCTACCCGTAATAAATTACGAAATGGAAGTGTATTTTTGATATTTTGAGTGTGGTAGAAGTGTTGAACGATGCGCGAAAGATTAAGGCATAATATTTTGTGAAACAGAGTATTACTCCCTCCGTCCCTAAATAAACTTCTCATTTCGTTTTTTCTTTGTCCCCAAATAAACTTTTCTTTTCCCTTAAAAAACTCCTTTTACCTCTTATTTTTTCATACCCTACCTATCAGATCATACCTTTTTACTAATAATCTACATATCACATCTTATTTTTACACATTACATCAAGGGTATTTTTGGAAAGTCAATACAAAAATATCCATCCCTTAAATCTTCAAAAAGTCAAAAAGGGAAATTTATTTAAAGACGGAGTGAGTATTTTTTTTTTTTGAATCGTCAAGGTTCGTTCATTTGACGGGAGAAGCTAAGCGTTAATTATTACTCGGGATTTAATTACCTGCAGCCCTCGTGAGGCTTAACACGGTTGAAGGAGTGGATCGGAATCCCAAGAAATCGTTGAGACCATTAGAGGGCGCGTTTGTCTTGACCCGATCATCAATGCGCTTAACGACTCTTCTCTGGCTTGGAAACCAAGTCATGTCTCCGAATTCGTGTTGGCACCCAAACGCGGCTGCTCCCTCCCACAACTCCGTGTCATCTTCCTCCACATATGTCACGGCCCGTTTAAACATTGGTTCCAATTTGAGGGTCACCTTTTCGTATCATACAATATTATTTATTACTCCCTAATATGGGTCATACTACAATTACACCAAAAATTATACCTCATTTATACACCGTAGTTATACACAAACATTTTGATGATTTACACTGACACAAGTGTTGGTGCGTTAACAAAAATTTACACGGACACAAAGTGTTAGTGCGTTAACAAAAATTAGTTTTGCACCAACATAAAATGTCGGTGCAAATCTGCGGTGTACAAAATGGGGTACAAATAGCTTTATCCCCCTAATTAATATTCACCCATGGTATATAACTATATATAGTACTCCACTAAATTATTTCCACTCTCAGATAAAATCTCCTCTTCATCTCTACTACCTCAATACTTAGCATACCAATCACTTCATATCTACTCCCTTTGTCCGGGAGTGTTTATCAACGTTTAAATTTTCTGGTCAAAATTAGTAAACTTTGAACTCAGATTAAATAAAAATGATATTAGATATCGATATAAAAATATTTTCATTAAATTTATTATATAAAATAGTTTCAAAATATTATTTTATCTAATTAATATACAATATATATTTTATTTTATTATAAATCAAAGGTTAAAAACAATTAACTGAAAAAATCAAAAACAGAACAAATACTCTGTAACATATCCTCTACTACTTCAATTCTTAACATATCTATCATTTCATATCTATTCACTGTTAATCAATTTATCAAATATTATCCTGCTCACAGTAAAGTAAGAACAAAATTAAAAAGTACCACTATACCAAAAGTATACATTTCTTAAATCATCCCTATATACAACAAGAATAACAATCCTGTTAAATCTCACAAAAATCGAATTTGTGGAGGCTATGACATGTGTACACAGACCTTACCTCTGCTCTAAAGTAAAAATGATGTTTCTAAATGAACCCCCATGCTCAAGCATCACACAAGTAATCACGCAGCTAGCGTGACTCATACGTTTAAAACATAGAGCAGTTATTTCTGGATCAACCATGGTGAGTGTTAGGAGTAATATTGATTTACCAACTACTACATTATTAAAAGAAGCGCAAATAATTTAAAAAATAATCGTTTTATAACATCCTACCCTAAAGTAAAAATAATTATGAATATTTGGCTCCATCAAATTTGACTGAACCATTGAAAAAATATAATAGTATAGAATTATTTTGTGATTTTTTTTGGTAAGAGGTGATTGAGAAAAGTTTGGTGGGAATTGATCGAACTTGGGGTTGGATAATAAGACATACTATGACCATTTTCGAAACAAATTCAAATTAATTTTTTCAAAAGGCTATTCAATGGTAATGTATAATTTTTGCAAAGTTAATCTACATATTTAAAAAAACAAAGAAATTTTTCATAGGGACCACGAAAGACTAACACTATGTTTGGTTCAAGGAATTTGAGACGGAAAGGAAAAGAAAATGAGAAGGAAAACATCTTTCTTGTTTGGTTAGAGAGGAAAAGAAAAGAAAAGTAGAAGGAAAAGAAAAAGAGAAGGCAAAATGTACTAAGAGGAAGGAAAACCAGATTCCTCTCATTTTGGTGAGGAAAATGAGGGAAAACCATTTTCTTTTCTTTTCTTACCAAATTCCTTGAACCAAACATAGTGTAAAAGCATATATACCTGTGAAATGACTCCAAGGACGCCTAGGGAAACCCTAGCTGCATTGATCTCCGGGTCATCTTCCTCGAGTTGCCGGACGGTGGCATAGCCCTCCTCCGGCGACGCTGGAGTCACAATCCGAGCCCGGACAACGAAATCATGAACGGCGGTCCCCGCCGAGCGCCAAAACGAGCTCCCATGAGCTCCCGTGGCCATCATCCCTCCCACCGTCAACCCCCACCAGTACGGTGTGTAGGGCAACGCCATCCCCGCCTCCGCCGCGTCGTTGATCAGTTGCCTGAGACTCACTCCGCTCTCCACCGTCGCCGTCATGCTCCGGTTGTCAACTTTCAAAGTCCGGTTGAGGTGCATTGTGCTGATGATAAGACCGTTTCCGTTGCCGTCGCCAGGGCACGCCAGTTTGGGGATGCTGTGGGAGAACCGGGTGGCGGGTTTCATCTTCCGGTTCTCCCTGGAGGCGGCGGCGACGAGCTCCTCCTCCGTTCTTGGATACGCAACCTCGGCCGCGCGGCAGAGGCTGCGATCCGGGAACGCGCCGTAGGAGTTGGTCACGGTGCAGTTTTTATTGGTTGAGTGGTTTGTGCATTTGATGGGATCATCCGGTGGGGTGGAATGAACAAGGAGCAAGAAGAAAATATGCATAATAACGGCGAAGATCATTTGATAGCCCATTTGTTTTATTCTTTAAATCAAATCTATGGGGTGAGAGAATTATATAATGATTTAAGCTAGCAAAGATGATGGCATGTTACATTATTTATTACTCCCTCCGTCCCATAAAACATTTCTTGTTTCAAAAATGGCACGCCTTTAAAATGAGTCATTTTAGTGTTATAATTTAATTATGACTAATCTATTCTACACATCTCATCCTACTCTTTTATAAAGTAAGAGCAAAATTAGAAAATAACACCAAAATTACTCATTTTAACTGATGTGAATAGGGCGGTTTATTTGTTCGCTATTTAGAGTAGTGGGAGTGTTAAAAAAGATGGGTGATTTCCCTGCATGTGTAAATTGATTGAAATGTATTCTATTATATGTAATTTAAAAATGCACTTTCCCAAATAATGCAATCTGGAGTAGCTTACTCCATTTGCCATTTATTCTTTAGCAAAACGGAGTAGCCAACTCCGTTTCAAATGATTATTTAGGAAAACGGAGTAGCCAACTCCGTCCACCTTTTTTGATCTGCGGAAGAAAGGGAAACATGCACGAAGAGTGGAGATGGGGGGATCTCCACCTATTATTTTTAAAAAAAATCAAAAGTTTTTGTTTGTTTCTCAACTTTGTTCCTATATCTTTTTTAAATCAAATTTTTTTCTTTATTTATTATAATTTTAAAACAATTTTTTTTATAAAAAGCAGAAAATTATTTACATATAATGAAACAATCTACTAATAATAAAATGCATAAATAAAATAATTTCTTATTGACTTTAAATAATGCAGCAAACAACAAAATTAAAATAAGAAATAAATCACAACAAATTTATTCATAAAGTACATACAATTTATTCATAAAAATAAGATTACCAAACACATGTCATAACTAATTTATCTTCTATCATGTTGATGTTAATTCAATGGCTAAAAGTGTAATTATACAATGATAGTCTACAAATATGCTCTTTCGTCGGAATCTAAGCCCACAATCATAGTCATTATTTTTGTGTTATCTGCTTAACCAATATCAGAACACGTCTCTAAACATAATGTTGATGTCAAATTATACTGCATATATATTAAAATAATGAAATACAATTCTGAAAGTTCTCAATACTATAAATCCAATAAAGCCATTTTGTGTTAAAATACATTATGGTTCTTATTTAATTGAAGCTCAAAATTTGTCCAGTTTGATTCGAAAAAGTCAAACTGGACAAATACACTGGGACAGAGAAAGTAATTTTGATATATCAAATTTTTAATATAATTAAATTATTTATATTATGTTTAATTTGTGACAAAAAATGTCATTATTTGAAAAAGAATCAAAACATGAAATCTTTAGGATTGCGGAGTAAAAAAGGGAAAACGGTAAAAAATAAAGAAAATAAAAAAGAGCAAGACTCCTTGTGAAAGAATGAACAATTGCCAGATTGCCTTTCCTACGGTTAAAAGGATTTACACGGATGAGGTCTTTTTCCTTCTTTCTGGATTAACAAACCGAGAAAATGGAAAACGAAAAAAAAAATAGAGCCAAACGGAGACAGTCGAAACGGAGTAGCCAACTCCGTCTAAATAAATAATTCCAAACTAAACGGAGTAGCCAACTCCTGTTGCACTGCGGGAAAAAAAACCCCTGACATACACTGCCAGGAATGCTTTATAATTTTCTTACATATACCGGGAGTTTACTCCAAAAAGATCAATGTTCTCTCACTCGAAATGATTATATTATTCAACATATTCGAGAAAAATTTGTTGAAGTGTCCAGGTACACTTTGACAACGAACGTATGATTATCTAATTAGGGGGTGTGTTCGGGTCGAGAGCGGGGTGAGAGGTGTGTCCGGGTCGGAGGCAAGGTGGGGGATTTATTGAACCATCAATTTTATAAATGAAACGCCAAAGTACCTCCGAATCATCTCATGACATTAAGAACTAATGTCAATGTCATGGGAATAGGGGGATCTCACTAATGCACAAGGAGGCTATTGTGATGATGTGGTCTGCAATTTTCATACATCACCAATGGAAAATGTTGTGAGTTTTGAATAATGAAGAGAGTAAATTCTTTTAAAAAAAGTATAATTATGTACATTATTCAATTATTCTCATCATAAATTGAAGAATAAATGGATGTAGATATATTTTATGTCAATATTCATTTATTTTTCACTATATGAGAAAGAATCACACCTATTCAAAAATCATGAAAACTTTTTTTATTTTGCAATTTTATTGATATGGAATACGGAGTATTTGATAAAAAATAAAATGTTTTTCACATCTCATTTTGTAAATTTTATTACGTAATTCTTGAATATATAAATTATATTTTTAATTTTCAATTCAATCTTTAAATAAAATAAATTTACACATAAAGTAAAAAAACATTTTTGGGACCGGGAAAGAAATCAAAGAATTGAATGGAGAGATTACAAAATATGATTAGGTCCAAATTCCCTGTGAACCGGTGCACTGATGCCGCATCATACCAAGAAATTTGTCGTTTATAGATTTAACTGGATACACATGGGATGCCACGCTACATTGACTTGCCTTAAACTCTAATTATTAATTACAATAATTTTTTACGGATTATTATCTCCCTTCCAGAGTAGAAAATGCTAGAGTCACAAACATATAGTTCACAAACTTCACAAACTTACCTTTTGTAGATTTTAAATTAAAATATCTTTTATTATTTGAGTGCATCTTATTTCTAGGAAAGTGTTAAAAATGCAAGTTTGTGAATTCCTCTTCTGCAACGGAAAAATTTCGTGGCAGAATCTAATTTTCCGTGGCAGATTTCTATTTTGCGACGGATCTGCCACGAAATCGTTCCGTCGCAGAAAAGTTGTGGCAGATTCAAAATCTGCGACGGACTTTAAAATCCGTGGCAGATTTGCGACGGAACTGCAACGGGGTTTTCATTTTTTCCATCCAGCAAAATCTGCGACGGATATAGAAAATCGTCGCAGATCTGCGACGGCATTAGCAACGGAATCCTCCGTCGCAGATCAGCGACACATGTAGCGACGGTCAGTCCGTCGCAGATGACCTGGGAACCAGAATTTTGCTGTTTTCAGCACTACCTATTACAATGGGGTGTGGGGGGGGGGGCAAAACACATTCAATCTTCACACATATAATTCCAAACAAGATTTCAAACACCCAAATTGCTAATTCAAATCTAGCTTAATGCAAACTTCAAATGCGAATGTAGCATAATTCAATATGTTCTAACAACAAATATTAAAATGTTAGTGTCAAGTGTTTAAAATGGAGGAAGCTAAGGTCGTAAATGTCTCAACAAATCCCGGGCTGCCCTGCCCCTCCTGTTCCATCATCATCACCTCGTCGAGGAAGGTTACCACCATATAGCTTCCTTAGCTCCTCTTGAATCGCCAGTGACAAGTTCGAGGTTAGACTATCAATTTGTTCCTGCAACCTTTGGTTTTGCTCTTTGAGTGCTGATATCTCCGCTGTGCTTCTACTACTCGTGCTGGAACGGCGAGGTTTGGAGGACGGATTCATCTTCCTCATTTCCCGCTCGTAGTCACCAACTCCAGGAACACGGTTCTTCGCGTTATGGCCCTCAACTATCGAGTACCATATTTCTTCGTCGGTGACTTGCAGCCCATTCTGTGTAGCCTCCTCGCGCAGTTCGAAGAATTGAGCCTGAAATACATAATAGTTAATAACACACATCAACACAATAATCATTGCGTCAAGAACAGCAATAAAACAAGAAAAACAAGACCACAAGAACTTAACAACTAACATTACCATGGATCAATAACAACGTAAAATTTACTTAGTGTTGACAGCACCATCAACGCAAAAACAAAATAGGTTGTCATAGGACAACAACGCCATCAATGCAACAACACAAATAGCTAGTGTCATACGACAACAACACCACCATCAACTCAACAAGAAGAATAACGTCAACAAGAATAATATAATTCATTTACACACGCTAAGATATCGAATAAAGTATCAGCCTTTAGAAGTTTTAAGACAAAAGCACCAAGATTATGAACATGAACACAAACTGTTTTGCGTATAACAGAAACTACCTGTAGCTCAGCATGTTCAGGATCCACCCAAGTCTTGCCGTCGTGCTTCTTTGTCTTTGTGTGGATGATAACCTCATCCAACGACACATGCCCCCCTTTTTTCTTAGCCTTCAAGTTTCAATAAACATGTCCATTAAATTTTACATTTAATGTCCATCAAATCAAATAACAAGTGCAAAGCTATTATTTTATAAAAACATATCTTACCAATCGATTCATATTTTCAGAAAATGGAACTGAACCTCCACAATACGTCCCAAGAGCAGGACCATCCTCTTTTCCCTTCCTTCTGTTCTTCTTCTTAGTCTTACTCAACTTCAGAAACTCCGGATCCTCTTCCCAAACCTATACTTGTATATGTCATAAAAATTACTTGTACATAGCAATACGATTTCGTATGAAAACTATTACTAATTTACCTTCTTCAACTGCTCAAATGGCCTCGGGTCCATCTTCTTCTTCTTCAATCGACCTGGGTTCCTTTGATTGTACGTAAAATTTGCGTACCGTTCAGCCGCTTTCTTGAGAAAAGCTTTCCTCAGCCTGCCCTCATCGATTGACGGATCCACTCTAGCATTTTTCTACATTGACATCATAGAAAAACCAATAATTTAGATTCTATTCACATATATTAATTTTCTAGTGATCAAAAGAAGTTAAAACATAATTTTTCCAAAAAACCTTGAACTCTCGATAGTAGAACTCCTTCGTCGTCGCTGAGACTTTGCCCCACGACATGCCAGTTGTGTCCGTCCTCTCGTAGAATGCCGGTGTGATGAGACCAGCACCAGCGCTAGTGATTGTAACCCTACAAACATATATAAGTAGTGAACATAAAAGTGTTAGGTATTTGTAAATGTTTTATGCATGTCATACCATAATCTTCAAATATACACTGTACTTACTCGTCATCCGAATTGACATACACGAACTGACGCTGATGACCGGGACCCTCGCCATCTCGAGCCCCACCACTGTGTCCATCGTCAACGTGGTCCTCGGAGTTGTGGTCATCGCCACCTCCGTCCTCCTGATCCTCAGTACTCTCCCCGACCCTAGATGCTATTTACACAATAACACAATAATACATGCATTAAAAAGAGCTAGTAACAAGCGTAGACATTGTTTCAGATTCTTGATAAATGAAACATCACTCTAATGGCTTATCCATTGAAAAGTTTACTATATTAGTCTCTAAGAGGAGAGGTGCATACCTGACGTACAAGGGCCAGATGGCGTAGTACGTGGGGTGGAGGGGGACACCTGTGTGTCAGTGAATGGACTCGAGGAAATAGAGGGAGTGCCTGTGGATGTAGTGGCTGTGCTCGATCCCTGGCCAGAAGAGCCTCTCCATCTACCAATGACGGACCTCCTCAAACGTGCCAACACCTATCTATCAGTCTTCGTGGGGGGAGGGGGGTTCTCATTATCACTCATCTGTACGGAAATAAAAATATTGTGTAGTTAGCTCATAAAACAAAATAAATTTCATATAGCAAAATATATATCAGTCATTAACAGTATTAGAAAGAATTGGAAACACGTTTACTTGTCAATCTAATTTCACTCGCTCTCTGTTGAGTCTTGTTCTTCTTCTATGGAGTCATCGGAGCTTAAAATTGGTTCTTCATCTTCTTCTTCTGCATTACTATCATCGTCGGCAAAATTAGCATCTCCCTCACGTGATAGCGTGATGATATCATCGTCTTGTGTCACTTCCATGATTGTGGTTCTCTCGGTCCCATTTGCTTGAAAAGGTTCCTGTTGCTCCTTGTCTACTGATTCTAGTGTATTTTCTGTGTCAATCCAATTACCTCTAGGGTGAACTTGGCACACTGCAATCCAATCACTCTTAGTCTTTTGCGTGCAAGGGTATTCCACATACACAACCTGGTTTGCTTGTGCCCCAAAAATGAAAGGCTCATATCGGTTAAACTCTCCCTTTTTAAGCACCTCAAGTAAACCATACTTCTTGTGTACTCGGGTCCCACGATTCAACCTCGGATCGAACCATCGACATTTAAACAAGACACAACGTTTAAGTGGCAAAGCTGGATACTCAATTTCAAGAATCTCCTCTAATACCCCAAAGTAATCGCCATATTCGCCTTTAATAGAGACCCCACTATTATACACCGCACGCTTTGAACCATGTTTTACTGTGTGGAAGCAGTAGCCGTTTGCAAAGTATATTGGGCATGACTTCGCAAATGATAAGAGACCCTTGGCCACATCACTGATTATTTGCGGGACAGACCTATCATTCTCGACCTGAAGATGAATCGAAAATAGTCATGCACATATGCATTACCTCACATATATTACACATAGAAAGAAAAAAATAACTTTACATGTTTTTCGAACCAACTTGCGAACGTCTCTTCCACACGTTTCAACAGGGATTCTTCACTAATTTGTGGTGTAGACTCTTTAATTTCATTTGCGCACAACCTGACATACACTTGTTAAATCTCTACGGGTCTATTACAAACCAATATCTGCATTAGATGATAAGCAAATTTAGCTACTTACGTAATATAAGGATCAATCTCTGGACAATTGAAGAGTACGTAATGGTGTGCTGCTTTTAGCTCCTCTGCAGTTAGTTGCCTCTTACGCATTTTCCCTTGTACACGTCCTGGAGTTTGAAATATGTCAAAAATATCTTGATTTGTAACATCAACACCTTCTCGTGATTCGGGGTCATTACGAGGCACATTTCTTGCTCGCGTGTAAACGTGTTCTTCAAAGTAATGAGAACAGAAGTACGATGCCTCTCGGACTAAATACGCATTGGCTATGGAACCTTCTACGCGAGCCTTATTTTTCACCATTCTTTTAAGGCGATTGAGGTACCTACAACATTTTCAACGCTTTAGACATATATACCCAATAAACTTTGCAACTTAAAATTAATACTTTTGAAAGTACCTCTCAAACGGATACATCCACCGGTATTGAACAGGCCCAGCAACTCGTGCCTCGTATGGTAAATGAATGGGGAGATGTTCCATGCTATTAAAAAACCCAGGAGGAAAAATTGCTTCTAGCTTGCACAAAATGATTGGGATATCTGCCTCCAACATTTTAAGATCCTCCACAGATATAGTTTTGGATGTTAACCTCTTGAAGTAGTTACTCAACTCCGTAATCACTTCCCAAACAACCTTTGGAAGTAATGCTCGGAATCCAATGGGCAACAACCTTTGCATGAACACATGACAGTCGTGACTTTTCATCCCAAACATCCTCAGCTTTGTTGGATCAACACATCTTCCCAAGTTTGAAACATAGCCATCTGGAAATTTTAGCATTTTTACCCAATCCAGAAATGCTTTGCGCTGCGTCTTATCCAATGTGTAGTTAGCCTTAGGGTACTTTCCGGTTTGAGGATCACGTTCCAACTCTTTTCTTGAGCAAAACAATTTCATGTCTTCTCTTGCCTTTGCATTGTCTTTTGTCTTGCCCTATACATCCATAACGGTATTGAACACATTTTCAAACACATTCTTTTCAATATGCATAACATCGAGATTATGGCGAATCATATTTGTCTCCCAATAAGGCAAATCCCAAAATATACTCTTCTTTCTCCATCCACAAGAAGTATCCTTCACAATCTCCGAGTTAATGGCATCACCATTTTCGTCCACGATCCTCCGCATGCCCAAACCTACAATGTCACGTAGTGTCTCTTGACCAGTTTTTCTAATGGGTGGCGCTCTCGTCTCAACTGTATTTTTGATAAACTTCTTCTTATTTTTTCTATAAGGATGATCCATGGGGAGAAAACGTCGATGAGTGTCAAACCACGATTGCTTTCCTCCAGTAGGTAGTCGAAACGATTCAACTTGATCCATACAAATGGGGCACGCTATCTTCCCGGCCGTGCTCCACCCAGACATCATTGCGTATGCAGGGAGATCACCGATTGTCCACATGAGGGCAGCACGCATTTTGAAATTTTGCTTGAGTGACACATCGTAGGTCTCAACACCTTCACTCCAAAGGGTCTTTAGCTCTTCAATCAATGGCTGCAAGTAAACGTCAATCTTCTGCTTCGGATTAGACCGCCCAGGAACAATTAAGGACAAGAAAATATGTTCTTCTTTCATGCACATGTCAGGGGGAAGATTATAAGGAGTAATCATTACGGGCCAACATGAATATTGGGACCCTGATTGGCCAAAGGGTTGGAACCCGTCCGTGCATAGTCCTAGGCGCACATTGCGCATTTCTGAAGCAAAAGAAGGATGGTCTGCATCAAATCTTTTCCATGCCTCAGAATCGCAAGGGTGACACATTTCATCTTGGTTTGTGTGTCGATGTGTGGCATGCCACCTCATTGCCCCCGCCGTACGCTTGGACATATACAAGCGTTTCAACCTTGGTGTAAGTGGAAAGTAGAACATCTGTCTGTGCGGAATCTTAGACGTCTCGTCTTTATAGCGTGGCTTATGACACACCTTGCACTCGGTAAGACTTTCATCGCCTCTCCAATATAACATGCATCCAAAAACACAATAATGAATCTTTTGGACCGGAAGACCCAAACCTTCAATCATCTTTTTAGTTTCATAAAAGTCATTCACCATTGAGTTGTCCTCCGGGAGAATGTCTTTGATGTATTGACATATGGTGTCGTAACAACGCTCATATAGATTATGCTCTGACTTAATATTCAACAAGCGCGCAACTGCAGACAACTGAGATGTCTTAGAACTCCCCGGCCAAAGATCTGTATCAGCAGCTTTCAACATTTTGAAGAAGTGCTTGTTTGTCGAATTTGGCTCTTCTTCAACAACAGAGTTGATCCTAGTCGAGCCGACTGCATCATAAATCATGTGCACAAACTGTTCTATACCCGGGACATGTGATACATCTGAGGCATCAGCTTGACGAGGGATTTTTGATCGTTGGGGAGGTACGTAGTCACCATGATTCTCGCCGTGACATACCCAATCAAAATAATTAGGTGTGAATCCAAACCGCAAAATGTGCTCCAGCATATTCTTTGATGAAAAAAACTTGATGTTCTTACATTTCACGCAAGGACATCGCATTTTCTTGTTATCCAACCTATCTACATTGGGACTTGACTCACAGTACTCTACAAACTCAACCACGTTGTCCACCCATTCTTGACTAACAACACCTTCTCTCTCATATTTCTTATACATCAACTCACGATTTTCGAATGGACTCATTCTAGAATCGCCTGGTAAATGAAAGGCAACAAACAACAATAATTTAACCAAGAATATCAATGACATTTATTACCAACAAACCATAGCAACAATAAAGGCGGCTAACAAACGACAAACTTATTAAACCACAAACAACAATCATTCAACTATAGATATGAACTTATCATCACCTCAATTTCACAAAATTAAACTAAATTTTACCTAAACTCACAATAAACAACAAATTTACGAACACAATTTTAACTAAAATTACACGGCCATCAATTTCACCAAAAAGTAGTGCAATTGTTACCCAATTTCAAGTCAATTTCATCTCATATTCACACAATTTTAAGTAAATTTCACCAAAAATGCACTCAATTTCACACAAAGAAATTCAATTTCACCAAAAAAATAAATTAAACAAAAATAACATCACCTCAAAGAGGAAGAGGAGGTCGGCGCCGGAAGAGAGACGGCTGGCGCCGCTGGGGAGGACAAACGCTGGCGCCGCTGGTGAGGCCAAAGCGGATGGCGATGCTGGCGCCGCTGGGGAGGTCGCGCGGCTGGGCGGGACGATAGGTGGAGGGTCCGGCGTGGCTGGCGAGGATGCTCGTCGGCGGAGAGGTGGGGGACCGTCGTTGAAGGCTGGCGGAGGGGGTGGCAGTCGCAGGACGGCGGAGGGGGAGAGAGAATCGGGATAGGGTTCAAGTGAAGAACGAATGGCTGGAAAATTTTGACTCTCGTTTTTTACTTTAAACCTGCGACGGATCTGCGACGGGGTAAGGTTCCGTCGCAGATTTTAAGGTCAAATTTTGACCACCTTATATTTGCGACGGTACCCAATAAACCGTCGCTTATTTGCGACGGAAAATATATATCCGTCGCAGATTATGTTTTTTTTTCGAGGTATACAATTCCATCGCGGATTCGTTGCAGATCTGCTACGAATTTATTTCACCAAAAAAGCACTCAATTTCACACAAACAAATTCAATTTCACCAAAAATTACAATAATAATAAATTGTATAAAATTACACAAAAATACCTCCAAGTTCACTGCGAGGAGGTCCGGCGGGTGAAGAGAGACGGCTGGCGGTGGAGTACTAGCGGCGGAGACGAGGGGTGGCGACAGCTAGTGGACGCCGCGGCTGGGGAACGACGTGGCTGGAGCGGCTGAAGGGTCCGGCGTGGCTGGCGAGGGCGTGCGTCGGCGGCGAGGAGCTGGCGAGGGGGTGCGTCGGCGGCGTGGCTGGCGAGGACGTCGACAGGTGTGGGAGGGCTGGCGTTCGAAGACGGCTGACGGAGAGAGAATTGGGATTAGGGTATAATGACAAACGAATGGCTGGGACTCGATATGTTTTAGTAATTGCCTGCGACGGATCTGCGATGGCATGAAGCGTCCGTCGCCGATAACCAGGTCAAAATTTGACCAACTTGAATTTGCAATAGGAGACGTTATTCCGTCGCTGATTTGCGATGGAAACAAACACTCCGTCGCAGATGATGCGTTTTTTCCAAGAAATATATTTCCGTCGCTGATTCGTTGCAGATCTGCTGCGGAAATTGGTCCGTAGCAGATATCCGTTGCAGACCAGACAAATTCTTGTAGTGTGACTCTAGCATTACTCTCCAGAGTATTTGTCCACTTTCATTTTTACACACCATCCAATACACTTCTTTAATCCATTTTATCTTGTAATTTGTATATTAAAAATTTATAGAAATTATATATTAATAATCTATATGTTAAGACAAATCAAATAAGATCACACATGACTATATTTAGGCTTACACATTGAGAGAATTTGATGAGTCAAAGTGCTTAGATGAACAGTTCCAAAAGTCAAAACTGGACGAATACTCCGGGACGGAGGGAGTATTACATACTCGTATTAATGCAATAACATAAATTTTATTTTTTGGAAGGAAATTCATATTTTTGGTATGTTTGAAAACATGGATTTAGATTTTAAATCTGGATTTGATTCAAATTGCATGTTTGGGAAACTTAAATATTTGGAATTTTGATTTGAGTCAAATTCTTCTCATTAATATCAAAGTCTAATTTGAAATCCATGCACTTTCTCTTGTCATTTGAAATTCAAGATTTCAAATTTTGGAATTGAAATGCATGAATTGGAATGAAATGCTATTTGTCAAACACTACCTAAATTAAATTGAAATCGCAATAAAATCTAGGGGCGATTCAAAAGATAAATCTTACAAGTAAATCATAATTTTATACATATATCCAATGTAATTTTTTATTTAGTTATTAATAACAAAATAAAATACACGGAATATATATACGAAGTAGTTTGTAATGAAAAGAGGGTCTAAGTCACATTATCAAAACGTTATAGCTTTGCCCGAGAACAATATTTTTAATCAATACGAGTATGTTGTAGATTTTGGACTGTTTAGGAGTAACACCTTTAATTAATGTTAACATTTGGATAATTTTTTAATTGTGTCAATTAATTTTAAAAATGGTGGAATTTTATACTAATACATTTTTAAAATCATTTAATTATAACTAAAAATTAAAAATCTACGAAATGAATTTTAATTTAGAGTAATTTACCTAAACAGAACTAAAACATAATGACTTTCTTAAAATAGGATCATATGTTTTTATTTATTTATTAGTTATTATCTATTAGTCATTATTCAACTAAATATCCAGCATCACTTGGACATTATTCACTTGGACATAATGACTTTCTTAAAATAGGATCATATGTTTAAATATTATATTAAAAAATAACCTATGTTTTAGTCATATTCAGCGCAAATTTCACTTTAAATTATCCTCGCGGCCGAGTAAAAACTGTCCAGCTGTCCTCTTGTTTGGATAGAGTTAAATAATTTTTCCCAATGCTCGGTAAAAAAATGATCTTTTCGGAAGGGTATTTCTGGAAATGCAAACATATTATTACTCTAAAGGGCTGTTTGGTAACTTCTGAATGGGTAAGTGCTGAACCAGTAAGAGGTCTGAACCATTAAGTGCTGAACCAGTAAGAGGTCTGAACCATTAAGAGCTAGTATATTGTTTAACTATTCAGAGGCAAATGTCTGATCAATTCAGATAAGAGCTCTTAACCATTCAGACTCTGTATAATACTTAACCATTCAGAGGCAAATCTCTTAACCATTCAGACATCTGAACCATTAAGAGGCTGAAACAAACAGTCTGAACCATTAAGTGCTGAATCATTCAGACATCTGAACTATTAAGAGGCTGAAACAAACGGTCCCTAAGTCTCTAATCTTTGGATGGAGTACGGATAATATAAATTCCACCTGTATTAATGGTCTCTTTCCTTCCTCACAACGCGTTCCCCTGTCTCGTTCCTTCTCCGACGTTTAGCGAAAGCGTAATCCATAAACACAGATCGATCAAAGAAGATGCTCGCAGTGTTCAACAAGTCGGTGGCGAAGTGCCCGGAGGCTCTTCAGAGCCCCCACGACGGATCTCCGGCGGCGGCGTCCGCCCTGAAAGACGGTTTCTTGGCGGAAAAGTTCTCCTCCACTCACTCCGGCTCCGTCTCCGTCAACCTCGGCGACTCCGGCGTCCTCGCCTACTCTTCCGATCGCCAGAACCCACTTCTCCCCAGGTTCATTTTTTTTCCTCTTAAAATCTGAATCTCGTTGAATTTCCATCGGCCTTTTCTTCAGATCTCGATTCTTGATTTTCCGATGACGTTTTGGATTCTGATTCAATGAGTGGTCGTCCCCGTCAGGTTGTTTGCAGTTGTGGATGACATATTCTGTTTGTTCCAAGGCCACATTGAGAATGTGGCGACTCTGAAACAGCAATATGGGCTGAACAAGGCAGCCAACGAGGTGATCATTGTGATAGAGGCATACAGGACCTTAAGGGACAGGGGTCCCTACCCTGCGGATCAAGTTGTGAGAGATCTCAATGGAAAGTTCGCTTTCGTCCTCTACGACAGCTCTTCAAAGGCTGCCTTCTTAGCAGCTGTGAGTAAACAGGAGTATTTCTGTTGTATTTGCATAGAAGGAAATGTATAATTTGCAGAGGAATTTTTAAACAAGATTGTTTGATTGGTTTGGGACAGGATGCTGATGGGAGTGTGCCCTTCTTCTGGGGGTCTGATTCTGAAGGTCACCTTGTTCTCTCGGATGATGCAGACCTTGTGAAGCAAGGATGTGGCAAGTCCTTTGCACCATTTCCCAAGGGTATGTTTTGATTGAATTCCCGAGCATTTATCTGTTGGCTATGTTGTTTAAATCCTCTGACTGAATTATTTTGATACCACTTGTGTGAACCTTTGGTGCATACCTATTTCCATATGGAAGTGGAAAACATATGTATGAAACCTTCTTCTTCTTCTTTTTTGTGCATGATTTTTGTAGCATTTTAGAAATATAACTTCATCATAAATGTTGTATCAAAGTTGGTATGATGGTGGTGACTATGGCAAGAATAGGGGACTCAAGGGCTCTATTTCAAGGGTAGAGATATAGTTTCCGAGAGGACACCGGACCGAACCTGTTGTTTTGCGAGTGTCATTAATGTAGAATGACACTGGTATGAGTCTAGGATTTGCTAATGGTATAAACTGAAATGGGTGCTAGTCATGGTCTGATGGTTCCCCATTCATTTGATGCTTCTTGCACTGTTGGGTGGTCACTATGTTATTTAGGATCTCTATACCAAGAGATACTCTATATTTATTATTTTATTTGTTTAATTATCAGGATGCTTTTTCACATCTTCTGGAGGCTTAAGGAGCTATGAGCACCCACTGAATGAGCTGAAGGCTGTGCCGAGGGTGGACAGCTCCGGCGATGTGTGCGGTGCCACCTTCAAAGTTGACTCAGAGTCTAAGAAGGGGACAACCGGTATGCCCAGAGTTGGAAGTGCTGCAAACTGGTCGGAACACTACTAAGTACTAACACCCCCCTGCCCGCCCGCCCGCCCAACGTTTCCATTTTGTTCTTCCCCCACATTTCACCAACTTGTTATGTAAATTGGGTCTGGATGTTATGGTAAACTGTGAGAGAGCCATTTCCGACATTTAATAAACTACTGTCGAAGAAAAAAATAAAGAGCCTCAAAATGCATCATGCAAATTACACCCAGTTTTCTTTAGAAAAGAATTCTTCAAACAGTTTTCTTACAATGACTGAAAGCGTTAAAATATACTATAGATATCACAATATGATACTGCGTATGAAGTTAATTAGCATGGTCATCCCGGAGTCCTCACTCAGTCCTTGACATCTGCAATTCCACCTGGTGTTATCTGAAAAACGTGCTTTTTTTGGTCAAGGAAACTTGTACGGCCCCTTCGTTTTAGCTAGTTACTCTATGTTTACTTATATACTCATATTGCAAAAGACAATATGAAATGCATATGTAAAAGTTTTGAACAATATACTCATATTGTTTAATAGGAAGGATATAGCTTCGCTCTCGGGAAGATTGGGTGCATCAAAGACTTTGCAAACACGCTGCTCTCCTTTGCCCTTCCTGAACATAAGCCGTATTGTTGCAGCATGTGCGAGCACGTGACCTCCTGCAGGCTTCTTTGGGTCTGATATGAACACGCCACCTCCCGGATCAGCAATCACTGCACTCGCCAATTCAAAGTAAAACGCTTTATAAGCATAGCTGTTTCTTTGAATTTGACGAACGAAGGTAAAAAACGTGCTTCGTAGGAGAATACATTATACCTTGGTTGGTCATGTAAACAGCAACATTGAATTCCTCAGCAATTTTAATGAGTCTGGAGAGCATCTGAGCCAACTTTTGCTGAAACCCAAAGCATATATCATGACACCCATCCTTCTCCGAAAGAATACAAAATGATGCTGGACAGTCATAATATATATGTAGTACCTGGCGGTCAGCGAGTTCACCTCTTCCAGTGAAGTCCACTCGAAACAATGCAATCACGGAATCAACAATCTGTGTTCCCATCAGAAACATGTAAGGAAACAATCTGTGTTACCAAATAGTCTTGAAAATTTGTAGTTTTTGACATCACCAGAAGTCTGAAAGGCTCTTCAGCCATCTTTGCTGCCAGACCAAGGAGCAGGTTGTACTGGTGTTCGTATGTGTATGCGCGGGCATATATGATCTTCACGTGTTGTGGGAAAAATAAGGCAGAGAAGAGAGAAGAATTTAGAATCAGACTCAGTTAGGTAAGTACTTTATATGAGATAACGGGAATAAGGTGCTTTACATTGTCAAGAACAGCTCCAGGATCCATGCCAAATCTCTCAGCAATTGGCAGAATGCGATCAGGTCGGCTACAAGTGATTTTAGTTAAGGAAATAAGAGAAACACAATAGAAGATTTTATCTTGAATACTGAAGGAGATCATCAGTACATAAACATTCGACTAGGATACAAAGTTCCCTCGGTGTCGATATAAGCAACCTTTCCATTTCCTCCTTTCATGCTAGTAGGAAGCTGTAATGGGATATTATCAAATGGAGTAATTAGCAATTTGAACCAAGTTCTTATTATTGTGGTTAAAATATAGAATTTCTCATGGATTTCTAGTCATATGGATCAGAAGCAAACCTGAGTAGAAACACACAGAGTATGAGCAAGTTGTGTCTTCCCGGATCTAAGCAAAATGTTCATTGAGAAAGGAATTAGAATGATCAGTTGTTCTAGCAAAAGTTTAGTGATGTTTTCGAGTTTAAATTAAATAAACACCTGAATTCCCCAAAAGCTTCAGTAATTGCAGAAGTTTCTATCCCCCCTAGAGAAATACAAAAAGGTAAAAGATCTCAAAGAAGTTATCAAATGAAGTTCATTACCATGATCTGAACATCTGAGATAAAATCAGATAGAATTATGAAAATTTTACCTCCTAAGAGTTCATCCAGAGCCTGACTTCCAGTTGTAACCCGAACTATTGACTTTCTCTGCAAAAAGAAGTGTTTCAATGTCTGCTCATAGCTAAGCTTTATAATTCATGCACTCCTATCAAGAGGTACAGTGTAACAGCTTTCAGGGAAGTCTTATTTGCAAGATTTGATCATATAATAGTATCTCATGCATGTTGCTAGGTCAGTGGATTTTTGTTTGAAATGAAATACAACTATACAAGGCTTAGTAGGCTTACTTTGAGCAAAGCATCACTCCCAGTAATGTAACCGAAGTTCTGAAAAGAATATCAAAGAAGAAAGTTTAGTCTGTGCATAAATGGATGGACTATCAAAGGATGGTTCAAATTTTCATTGTTTTGACTATCAGGAAATGATATCCTAACCACTATCTTCTCTGCAGCTTCACATATCTTATCAACTTTGGCCTCAGATAGTCCTTTGATTCCTGTCAAGTTCTGCAAATGATACAAAGAGAGATCTAGTCTTAAAACCAAATAATGAACACAGCCAAATTTCAGCAAGGGAAAGAGCCTTCTCACCTTTTTGGTGTGCATCATCAATCCATTGCAGGTGTAGATACCTGCATCCTGAAGCTTCTTCACGTCCCCAGCATTAATTCCATGATTGATCACTGTTTATAAGTTCAACAAACAAGGCTGAATGAAGTTATGCACATGAAAGAGGAACTTTCAATTGTTCAATACTTCAAATGAAGTGACAGAAAAAAACGAGAAAACAAATACTCCATAGAACACAACAACAACTGGAAATTTGCTTCTGCGTTTAAACTACAATATGATAATTTTAATTCAATCACATCTCTAGGCAATTAGGAATGACAATGGATAAGACGAATTACTGAACATGAAACTTCGGCAATCTGCCCCAAAAACTAGAACCCCTATACAGAATTCAATAGAAGCATATAATCTGAAATATCAATAAGTTCAACCACTTCTCTAAGCCATTATGTCTAAATTATGATTACACAAATCACGGGCGATGACATTCCAGCAGTTTAATGTGGAAACCTAGAGCGCCAATCAAAATCAATAGAAGCATTTAAGCCTAGCTACATATCACCATAATCGGAATGATCTGAAAATGAAAACAACGAAGAAATCTGAGCAGCTTGTATCAGGTCAGCCAATATCCAAACAGTCTAGTAAGGATTCACTCCATTTCTGAACGAATTACAGCACGTACTTCACACATTTCAGTAGCAAAAGCTCATCATATATAAAATTGCACCAAATTTTCACATGACGATTCCTCCAAAACAGGAAACAAAATTAGAACGAGGAGATATGAGCTCCATCACATAATTGACTAATCAGTATTCAACCGATCATCCTTGATCTATTCCGAATTTAAAAACAGACCGGAACAGAAGTAGATTCGTAAACCACGGAAAACGATCGAAATTTTGAAGACGCAGTTCGCGAACAGAAAAACACTAAGGAGAAAACGGAAACGGATTAAACAGAGGAGATAATTGAATACAGTAATAACTCCATTACTTACATTTATCAATAGCTTCGAACAGGTCTTCTTCATCGTCGATCTCTTCTCGTTCCACAAGCTGCAGCTGCTCTTCCGATCTGAGCTCGAAGACGGAAAAAAACATCAATAATCCACTGTCTAACGAATTGAAATTGCACGAGAATTCTAAGCAGAAGAGAGTAATTGAGGAATCGAACATTACTTGAACGATTGCATTTCCGGTTATCTCGACTTAGCACCAGAAAGGACTGAAATTTGAAAATTGTAGAGAGAGAGAAGGGAACAGAGTTTGTTGCAACAAAAATCGCGCGGGTTTCAGGCGTGAGAATGAAAATGGGAAGACGAGTCCGCATTTGGGCATTTTTATACCCAGATAAATTTACTCCGGCCATGTCCCGTTTCTACAGTCTCTTTGTTTAAAATAAAATTTGGATGAATATTACTCCGTAATAATCAATTACGGAGTATATATTAAATCTATATTATATATTAGCTTAATAAAATATATTTTCAAAAATTTCTACAAAATAAATTATTTTTGTACTAATAATATGCAATTTAATTTTTAATTAATTAATTCAAGTTTATCTCGATCAACAAAAATAATCTCGTGTCGCATTGTGTAGACTAAAATAATTACAAGTTGTGATGTATCTCAAAAAAAGAATCGGAAATTTTTAATAATTAAAAAATAATACAAAGTAATTAAATTGCTACATCATGAAAAGAAAAAAATCACTCAAATAAACTGAATAAAAACATATTCATCTTTTTCCGTATTTGAGAATTTTTATATTAAAATTTTAATGTACCGTAATATTGTATATTCGTCGTGTACATTTACAAGTTACATAGTGCTCAATTTACACATTTACTTTTCTTACACATTTTGAACATGCACATCATAAAAGTAAAGTATTTGAATATTTGACAATGTTAATTTTTTTGCTAAAAAATTTTATATTTTGTTGCTGAACATGCATAAAAAAGTAAATTATACAAAATCGTTAATTTAAGGTAGTCTCACTCAATGAAAAATGTACTGTATATCATTAAAAAAAATTAGAAAGTGCGCTTGTAAATAAATTATTTTATAATTCTGTTGTGAATATTTATGATAGAGTAAATAAGAAACCAAAATTTAACACGAGGAAATATCGTTTCAAAAAAGAAATTTACAAAAGAAAATCTAATAAATTTATTAATTTAGCATTTTATGTTGACTTTGTAATAATAACTAAAAAGATTGGGAGCGTGCAAAATGAATAATTCGACCGAACCCAAACTTGCAGGCGTGCCAAAGAAATTTGACCTAAACCCGATCAAATTAAAACCTAACCTAACTGATCTGCTAACGTAAGAATTTTTCAAAATTATATACTTTAATATGTAAAAATGTAATAAAAATAAGGTTATTTTTAATATTTCTTATCACTCATTTTTTAAGTATAAACTTATATTTTGAAACTAGTTTTTAATGATATTAAATACTTCGCCTTCGTCCCAAGTAAATCTTCTCATACACTATTACGGTCTCTCGATAACTTATGTTTGTATGTATGTTTTTATTGATCATTTTATAAAATAAAATATTTTTTGTCATGTCTTGTTTTTGTAAAACTTTTGTCATAATTCAGGATAGTATAATTTGTACTTTTTATTTCTTGCCAATTTGTAAATAAAATAATTTCAAAAGAAGAAATTTTACATCTTATTCAAAATAGAAGATTAATTTGGGACAGAGGGAGTAATTATCTTATATTTTCAAAAGTGACAAATATTTAATCTTTTATAATATTAAAAAAAATTTAAATATACTTTTAAAAGTAATGAATATTTGAAATTAAAATATTCTAAGAGGTTTGAAATATATGTATTTTGATTCTATATCAATATTTTTCAATGCAAAATGCAAATGCTAGTTTAATTTAAATGACCTAAAAATAAATTCCATAACCTGTTGAATCGGCGCAAACTCAAAAACATTGAATAATCATGAGTATGTAATTTTCAATTCGAACCCGAACTTACCAAAATGTGATGTGATCGAATCGGAACTCGATCTAACCGATTGATTTCCTAACTTTTTTTAAATAATGTGGCAACATATAAATAGCATCAAATTTTTCGCCCTTTTTAGGTCAGACATAACTAGCCCAAATATTGAGAAACAAATAAAAGACCAACGGATATCCAAAAGAAAAGTTTAAAAATGATTGGCAAATTGTTTAGGGCCGGGCTTTATTGGATTCCAAATATGGACCATGAATTACACAAAGAACACTGTTCATAGCCCACACACTGTGCTAGTTATTTATTTATTTTTGTGAAATTTGCACTAAATAGGACTAAAACATAATGACTTTCCTAATGTAGGACTTAAACTTTTTTATTCCTTAAATAGGACTAAATAATGACCTCGTAGGAGAAATAATGTCCAGTAATGCTATGCATTTAGTTGAATAATGACTACTCCCTCCGTCTCACTGTCTTTGTCCACTTACCTTTTGGCACACCATCCAATGCACTTCTTTAATCCATTTTATCTTGTAATTTGTATATTAAAAAATTATAGAAATTATATATTAATAATCTATATGTTAAGACAAATCAAACAAGATCACACATGACTATATTTAGGCTTACACATTGAGAGAATTTGATGAATCAAAGTGCTTAGATAACAGTTCTAAAAGTCAAAAGTGGACAAAGACAGTGGGACGGAGGTAGTACTTGTTAATGACCAAAAGTCCTACATTGGGAAATAAAAACAAATGGTTCTGTATTGAGAAAGTCATTATATTTTAGTCCTATTTAGGTAAATTTCTCTTTATTTTTTTAATAAAATGATTTATTTACAATCACACATTGTGAAATAAATAATGACGTAAGTTATGTCTTTGTTGAGTGATATTGACTTAAGTTACTGGTGTTGAATGATTCACTCTTTTTTTCTTGTTTAGCAATAAAAAATATAATTGAAAAATTAACAATGTCAAATAGATTATTTTTATTATGTGCATAGTCAAATTGTGTAGAAAAATTAAATACTCCGTATAACAAATGAGAATGTCATCGTCGAGAACTTCTAGAAGATTAAAATATTCTAGGACCAAGTTGTGAAGGAGTACAACGCCAGCAGGCCCGTTGGTATGATACTATGATGAACTGTGACGCAGAGATGGTTCCTAGACACTAGGGACAGGTACACCCCAAAGTCCAAAAGTTTAGTGGCATGTATGCCAACGTCTAGAAGACGTGGCCCCATATGTCCAACGCCGAGGAAATTCTCCTAAAGGCGATGGACTTTTATTTTCAAGCAGAAAAGAGAGTTTTGAAGTTTTTGGACGTTTGAAATTAAACTACTGCAGAAGAGCCTTGAATTCAGCATTGGGTGGACACTAAAGGATAGGGGTAGAAGCAAATCAAACTAATCTTTTCTAATTCCTTCTAGTTTTTCTAGTTCATTCCAATTTCTTGTAGTTCTTTCTAGTTTTTTCTACACTCAACTCTTTTTTCCCATGGTATAAAACATGCCCGAATTCATTTTTTTTACAACTTCTTTTGAATTTCTTCTAGAGTTGGCAAAACGGTCGGTCAGATCGGGTTCGAGTTCGATCACCCTGGGTTCAAGTTACTTCGGGTTTGGGTATGTTCGGGTTCAAGTTGAGAGCTACATATTCATGACTCAATGTCATCTGGTTCGGGTCGACCCAACTTTCATTTTTTTTTTTGAAATTTTAAGTAATTTTTATGACTGATTATCAATATTACGAATAAAAAACTAAATATGCTGAAAATTTTTAAAAATAGAAAGATAATTATGCGATATCATTAAAATTTTGTATGAAAATATAAATTTATACAATAAAAATGAGTAGAATTCAAAGAAATATAATTAAAATCTTATTTTTATAACATTATATTACATATTAAAGCATATGATTTGAAAAATTCTCACATTAGCGGGTCGGTCAGGTCAAGTTCGGGTTCGATCGGGTTTGACCCATTTTTAACGAGTAATTTCGAGTTCGGTCAACTTCGGGTTCAGTCAGCAAAACTTTTTTTCAAAACCCAATATTTTTGAGTTGGGTCTCGAATAAAAAACAAATCGTATCATTTTTTGAAAGGTCTAATTTCTTCTATTTTCCGATGTTTTCTCAATGGGCTATTAGGATTAGAGTTAAAAGCCCAAAAGAGAGCCCTTCACATACATAATCAAATCAAATTCGGAGTACGTAGAAATCGGATTAAAGATTAGAATTAGGCCCCGCTTGGCATCAGCGTTAGAGATTAGCGTTAGCGTTTTGAAAAAGTCATCCGACGATAACCTTTAGCGCTAGCGTTTTCAGAATTAATCTGCACCATTAAAATTTTATCCAAAACACTAGTGTTAATCGAAAAAGCTGTTACCAAACAAAGCCTTATTGTACTCCCTTTTTCCTATATTAATGCTCCACAAATCACAATTGGACCGATCATCAAGATTAAAAAACCAAAATCATTTTTAAGAAAGTGATAAATTTCAAATTATAAAATTCGAATGGATGACAATAATTTCAATTCTGCTGTTTAGTAACACAAAAATATGTAGATTTAAAATTGATAGTGCCAAAAATGAAATAGAATTGGAGAATTCAATTTCATATAAATCAATTGTATTGAATTTTAACTCTAACTCAATTCTAATTCTGTCAATTCCGTATACAAAACGGAGCCTAAATTTTTTTTGCCAAGAAATGAAAAATAAATTTGTGGGCAGCTCTAAAAAGTGAGAAAGAAATGAATAGACAGATGGATAAAGTAGAATCTTATTTTAAAACGATAAGAAAAATATTGCGAAACATTATTATGAGATGGAAGGAAGAGGGGGGTGTATTTCCCATAAAGCCCCTTTGCATAACCAAATCTTCCCTATATAAACGACCCTAGACTCAGCCATCTCACACCAAATGCAACGAGAGCATCTTTCTCATTCATAGCTTTCTTCTTCTATTTCTACTAGTATTATTCTAATAATTATAACTAAAGATTATTCTTATTATTAGGGTTTCTAGTTTCCCTAGTGAAACATGTAGAGAGAGAATAATTAAGGAATATTATCATCATCAAATCATATCATATGGCTTGGAATGGAACGCGGGAGTGCACCTTTACCGGTTGAAGCTGCCAGCATGATCTTATCGGAGCCCCCTGAGGGAAAGATCAGATCATGCCGGCATCTTCACCCGTTACTCGGTTGCACGAAAAACCCTAATTTTATTTTTTCTTGACAAACCCTAAAGATCTCCCGCAATTCTTTTCTTTTCGCTTTCTCCGATGCCGAATCTCTACTTTTATTCATCCCATGTTTCTTGTCTGATTTTATAATGTCGATATATGTTTCCATGGTAAAATGGAAGGATTATGTTTTTATTCATTGATTTACGTGATTTTCTGTCTTTGTTTCCAAGGTAAATAAAACATCATATACTTGAAGAATCTGTGAAGAATATGAAGTTTGCTGTTTTTTCCTGGTAGGAAAAAGCTTGAAGCTTGACAATTTACTCCAATCTAATCTATCCAATTTAGATTGCAGATTTAATTTGGATGAAACGTTTTTTTCCCAATTTAATTTTTTAATTTGTGATCTAAAAAAGAACATTCTCTCTCCAATCTCCAGTGTCATTCATCCATCAACTCAACTGTTTGACAAGTTGCATAATGGGGAAGCAAAAAGACAGAGACAGAGAACGCCTGGAGAGCTCATTATTGTTGTTTTAAAGTCTTTTTTTATTTTTGACCTACGACTTTTTTTTATTTTCTTTTTGCAAGTCCCCAATTTTGACTTAAATAATGTATTACAAGTCACAAAAGAAGATATGTACTATTATCATGTCTCATAATTATAAAGCATCAATGTAATTTTATTTTTTTGTTCTCCCTCTTTCTCCTTGGAAATTTTCAACTCTCATTTGTATTAATGCCTTGTTTTGATATAATACCAAAAATTAGTCTTAATGTTTTGAATAAATTGTTTTAAAAACACTATAGTTAAACGATGCTTCCTTGTATTTTTTTTCAAAATGATATTGTTAATCTTTAATTTTATTCCCAAACAGATTTTAAGTTTAAAAGAATTAGTGAAAGTAATTGGGAGGAAATTAAAGTACAAAATTCATAAAATTCTCAAAGTCTAAAAGAAAACACTTTATTATTGCTATTTTTCTTTGTTTGAATCTAAACTTTTTTAAAAAGAGATTTGTTTTGAATGTTTTACAGATCTATAGCTTATTCCCAACAAATTTAAAATTAGGGTTTAATTTTGTTACATGGTCCCAAGTTGACATGTGATGGACATGGACGTAGCTAGGTGTTTGTACAAGTGAGTAATGACAAATTACAACTATGGGTCTATGGAAGGTTAAAGAAAGGGTACCCCTAGGGGGTAGGGTTGGGGGATACCCCTAGGGGGTAGGGTTGGGGTTGGGGTGGGGGTGGGGTATGATCTCAAGATCCGAATGACAGAAACGAAACAGTGAATTGAAACAAAAGTGGTGTCCTATTTGAAGATTCCATTATCATCTAAATACATCAACAAGAGCCAAATCTCTCCCTATCTAACGTACCTCTAAACGTTTATTTATGCCTTTTTTTTGCATGACATTTTTTTCTGAAAAAATCTATGTGTATTTCAAAAACTTTACCTTGACATAAAATATCATCGGAAATTTGTAGTTGCACTAAAAATTTATGTTAATGTAAGCTATCAAAATATGAATGTAAATTTTTTGGGTACAATTAATATTTAGGATTCACCTACGGCAAGGTTGTTCATTTGAAACTTCTCCGGTGTTCCAAATAGAAAATTAATATTCCCTCCGTTTGCAAAAAGACTTCCCATTTTTATTTGAGGCAAAAATAAGGAAGTGTTAAATTATAATTGATTTCCAATTTTGTCCCTGATGTGATTGGTAAAAGTAAGATGTGATGTATAAATTATTAGAGAAAAAGTATGATGTGATAGATAGGGTATGAAAAAGTAAGAGTAAAAGTGGGTTTTTAATAGAAAAGGGAAGTATTTTGTTGGAAGTGGAAAAAATGAAATAGGAAGTATTTTTGAGAAAGGAGGTCGTAATTTTTATCGCCTTAACCTCTCCCTAAACTCGACACAGCTCCCTATCTCAGCCCGACCCCTACACCCCCACTCTAGACCCCCTTTAACTCCATCCAAATGTGTGATTATGATGCAATACATAATGTTCACACATTTTGAGGAAGTAAAAGGAGAGCCTAAAGTGGGGCGCATGGGTGGGGTGGGGTGGGATGCGGGGAATTAGATATGGGAGCAGGAACTATCACTTTTACAAATGAAGAATCGAAAGAGTTCCAAATGAACGAGTGTCATACACCAGTATCCAGTGTCAGCGTAACCTTGGAAATTCAACTAGCATGATTTTTCTTTAGTTTTTTTTTTTCAAAATACAATTCAAAATTTATTTTTTAATTGAATTAAATTAGCATTGGCTGGGTTTTTGGAGGGTTAGAGATAAGATCATAAGAATGACTTTAATTATGAAGAGATTCAAATGAAAAATAAACAAAAATCCAATGCTTTCTTTAATCTGTGGCAGTTTGTGTATCCCATATTTACAGCAAGATTTGGTGTAACACATTAAATGCGGGGGTCTGACTTGATGATGATTTTTACCCGTTACTTGTAACAACTCGATCCGAAGTACACCACACATGCGTTAAGATCTCGTTTTGGACTGTTTTCGAGTTTAAATCTTATCAATGCCATTAGGATTCAAATTAAATCTTTTAAAATTACACTTTCACACATAAAGAAGTATGTAGAATTTTTGACATGGTTGGCTTCAAAATATGTTCTCCATCCATTTGGAAAAACCCTTCCCATTTGATTTGTGGACAAAAATAAGAAAGTGTTAAATTATAGTTGATTTCCAATTTTGCCCCTGATGTGATGGGTAAAAGTAAGATGTGATAAATAGATTATTAGAGAAAAATTATGATGTGATAGGTAGGGTATGAAAAAGTAAGGGTAAAAGTGGTTTTTTAATAGAAAGGGAAAGTGTTTTATTGAAAGTGAAAAAAATGAAAGAGAAAATGTTTTTGAGAACGGAGGGAGTAGTTTTTTATGTTTATCCTTAAATATGAGCAAAACATGTATCGCATCTCAAAGATAGAAGTTGCCATTTTTCCTATTATGTCATTCATTTGACACAGTATTGACAACTAATGTAGCACGTCACTGCGATGACGACAGTGTAAATTGTGATGCTAGTATAGGCGAAAATCATCAGGAGCGGTGGTGATAGAACTTGAGATGTGTATGGAGAACTCGATTGGGTAATAAGACACTTGGGCTGAACCACATTAAAAAACTGAATCCAATCGATTAGTTAGTTTAACTCAAGAGCTTATATACCGGATTATTTTACTATTGGACTTCCGATGTGGGATGAACTCTAACACTCCCTCTCAAGTGGACAACCGGGTCATTTTGAATCTAACCGGTTGACCACTTGCAAATGAACTCTTCTTCCCTTGATTTTTTTTAGCGCCAATACCTAAAGGACCACAAGCTGCTGGGTATGGACTTCCAGACGAGCAATCGTGTTAAACGGGCCACAGGCCGTTGGATACATACTCCATACGGACAACTGGGCTAAAGACAAACGGGCCGCTAGGAATAAACGTCTAGATGGCACCTTGACAAACGAGGTGTGCCAAAACCTGCTCCGATATCATGATAAAGTTTAGGATGGAGTATGGACAACTGGATTGAACTATAAGACACTTGGGCTGAACCACATTAAAAGATTGAATCCAATCGATTAGTTAGTTTAACTCAAGAGCTTAGAAACCGGATTATTTTACTATTGGACTTCCGATGTGGGATGCACTCTAATAGGTGGTGTCGATGGTGACAGTGAAAAATAAACAGTCAGAATGGTGAGTTTTGACCGCAGCGCCGCAGCGGTGACTGAGATTCAAGTGATATGGCGGGGACATGGCAATGTTGGCGGTAGTGGGCGTTGATGTCGGCAAAAGGGATGGCGCGTGGAGATAGAGCTGTGCGAGAATTGTATAGATGAGTTGTGCGCTAAATATTGTGATTTTCCGGTAACGGCCATTAACTCTTATGTTGCTCGTTAACCTTTTTATACGGAGTATAAAATAAATACGGAGTTGTGATTCCATGATACTAAGGTCGACATGTGACATGTAGCTAAACCTTCCCACATTTTTAGTGTGTCGATATGGTGATCTTTAATTTTTCAAAGAGTCCAATTCATTTATGTTATTTATATACTAAGATTTAGAAAATGAGTGTGAATCTTAGAACCATGCAAAAATTTGTTTGAGTCAGAGCCGGCCCTGGAAAATAAAAAATAAAATTGGCTCGGTCTGAAATTTATATTTGGGACCTACTTTATATTTTTTTGAACACTTATGCTTTAAAATTAATATCGAATTTAAAAATATTAACCTCTAAAATTTTAGGAGCCATGTAAGGTTGGTCACCTTGCACACCCTTTGGACTCGTTTGAATCATTTTGAAAGGGACATAGCATTAACTTTTATACACGTATTCAGTAAAATGAATTGGAAATAATATTTAATGGATGACTAATAAGATTCTTTCCCTTTTGTAACGCTAAAGGTCAATTTGGTTCATGATTTACGGAGTATAAAGAAAAGAAATTATTTCCTCCTTCTCTAAATATTTTTCTATTTTTGATTTTTTTGGTCAAAATTAATAAACTTTGACTCCAAACTAAATAAAAGTGATATTAAATTTTTTAAACATATTAACTTTATTTTTTATAATTTTAGACCTACAATCAAATAATTTGAATTGAAAATGAAGCCGGTCAAGCCTCGTAAACAGAAACATGAAGAATGTTTTAGGACGGATGGAGTTATAGTTACTCTCCGTTTCTTAAAGTACTATCTCTTCTATTTTTGTCTCTTTCTCCAAAACACTTCTGTTTTTTATTTTAAAAAACCATTTTTACCTATATTTGTTTTACCATATCAATCACATCATACTTTTGACTACTAACATATCCATTACATCTTACTTTTACTTATAACATCAAAATACAATTAGAAAGTCAACTCTAAATAAACCTTTCTTATTTTTGTATAAAATTATTAAAGGAAGTATGTATTCGAAGTGAGTTTTATTTCTACCCATTCTCCATCCACCCTCTAATTTTAATTTTCTTACCTCCATACCACATGTTTATGTATGGAGGGCATGGATGGTAGCAAGGGTGAGGGATTTTTAGCATTTTCCCAGTATATTATTGGGACCAATCTAACTCATTTGAGTAAAAAGTGAGTTGTATCTCATACTCCCTCCGTCTCAATTTATAGTGTCTATTTCGATTTATGATGTTTCAATGAAACTATTTTCAAATCATTTTATATAACAAATAGGATAGATTTAAAAAATAAAAATTACATATTAAAATACTACATCAAAAGATATACAAAACTAGTAGTGACAATAATATTTTATTTTATCAAATTGATAATGAAAATAGAAAAAGAAAATGAATAAAGTTTCACCATGTGAATAGTAAACAAGCATTATAAATTGAGACAGAGGAAGTAAAATTTAGGATGAGTATGGACAACTAGACTCGGAATAAGACATTTGGCCGGGTTAAACCACATTAAAAGATTGAATCTATTTGATTAGTTAGTTCAATTCAAGAGGTTATATACCGATTATTTTGCTCTTGAACTTCCGATGTGCGATGACACTAACACTTCTACTCAGTGGACAACGAGGTTATTTTAAATCTAACCGATTGACCACTTGCAAATAAACTCTTATTCCCTTAGTTTTTTTGAGCGCCAACACCTAAAGGACTACGAGCCGCTGGGTATGGACTTCCCGGCGAGCAATCGTGTTAAACGGGCCACAGGCCGTTAGGTACATACATCATACGGAAAACTGGGCTAAAGACTAACGGGCCGCTTAAAATGAACGTCTAGACGGACACCATGACAAACGAGGTGGGCCAAAAGCTGCTCCGATACCATGATAAAATTTAGGATGGGTATGGACAACTAGATCCGGAATAAGACACTTGGGTTGAACAACATTAAAAGATTGAATTCAATCGATTAGTTTGTTCAACTCAAGAACTTATATATCGATTATTTTATTCTTGAATTTCTGATATGGGATGACACTCTAAGAGTATCTCAGTAAAATTTGGATGATACATATAGGCAATTAACATTGATGCATGCATAGGCTATAGCTAGGTAAGATGGTTGACCCAAATTGGAGAATATTATTAGCCAGCCAGGAAGCCAGCCATTGGTAAGCTTAAGGCTAGGCAAGGGGAACTGAACTGGTTAGTAATAGTGGGCGGTTAGTTAGCCTGGGCAATGAATTAAATTAAGGAGCCCGTTGGGTG
Organism: Cuscuta australis; assembly: GCA_003260385.1. Lineage (NCBI taxonomy): Eukaryota > Viridiplantae > Streptophyta > Magnoliopsida > Solanales > Convolvulaceae > Cuscuta > Cuscuta australis. Next base: position 1,348,177 of record NQVE01000209.1, on the reverse strand, counting down.
GCTATAGGTAGCTGCTAGCTCAGCTCAGTGGGACGACGACAGCCCCCCCCCCCCCCCCCCCCCGCCCTTTACAGAACTTAAACATGCCTAAAACGCCATTTTTAATACATGCATGAGATGTCAATATCTGTCTGTCTAATTGGCTGCAGTCTACATTTTCTCTCTCTGGTGTGGACGTCTTATAGCCAGGTCTACCTCCCTAGCTAGCTTCCTAGGCCTACTTTAATTTAAACTTTCTTAAAACAAAAAAGATGTGCATCTCCCAGAGCACTCTCTAAGATCCGGTTTGATGATCACTGTGAGGAGGTAAATTGAACTTTAATCGTAGATTTTGTGGCAATGAATGGAGCCTGCACATTCTACTTGCAGAGGCCCTATATATGTTTAGCATAGTTGCTTCTTAACGCAGTTGTTAGGAATCACATGTCTTGCCCCCACAGACTCCTTACCTTTGCCAACTGCGCAATACTCAGCGGCAAACTTTCTTTAAACAAAATATGCCAGCATGCATGGGTAGCTCAACTGGTCCAACGAGCTAGAGAATGTCAAGCCCATAAATCTTGGTCTCCTCATACTCGCCCTGAGAGTTATTTGAGAAGAGAAAAATGAAACGTAACAAAAGTGTCGAAGTTCTTACATTAGACTTTATAATTAAATACCACTAGCATATATACAAAAACGATGAAACTTTTGAGTTAGAAAGTGAATCCTGACTTTGTATGCAAGTGATTAATTTTATCAAAAAAGATACATTATACTATTTTTGTTAGAATTAAAACACGTTTTTAACACTTATTAACCATTTGAACTACAGTCTCGAGCTATTTTAATGAAAAAAGATAAACCTCATCCCTGAAATCTCTTTAATCGGTCCAAAAGGTGGAATCGTCCACCCAAGGCGCCTGAAATCTTTTTAATGTAATTATAGGAGACAACGTAGCTAGTTAGAGTAGGAGCTGCACCACTTCATAGCTACCTGTGTGCCTGCACATGAAAAGCCCCAATTAAGACATACCTTTCGCTGTTGGCCGGGTTAATTACAGTATAAATTGTCAAAATTTCAATGAGTTTTAACGACACCATATTTATATTTGACCAGTTATTGCCGCTGCACCAAGAATGTTGAATTTGAAATTGAAAAATTCTCATATGGCTTTTTTATTTCGGAGGTACCCGAACTTTGAGACGGTGTCTTATCTTAAACTCGTAACAAAGAAGATATCTCATCTTTTAAAAAAAAGTAACAAAGCATACCACTTGTCGGAATTTGGAAAAATCTAGCCGGTGAGTGAACATATGGCATTCCACTTTGCTTCCTAGTGTGCATGTGGCATTTCATATGATTCCCAAATTCACTTGTACTTCCTTCATCATAATATGATTTTCTTGGTCACTATTTACTTGATCAAACTTTAATTACCTTATTTATCTATTTTTGTTAGTTCTTTAATAAAATAATATAGTCATGTCACTCACTTCTTGTTTTGTAGAACTTTTGATATAGTTTAAAAATATATAATTTTTATTTTTTAAGTTTACATCTATAATCAAATAAATTGGATTAAAAATAATTTCAGTCAAACCTTATAAACAGAACTGGAAAGATCATTTTAGGACGGAGGGCGTAACTTATTTTGTACGTGAATAAAACTTTGTACTTGATATACCACACACTTTTTAGTGTATAAACAAGAAATAAATGAATAAAAATGTGTAGTATCCCTACTAGGGATACCAAATAGTTAAATATACACCATACTAGGCATACTAACACATTTGGGGTACACGGGATGTAAATCTACACCATTGCTAGAGATATCGCACAATTTTATTCAACTTTGGTTCAAAAAAATGATAGGGTGTGTTAAGCTAAGAGAATTTATGCATTTTAAAAAAATATAGGACTAATGGTATACTTTAGAAAATTTGGGTGAGTATTTCAGATATTTTAACATATTCCTAAAACAACTTCTACCCGCAATAAACACTGAAATGGGTGAGTATTTCAGATATTTTAAATGAGGTTGAATTGTTTTGAGGGATGTGCAAAAAATTAGAGCGGTTATTACGAAATAGGGTAATTGAGTAATTAAAGTAATCAGAAAACGTAAATACACACAAATTTAACGTGGTTTACCAACATTGTGTTGTCTACGTCCACATGCAAGAACAGAGGCGGATTCTATTATGACAGAGGTTCCAGAGTACAAAATTCTTGTGTCCTACCACTATATAAATAGGCACACAAAAACGGGCTAGGCCCAATACAATAATTAGAGCCCAATACAACAACATATCATACCGTCGGGCCGGGGGCGAGACCCCGTTTACTAATCTGCATAGCGGCAACAAAATACAGAAAGACATATTAACAAGAGCGAAAGTATTTTGTGAAAGAGAAGAAGTAGTACGTAATACATTTGTTAATAAGACATATCATTAAAACATGAGAGTAGTTAGTTCACAAAAACTTCAGTTTTTGTATACATTTTGGTTAGATAATTAAGTATTTACAGCAATAGATTATGAGCGTATTAGGTGTTTTACAACATTCAGAATAATGTTTTCGATCATTCGAATATTCGATACGAAAATGGTGTTTTAGGTCCCGTTTGGATTGAATTTAAAGCTTTAAATTTATTAGGCCTTCCATCTCGCGACGTACTCATCTCCCCCCGATGTCCAAAATGTTTCTGCTTAACCACTCGAGTTATATTTGAACCCGTGACAAGCTAATTAAGTTAGATCAACTAATAATACCGGTAATTAAGTAAATTTATTTAAAGCAAAATTATTGTGATTATCACATATATATATATCACTCTCTCCGTTTCTGAGTATTTATCTACTTTAGATTTTTTCGATCAAAATTGATAAATTTTGACATTTAATTACATAAAAATGATACTCCGTATTTGATATTAATACAAAAAAAAGATTTATTATACTCCCTTCATTATCCCACAAAACCATTCTCCTTTCTTTTTTTCATTCATCCCAAAAAACTCTTCTCTTTTCTATTAAAAAGTCATTTTTACCCCTATTAATTCTTAATCTACTTATCATATTACATTTTTCACTTTTAATCTACTCATCGCATCATACTTTATCCATCACATCAAAGGATATTTTTGGAAACTCAACACCAAAATACACTTTCCTTAAATCATTTAAAAGTCAAAATGAAAAGTTTTTTAAGGGACGGAGGGAGTATCAAATATTTTTAAAATATTATTTTATCTAATTAATATGCAATATACATTTGATTTAATTGTTGGTCAAAGGTTGAAAACCGTTGACTGAAAAAAGTTAAAACTGGACAAAAATTCAGGGACGAAGGTAGTACGTTATATTAATATCTCCATTCCTGAGTATTTTTCTAGTTTTAGTTTTTCTGGAATCAATTATTTTAAATATTTGTCTTATAATTAAATAGAACTAATATGGTATATTAATTAGATTATACACTATTTTGAAAATATTATACTTGTATAAACAAATCTAATAAATATTTTTTTTTGTCAATATCAAATGAATATCAGTTTTATTTTATTAATGATCAAAGTTTATCAATTTCAACTAGCTGTAAAAAAATCAAAACTATACAAATTATTATTATTATTATTATTATTATTATTATTATTATTATTATTATATTATTATTATTATTATTATTATTATTATTATTATTATTATTATTATTATTATTATTATTATTATTATTATTGTTATTATTAGTGTTAGTAGGTACTACCTCCGTCCCATTCTCTTTGTCCACTTTTAACTTTTAGAACTGTTCATCTAAGCATTTTGACTCATCAAATTCTCTCAATGTGTAAGCCTAAATATAGTCATGTGTGATCTTGTTTGATTTGTCTTAAATATAGATTATTAATATATAATTTCTATAATTTTTTAATATACAAATTACAAGATAAAATGGATTAAAAAAGTGAATAATGTGCCAAAAGGTAAGTGGACAAATACAGTGTGATGGAGGTAGTATTTAATTTGCTGTCAATGTACTTTAAAAAGCAAAACCAGGGCATTAGGGAGTGGGGGGTATGTCTTGTTGTTTTATAGTTAGGGGGGTATACATAAATGGGAGAGATTCGACGTAGCTTTCCTTTGTTTGAGTAACTCAAAGTATGCATTTGAGGACATTGTAAATGGACCCTTGAATTAGTTGTGACCCTTGACACTTTGCTTATAAAGGAAATGAGATGTAAGATGAGGTTTGAGTTCTAGGGTTTGTTGCCCTCCAAAGATGGGGTATAAATGTATCCATGGTCCCCTCGTGCATGCATGCACATGAACCCTCCGGTCCCACTCGAGATATTTTTCATGATTCAATTCAAGTGACTTCAACTTATTATTCATGGCTAAATATTACTCCATCCCACTCGATCAAAAAGATCTACTCATTTTATTTTTTGCGTATTTCATAAAATAATTTTATCTCGACTCGAATGCAAAAAAAATATTAAAGTAACTTTTACGCACAATAAATGTAAATATAGTAAATTTTAGGCATTTTAGATTGGATAGAAGTGTTTTATGGGATGCAGAGAAAAGAAAAAATGTAAATCTTTTTGGGACGTAGAGAGAAATATCGTCGTCTCAGTTATTGTTCAGGTCTCTCGATATTTTTTGTTTATTTATGTCATACTTTCATAGATTATTTGATAATATAAAATAGTATTCACTCTAGTTGAACTACTCCTTAATTAAAAGAGCACTAACATGTTTCTCATAATTTCCCCATACTATAAAATACAAATTGAATTTCCCCATGTATATATCTATTGCCAGCTAGCAATCGACTTCAGTTTTGATTTCGATCAATTTTTTTTAAAATTACAGTACTAGCCAGTTGGATTTTTTTTTTACTTTTGTTATCAACCTTAGCTTGTTTTGGTTTTAAAATTTTGAATTATTATACTTCATAGTACTCTAAGTGAATACGATATTGCAAAAACAGAAAAAAAAATAGAATTATGTTTATTATTAGCGCATTCCACATGGGATTCAATTTTGGTTCTAGAGTTTATCAAAGTAATCAATTAGACTCTTAAGGGGTGTATTCAATTCATATTTTAAAATATTTTGATAGATTATTTAGAATTTATGGATTATATAAAATCAAAGAATTGTTTTAAGTCTACGTAGAATTAGATAGATTATGATGTATTTTTCAATAGGATTTTATTGTATTATTATTTATTATCTATAAATTATTTTTTCTTTTTCCTTTATTCCTTCTTTTTTGTTCTTTTTCTTCTTCTCCACCAGCGCAGATCTGTTCAATTTTTTCCTCCATCTTTTGTCTCATCATTTTTCTTCTTTTTTAATTTTGTTCTTTTTCTTCCTCCCCTCCTCCTTCCTTTTTCTTCTCCACCTTCTTTCTTCTGTGTCTACTCTCTCAATCTATCATTTTTCTTCTTTTTTAAATCTCTCATTAGATTTAAAAAGATTATTTAAAATCTCTGTTGAATACCTACAGATTTTAAATGATATCTTAAAATCCCAATTAATTACCCACGGATTTTTAAAATCCAAAAAAATCTTACAGAGTCTCGAATGAATACACCCTCCTTATTTTATACTCCTTATTTAATAAATTTCAACTAGTTAAATGAATTATAGGTACCAAATTTTCAAATTAGTTTACTACACCCTAATAAAAAACGATAAAAGAATCAAGCAAAATAATTAAATTTAGTTTTAAGAGAAATTTACCTAAATAGGACTAAAACATAATGACTTTCCCAATATAGGATCATATGTTTTTATTTCCCAATGTAGGACTTTTGGTCATTATCAAGTAGTCATTATTCAAGTAAATGTCCATCATTAGAGGACACTATTCCTCTCACTAGGTCATTATTAAGTCATATTTAGAAAATAAAAAAGTTTAAGTCCTACATTGGGAAAGTCATTATGTTTTAGTCTTATTTTTTACTAATTTTAAGAGACGTGAGGAGGGAGGTAAAGGTTGATCCTCCGTCCGTGATAGCCATCTAGTCATGACATTGCTTTTATCCTCTTTTCTTATTTAACCAATTAAATACTTGCTCCGTCCCAAAAAGAATAGGATGGTTTGACATTTTAGGAAATTAAGGGAGAGATATTTTGATATTGAATTTCCAAAAATACCCTTGATGTGATGAGTAAAAGTAGGATGTGATGGGTAGATTATTAGAAAAAAGGTATGATGTGATAGGTAGGGTATGAAAAAGTAAGGGGTAAAAGTGGTTTTTTAATAGAAATGTAACGGACTTTACGGGACGCAGTTTTTTCTAAACGTAACAAACTTTTTGGGACGTAGGGAGTAATTTATATCTTCATCCATCATTTTAAAGTCATACCTTTCTTCCAAATTCCATAACACACTCGTATATTTTTTCACTTACGATTAGGGCGGTAAATGGATAACCAAAAATTCGATTACCATTTGCATCCATATCCGTTTATATGAAAAATATCCGCATCCGTTAAAAGCGGTTATTATCCGTATCCGATTAAGGATATGTGATTGCTAAACGGATACGGATTTGGTAATCATACATTCAATCCGTTTATAATCCGGTCTACATTGACATCCGTTTAAATAACCGTTTATTCGTGTATCCGATCCATTATATATAGTTTTTCCTAATTCTTATTTTTATATTTTTTCTCTCTATTGATATTGAAAAGTGTAAGACATTTTTATATGCAAAACATATGTGTAGATACATAAAAATATGTGTAGACATATAAAAATATGTGTATATATGTACTGTGTATATCTTTTTTTAATTTGAAGTCATTGTAGAATATCATAAATTATTTAAAAAGAAGAAAATAATTATCCCATAAAAAATTATACTACCTCCGTCCAAAAAGATTTACACGTTTTGACTAAAGATTTACAAGTTCATCTATCCAAATTTCTCCGTCAAGTTCATCATCATCATCATCAGTCCACCACCACCATTTCCATCTTCTTCGTTCTTCCTCCTCCGCTTCTTTTTCTTTTTCTTCTCCTCTTCCTCCTCCTCCTCCTTCCACTTTCGATCTTCCGGTCCCCCACCCCTCACCCTTATTTCTTCTTCTTCTCCTTCTATTATTATTGTTGTTGTTGTTGTTGTTGTTGTTGTTGTTGTTGTTGTTGTTGTTGTTGTTATTTTTGTTATTGTTATCATCATCATCATCATCATTTTTTTTATTTTAAAAAAAATCACCATTCTTATTATGGGGGGGGGGTGACTGGGAGTACTTCCAGTCTCCTGTTGGTATGTTTTTTTATAATTCAAGGTATCTGGGAATATATTTTCAAAATCGGAGGTATCCGGTAGTTCTTACCACAAAATACAGGGTACTTGGCATTCTATATTTTCGTTTTAAAGCATTTTTAACATTATAATTTATAAATCATATTTAGATGAAAATATCGAATTTTTTAGTAGCTCCCATACCCATCATGGGTGGTATATGTTCAAATTAATCTTAATCTCTTAAGCGCAATAAATATATCATACAATCTGTTATACGGTACCTCTCGTAGATCCACGGCGAGTACATCTAGCCCCCACCATAGTCCCAAAATTGATGGTTCCTACTCCCTTTTATGATTGACATAATAGCCACACATTCGGAGGATACACTTAGGCTGTATTTGGTTGGAGGTAGGTAAAGATTTACTTTCTCCGTCCTATAAAACATGAGAGTTTTGATTTTGAAGAGGGATTTAAGGAGAGTGTATTTTGGTATTGAATTTCCAAAAATGTCCTTTGATGTGGTGGGTAAAAGTATGATTTGATGGATAAATTATTAGTAAAAAGGTATGATGTGATAGGTAGGATATGAAAAAGTAAGAGGTAAAAGTGACTTTTTAATATAAATGAGAGGTGTTTTTTGGGACGGATGAAAAAAGAAAGGAGAAAGGTTTTTAGGAACGGAGGGAGTATTAGATAGATAAAAGTAGGTAATTGAAGGTAGGTAAAGTAAGATAGGTAAAATAAGGTAAGAAGTTAAAAAATTGTGTTTGGATATTTATTGGGGAATGTGAGGTTGGCAAAAAAATAAAATTACTTAAATACCCTTGTGCTTGTTTTTCAAATTCCTTCCTTCTCCAAACATCGTTGAGAAAACATTCACGTATGTTCTGGTTTATCGGAGAATCAACGGACATCTTTATTTTACTGTTCGGAGGTAAGATTATCTCCCTTCACCTCCTCTCACCTCTCTCAATTTTTTCTCCCGAACAAGCTAAGGTACCTTCAAAACCTAACTTCATCCTACCTCGATCTACCTTAAACCAAACACAACCTTAGGGTGAGGCTGGGGTGGGGGGGGGGCAAGTAGTGAGACTGGAGGGTTTAGGAAGTAGATTAGGATAGGTAAAAACCATCAATTTTGTGAAAAGAGTATCGAATATATTCCAAAAACACAATAGCACCACTAATAACTCTACATTTTAAGAGATTTTTTTTGGGGGTGGGGGGGGGGGGGGGGTGGGGGTGACTGGGAGTACAGCCATTACCCATTGTTTCCTAACTCTTGCCAGGCCCCGTCCCAAGTCTAGAAGGACTAACTCATAGGTTGGATTAAATCGAGTGGGCCCATCTATTTTTCGCTTTTCAAAAAGACCCTTATTTTAAATAGGCCCTTTCAAACATCCATTTAAAGCAAGCCGGCCCTTATATCGAAGAGGCCCATTTTTCATAGGTCGGATTTAATAGTCTTTGGAAGTCGTCTTTCAGTTTTCATTGTTTTGATACAGGCCCTTATTTCAGTTACAAATTCATGGGCCGAAATAGGTACGGAGTATGAAGTAGGATAGTAATTTTTTTTTCAGTTCTTTCTAATTTTTACTTTTTTAAATTCATTTTAATTTCTTCTAATTTTATCCTATTTTTTCAACTATTCTTATTTCTTTAAAACTTTTCTAATTTCCCCAAACAATGACTTAAAAATGATGTATTTTTAAAGTCATTATTATTATTTAAATTTGTCTGCTTTTATTCTTTTTTCTTATGTCATTATCTTCGCATTTCACACCATTATTATATTTTCTTCCACTTTTTAATATAAATAATGTGCTTTTCATAAAAATGACCTTTATTTTTGTTTATTAATTTACTAGCATTTTTATGCGCGTTGCGCAGATTGTAATGTCCGATCAAGGTTTACTTAATATCAATTCCAAGAATGTTGGGAATAACATTAAGATATAAAAGATATTTAAAGTTGATCGACATGGTTGATATATTCCAAATTCATAATAAGGTTATCTGACAAATAACATGATTTTTGCATGTATGAATTTTGATATCAAATTTTGTTCATACGACGCCCATGTCAACACGATGAGGTTTTTATTTGAATTATATACCCTTGTATATTTAGAAGACATTGTGTAAAAATAGAGTACTAGAGTAAATAATGTATTTAAATGAGCATAGTGTAGTCTCAAATTTTACATCTTTTTCTAATTCCAACAATGAGGTAATGTGCATGCAGTTGTTTTTGGACGATTAAAAATTTTGAAATAATCATGAACCATGAGCATACTCTTTGAGGACCAAAAATGAAGTTTTAAAATGTATACTACCAAGTATGACTTAATAATACAAAAAATGCGATGTTTAAACGTATAATGAACTTTTTTATGACAAGAATTTATACAATGAAGAATAGAATTAGATGTGAGCTATTAATTTTTTTAGTCCTTTTTTTTTAACCCCTCTCATTGTAAATAAATTAGGTCTCTAATAATGAATTTTTAAATTCACTTTCACTTGTTGCCATAAATTTATTTAAATTTTTTATGCAATAGAAACACTTATAGAAAAAGCATCATTAGTTATTGTTTGTTTATCATATGACATTCAAAGGGCAATTATTTCTCCACTATTTGTCATTGCGAGAAGCTGAGAACCTTAATATTAAAAAAGTTATACATTAAATGAGAATAATTAACAATATATGTCCCTCTATGATTGCGAGATTATAAGTGATTCATTTACGAGATTAAAATGCCTCTTGATCCAAAAACACATAAAACCTATACTTATTGAGATTGAACCTTAAGTCTCTAATGTCGTGTTTTTCAACAACTATCACTTTGCATGTCTATTCAACCTTATTGTCTTTAATATGGCTAATCATTTTGTTGTTGCCATTCCTACTTTTAAAAAAACATTATACTAAAACAAGGAAACATGATTTGATACTGATACAATTTGATAATAATTGATCTTATTGAAAAAAAATAAAAGATACATCCCTATATATAGAAATTATAAGAGAGAATTCTAATTTAAGTAGGAGAAGAATTATAGTAACAATAAATAAGAAAATAATATAATAAGGAAAGTAATAAATAATAATAATAATAATAATATTCTATTTTCTAATACATTTATCACTCATAATATCCCTCTGCAACCTGATAATCGGTAATGAGGGGCAACTTGGAGTACAGGTACTGGAATATAGTCGGTGGTAGCAGTTTTGTGAGGATAACGTATAGAAGTAGAGAGCCAGAACTTCATTGCATGATGAATGAGCTTGAGCTACGTTAGCTAAGTTTTTCTCTGGTGAGACTGTTCGCGATTGGAGCAAGGGGCAGAGAGTTTCTTTTTTTCTTCTTTTGGCCGTTCTCTGTTTCTCTATCGCTTTTTTTGATCTCGAACTCTAGAAGAAAATACAAACAAATTTATCTTTCCCATTTTTCAATCACGCAAATGATTTGTTTTTAGAAGAGAGAAATATTGAATTTTTTGGAGAGAAAGAGGGAGATAATGGACGATGGCTTTTGGTCGGTGACGCCATACTGTCGGACAACCGCCGTGAATAGAGACCGGCTATGTGCTCGGTCGGAAAAAGGAAGGACTAGGTTTTTGAGAACCTTAGCTTTGACACCATGATATAATTTAAGAATAATTGGTCGGAATACAAGAGGGAATTATAATCTAAGTAGGAGAAGAATTACGGAGTATAATCTAAGTGGGAGAAGAATTATACTAATAATACCATAAGAAAATAATATAATAAGAAAAGTAATAAATAGTATTCTATTTCCTAATGCATCTATTAGATACAAATCATTATTTATTCAAAGACTGTAAAATGATTCCTTCCATAGGATTTCTTTTATACAAGTCATTTTGTAGGATATTCATTTTTCATATAACAAATTAAAACTTTCTACGTTCCAATTTAATTTTAAGATGATTCTTCTATGGACAAATTTATACTCCATACGTTCCAATTCTTGAGTCGAACCTATAATTTTTCTTTAAAAAATCTCTCTTTTGCGAAAAATAGATACAAAAAATCAAGATTTATGGTAACCCAAAAAAGACTTATTTTTTAAAACCAGCTTAAATGAAAACACTTTTCTCTTAATGAAATCATTTCATTCTTTATGAAACACTTCTGTGTATATAAATTAAAACTTCCTACGTTACAATTTGATTGGTAAACTCATTCTTCTAGAGAGAAATTAAATTTCTCCAAGTCCCAATTTTTTAGTCATACACTCGTACCTATTATTATTTTAGAAAAAAAAACGTTATTTATTTTTAATAGTGGACACAATCAACTAATATTTCTGGCAACCCAAAAAACACTAAATAATTTTAAAATAAACTTAAATGAAAATGATTCTTCCTAAATGAAAATTTTTCATTCTTATGAAATTATTTAAAAAATTATACTCCGTAGTGTTTAAAAAAATCATGAGAATTGAACATGTGGTGAATGAAGGTCATTTTGAATCATTTTTCGTTTATCATTTGATAAATAAAGACTTCATACGTCCCAAATTAATTTGTAAAAGTATATTTATTTTGTTCAACAAATTTATTGATGAATGGATTCAAATGAGCTTAATTGAAAATGTTTCAGCCTAAGTGTGTGTGTGTGTGTATCTAAATACATATCATTTTGAAGGATTTTTATCTATATAAAAAATTAAAACTACCTATATCCCAAGTTCATTTGTAAACTTAACCTTTAAGGGAAAGATTTAACTCCCCACGTCCCAATTTTTGACTCGTACCTATACTGTTATTAAAAAAACCTCATTTACTATGACTAGTGGATACAAATAACCAAGAATTGTGGTAACCCAAAAAAGACCATTTTTTAGGAAATAACTTAAATGAAAACACTTCTCCCTAAATAAAATTATTTCATTCTTTTGAAACACTTCGGCCTAAAAAAATGTCTATGCCCAATTTGTTGTAGAGTAGTGCTTCAATGATCATAAGGTCTACATATGAAATATATATTTCTTACACTTTTTATAGAACGATATGAGAATTTTTTATTTTTTTCAAAAAGCCCAATTCATCCATATTATTTATATACTAAGGTGCATAAAATGAGTGTGGACCTTAGGACCACAGAAGAATTTGCCTTTGTTGTAAACTCATTCTTTTAGGCATAAATTAAAACTCCCTACGTACCAGTTTTTTAATTGTACCTATTATTATATAAAACGACCTTATTTATTGTCAATAATGGAAACAACCAACCAAAATTTCTGCTAACCCAAAAAACACTAAATATTTTCAAAATCAACTTAAATGAAAATATTTCTCTCAAAATGAGAACATTTCATTCTTATAAAATTACTTTAAAAACTAAAGTGTAAAATAAAAAAAATCATGAGAATTGAACACATGGTAAATAAAAGTCATTTTGAACTTTTTTTTTTCATTTGACAAATTAAGATTTCCCACCTCCCGAATTAATATTGAAAAGTATGATAATTTTGTTAAACCTTAGTGGCATCTTTGGATTGAAAGATGTTGCATAAAAAAATTGATGAATTGAATTCTAATTACCTAAAGAATGTTGTTCGGATTGTTTGGTGATTAGCAATAGAATGGTCTACCAAATTCTTGAGTTGTATGTATTTAATAAACTAAAAAAAATACCCGCGTGATTGTTCTGCCCTAAATACTACCATTTGGTGATTTTAGAACATGAAAAAATTGCTTAAATTAAAAAAAATGACAAAGAAATTGATAATGAAACATTTCACACACCTCGAAGCATACTCTGATCTCAACATCGTAGATAAAAAAAACTTAAAAGAATTTAATCAATATCACTTATGGAATAATTATTAGCAATTTGAGAATGAATATAAATGTGACGTGAATTCTGAAGGAAACATCTTAGTAACGGTGTGATGGCAAAGTTGGGATTAAAAAAGAGTGTACAACATCCAAATCATAATATACACAACTATAGTTTTTAAATTATTTTAATTTATCAATTTTTAATTTTTTTATCATGTCATTATTTTTGTAATTCACAATCTTTATTACATTTTATTCCATTTTAAATCATTACCAAATGGAGGTAGGATTGAAGAGTCTATTTTTCCTCATTTATTACCCTTCACCCTCAAGAAATCACCATAAATATAAGTATGACATAGATAAAGTATCAAAATAGAAACTTCCTATTTTTATTTCTAAAATACTTCCTCCTCCCAATTTAAATTATCGGTTTCAGTTTACGATGTTTGACTAAAATTATTTTTAAATCATTTTATATAAAAATAATGTAGAAATTTAAAAATAAAAATTACATTTTCAAAAACTACATCAAAAAATCTACAAAACTAGTGGTAACATAACTATTATTGTATCAAGTAACTAATTTAAATTGGATCGGAAGAAGTAAAATTTTACACTATGATTATGTAGCATTGTATATAGACATTTTATAACTTTTTCAGTAATGTATATGATTATGATTAAAAGCAATGTATTGAGAATAAAAACATGGGAGAAAGACCAAAGTAGGACTAAAACATTGAAAACATACCAAAATAGGACTTCCATGTTTTTATTTCCGAAATAGGACTTACATTACCAAACATGGTCATATACATTACCAAAAAAGTATAGTAATCTGCACATGTACACTGCCACATTACCACAATGCAAAGTCACATTACCACAGTGCAAAGTCCTATTCCGGGAAAAAAACATGAAAGTCCTATTTTTGTACTTTTCTCTATGTTTTAGTTTTATTTATGATGATTTCTATAAAAACATAGAATTCTTATTTAATACGGACTATATTTTTATGTCTTATTTCTACTTTAACCTTTTCTTTTGGGAATCCATTTTCCTCACTTACCCTTGTCTACCCTCCAACCAGGCCCTAAGTAGTTGAATTAAATTATTCACTCAACTCTAACCTTCTTATGTTAATGGGCCTGTTTGGGAATAGCGTTAGAGATTAGCGTTAGCGTTTTGGATAAAATTTTAACGGTGAAGATTAATTTGAAAACGCTAACGCTAAACGCTGCCCGTAGATAGCCTTTTGAAAATGCTAACGCTAATCTCTAACGCTATTCCCAAACAGGCCCAATGTCTATATACTTGTGAGTTGTGACGGATATTAACGGTTGAAATCTTTTCACGTGTGCATCTCTTCGTCTCCAATTTAAATTGCAATTGAAAATTTATTTATAAATTCATGTGAAATTAAAAAAATAAAATTTATTTCTTCAAAAAAAGAAAATTATACGGAGTATATATTTAAAAACTATATCCTCCATGTAAATTTATAGTCTGTTTTGATTTATGATTTTTGACTAAAATTAATTTCAAATCATTTTATATGACAAATGGTGTAAAATTAAAAAATAAAAATTATATATTTAAATACTACATCAAAAGATCTACAAAACAAATACTAACATGACTATTTTATTTTATCAAATTATAAACAAAAATAAAGAAAAAAAATAAAATAAAATTTGACCATGCGAATGATGAACATTTAATTTTGAACGGAGGAGTATATCGAAAGTTCTACGAAACAACAAATGACAAGATTTTATTTTATTAAATTAATAATGAAGAAGATAAAGAACATGAATCAAAGTCAACTCTTTGATTTCTTTGATTAAGACGAAAAAAATACGGAATACTCCCTCCGCCTCCCTGTATTTGTCCACATTTGACTTTTGGAACTGTTCATCTAAGCACTTTAACTCATCAAATTCTCTCAATGTGTAAGTCTAAATATAGTCATGTGTAATCTTGTTTGATATAAATTATGAATATATAATTTCTATAATTTTTTAATATACAAATTACAAAATAAAATGGATTAAAGAAGTGCATTAGATGGTGTAAAAATGAAAGTGGACAAATACAGGGGAGACGGAGGGAGTATTAAATAAAGGGCAGAATTGGTAAAAAGGAACTGAAGATAATCAACTAAACTCATCACCATTAAAAGAAACAGAAGCTGCCATTTACACAAAAGTGATCTCCAGCCCATGCAAAGATGTTTCAACTGATGGAATATACACAAATTACACACCACATTCTTTTTTGATCACTGCTTTTTTTTATGGATCCTAATTAGTGACTATTATTACAACATTTCATTTATTTCACATGTCATTCACCCATTCCCTAGCAGTAAAACATGACCCTCTTCACGTTTTCCTTCAGCGCCGGAAGCGCCCGTACTCCTCCGCCGCCGCCTTTACTGTTCTTGCCGCCTACTCCACCCTCCGACATCTCCGGTTCCATGTAGCATCTCGCCCTGAACGCCGCCAGATGTGCATAATAAGCCGGTGGGACTGCATTGCACGTGACAACGGTTTATTAACACAACATCGCGCCCCGGTTCATTTGACAAGTATTAATGTCGTGATATGAGAACAGCGCCTATGTGTTCTGTTTGAAGAATTGATGGTTCCTACCTCTTTAACTCCTCCCTTCATTGTATTCAATCGGCATTTTCGGTGAGGAGGCAAGAGGGGGGGGGGGTCGGAGGACATTTTCAGTTGTTATATAATGACAACAAATTTTGTTGTCAAAAGGAGGCAAATACAACATATATACTTTGTGATTAACAAGAACCTCAGTCTCACAAAAGTAGGGTCTGGGCCAGGGTATTTGTACTTGGAATTTGTACTTGAAAGTAGGGAGACTGTTTCTAGGAAACCCCAACTCAAATACAAAACAAAAAAGCAAGCAAAATCAAACGAGACCACTTATACGGGAGTTATTGGGGGGCATAGATTAGGTGCCGATGCAAAAGAGGTTATAGATTAGGTGCCGATGCAAAAATGGCTCTGATATCATGTCAAGCAACCAACTTAAGCTTGTGGTTGTTGACCCGAGAAAAGATTTTATTTTCTAACATAAGAAGACAGTTGACTTACCAACAGAGACTGAGCGGGTGCACCTCGCATACGTATAACAGAGGTTGTTTGTCAGCGACTGAATCCCATCCGCGCTAAAGTTGTTTTCGTCCCACAAGACATGGTAATGAGCTGGCCTACTCGTACCCTGCAACGTTCAAACATTATATATACTATGTTTTTTGTCACTTATTTCGAACTTCGTATTAGAAAGTGTATAATTTGGGATTCATTACAACAACGTTCAAACATTATAACAGTACCTGGATTCCAGCATGGCTGCAAAGATAAAAATCGAATTCCGTAGGGTGACAGATTTTTGAATCTACGACCGTACCTGAGGAAAAACGAAAACAGATAACTTGGGCCTTGTTTGGAAACACCGTTTTTGAATTATTTTTTAATGTTGCAGATTACACTGGCATTAGATATCATTTTCAAAATGCCAAAGTAGTCGCCAAACGGGCACTTATATTGCTCAATGTTTTATATCTTTGGAAGGGAAATGCAATCGAGTCTTACCGGGCAGTATGTTCCCGCTCTTATCAATGCTGCTACGGTCTTTATGATTGTTTGGGAAGAGTCGGGTATGATGCCGTTTTTGCACCACGATAAATGTCACCGGTGGTTGGTAATTTGGCTCCAACGACGCACAAGCCTACACCACAAAGAACATACCTTTTGTCAAATGCAAAAATATTTAAAAAAAAGAGAGAGAAACACCAACAAATCAAGTAAATATCCCAAAAGAAAGGGTAGGACGAGTGTGTGTAGGCAAACTTCATCGCTACTTGATAGTAAAGAGCTCGTTTCTAAAAAACCACTGGCTCAAACACAGAAGTAGAGAAAAAGTATACATAGTACAAACAAGGAAGAAAACATAATCCATGTGCACACATATGAAAGTAATTCGAGAAACCGTACCTTCCGAATCGCATCTAACTCGAAAAGTAGGACTTGATAGAATTGCCCTTCACTCACACCATCCCTGCTTGTGATTATCAACCATTTGGTATTAGATTTTGTATAATCTTTTCCATTATTATTACTTTCTTGAATGTCTTGTAGAGGGTAAGGTTTGTATGCATTTTGAGTCAAGATCCTACTTTTGAGTGGGATATCCTAAATGTGTTTGGTTTGGGACCTTTCTTTTCTCATTTACACTTCTCTTTCCTTTTCCCTTTACCAAACACAACCAGAAGATAGTAAAAAGAAGAAAAAAAGCTTCTTCCAAAGCTTCAACATAGTAATGACATGGACACACACCTGTAAAAGATTATCCTTTGTGGCTTCTGGCCAGTTGCCTTTCTGAAGGAGATTAAGAGATCTCTGCAAAAACAAAGTGACAAGAATGAATAAATTTCTTCCCAAACGGAGCCTAAAAAGAATGGAAAGAGAAGGCAACGAGTAAAAAAAACCTTATCATGCCACCACTAACAGTTCCACGCGCCGGATCGTGCCATGTCTTGTAAAGATCTTGGATAAGTTCTTGCCTATGAGCTTGAGCACAAACAAGGCCTGCATATTTTGTCACCTCCGGCCAATCCTGCGAAGCTACCACCTACATGTTGAGCACAAAAAACCAATCTAATTATATTGTCAAGAAACTGATTCAACCAAAAACTCAAGCTTGTAGTTGTAGACCCAGAAAAGATGAGATTAATGGAGAGGAGCCTTACAGCAGCAATTGAAGGGCTCGAATCTTCTCCGTTCTCCGGGTGAGTGACATCAGCACCAAAGATGATGGTTGGGATATCACTCACTAGAGGAATTCTACAGCTGACCGCGTCCAATAAAACCGTATTTCTACCACCCATCTGTCTCAAAACAATCACAACATAGTGGAATCATAAACTCGTTTCTTCTGAATTGGGCTCCATTTTCTTCTGAGTGTTTTTATAGTACCTTGACATTGATCTTCAATGAGACATTAGCCAGATACTGTTTGCTGATTTTAAAGACATATTTTGTAAGACAACACTGGGTTATCAGCCCGAGATCGGTCTCACATATCCTCTTTATATCACCTACCATTGAAAAAAACAAAAATAAAGTTAGCTTCGGTTTAATTTAGTCCTCTAAGAAATAAAGAAACGTCTCGTACCATATAAAGACCCGTTATTATCTGGAAGGATGGCCAATAAAAGGTCCAATTCTTTCCCCTTTAGCTTGTTGATACACGAATGGTAAACATGTTTCAATGCTTTCTCAACTTGTTCAGGGCGAGCTGTATGGATTGGAATCACTGGTTCTGGGTTGAACTCCTGCACGATTTTGAAACATATTTCAATATTGTTCAGGACTTCATAAACCCAGTCTTAAAAAAGACATATATGTACGAATATGTGTTACTCTTCCCATTGCCATTTGGTTTTGGGTAAGAATCTCATAACTCTACAAATTTGAGTATATTAGGAAGACGGATTACCATGCCGGATACTTGACACATTTGAGCCAGTTCATTACAAAAACCACGGACAACACTTTCTTGGACACTTCTAGAGAAGTTAATGCATGCCCAACGGTTAACGGTCATCCCATTGATCATTTTCTGCTCAATGAGAGAAAAGGAAAAGTTTTAAAGACAAAACCCACAGAAAATATACAGTAATTTTGTGTCGTATGTGTAGGCCTAAAGTAAAGGTTTCATTTTCACCATACGAAATCATTCGACAAAACTTGAATGTATAGTAAAACTTGCACATATTCAAGACGCCTATACAATTTGTTCTAACACGAACCTTATTCATCATGTTCCACTGCCCGACATGAGGCAAGCAATCTTTCTCCTTTCCACTTTCACTGAATTTTAACTGCAGTTAAGGGTAGTAGAAGATGTTATAAGAACCAACTATATTTTCTTTACAGAAACCGTAAATAAAAGAGATAGTGTTTTTTTTACCCAAGGAGCAGGGAGAACCCGGGCTTCAAGAGTAGCCATTTTTTCACTTATTGTAATGCCAAATTCATTTGCATATGGATCTTGATCATATGAATTGTGTTGCACCGTCTGTATAGGATGGCGCGGCACGTTAAAACAACGAAGAAAAAAGTGTTTAATAACTTTAAAAAAAATGTGACATTGGATTATAAACTTTAAATACCTGCAAAACGGAAGCTTCGCGATCCCTTGGTCTTTGGCAAGTGACCTTAAGAAGAGAAGTGATTTGCTTTTCACTTAATCTTTTAGTATATCGTTGGCCTTCCACAATTTTACACGCCTATAAAGTCAAATCGTGCACCAAAACTCAAAGTGGGAATTTATGTTTAAGTGACATTTTAAATAAAGAAAAAGAAAAGAAAAGAAAGAAACTCACCTCCATTGGTAAATAATTAGCTTTCTTTTGGTTCCCTACTTGAAGGCAAGGGAGATGAGTATATGCGATAGTGAAGTCATACATTTCTTGGAAATACTCAACTACAGACTTCATGGTTGAGTTTTCATCAACAGGAAACCTACCAAAATCAGCATTATCTAATTATTAGGAAACTAATTAATAAATTGTACAAAAAAAACATGTAGTTTTATTAAGGAAAATGTATAACTCTTACACAAGTTCTCTGGTGGCCTGCGTAGTCAATCCAGAAACTCGGTATTTTCGTCTAACGTTACCCCTGTGTGTCACTTCCACTTTTACCCCTCTAAGAGCCTTCTTAATCTGAACTTGAAAAAAAATGAAGTCGAATGTGACGTGACAACGGAAATGTAACATCTTTTTTTATATATGATCAAAAGTTCGATCGGTTTTAAATCTAGTGAGTGTACAAGTGTGACGTACCTTAATGCGATCAGCATCCGACAATGGCTTTGATGACACGTCTTTTCCCAAAAGTTGGGCAACAAATTCAATAACTGGAAGGGCTTCAATAAATGCAGCAGACGCCATATCTGTTTTTAATGGTCCAAATTTTTGAGTGGAGATGTTAAGGTAGAGAAGATAGTAATAATTGTGTTGCGGAGTACTCCCTCAGTTCACATTTTGAACTAGACATTATGACTTTTGTGATACATAAAAATTGAAACGAATGTGGACATGATGTATGTACATATTCATTCAACTTTTTAATGTATCGCAAAAGTCTTAATGGCGGGTTTAATGTACTGGGATGGAGTATATGATGAGTAACTTTGAAATGCCCACCACTACAAAACCACACTTGAGATGAAGTTATGAATTACCAATGTTCAAGGATAAGCCCATCTGAGTAGGCCTAATGCTCTGGTAGAATCCGCACCATGCCTCTAAACCGTCCCCAAGCCGCTGAGGTTTCCGGAAATCCGGGGAAAAAAACGATCTTCCCACCGGACAATACCTTGAAAAAATTCAAATCTCAACACCCACACCACTAAACTTATTTGGTCTAAAGATTAATCCAAAGCATTAGGCATTATATGTATATATACCTCTTCATTGATGCCTCTCTCAACACAATGTCCAGAATTTTAAGAGTTTCTTGTGGGCCATCGGCCCGCTTACCCGCAAGGAATTGGTTCAAATGGTGCAAGTTTGATCTTGCTACAAATCTTACCACTACTTTGTACTCCCTTTCCCTCCTGAAATTAGTCCAAATCTTCCATTAACTTTCTACTTTGATTATTTCCTCTCTTTTCTCCTCTTGAGATTAACACATCTTTAAGAAAAAAGTGGGAAAGTCTTACTTTGGACCATTGATTCCATCATCTTCATCAATGAGTTTAATGGTGAATTCCTTCCATGAAAATGGAAGCTCTCCAGCTGTGTACAAACTGTTCCTCCCATCATAAACAGGTAATCTCATCCCCAAATCTGATTCCTTGTATAGTTTCACCAGCTCTGCAATTATAGCTCTGTTCACTGTTCTTGATGAGACTTCAGGTGTGATAGTGACCTTCAAGAAAAAAACAACAGAAACACAGGGAAAGAAAAAGGTGAATATCTGAAGAGTAAAGATCTATTCTTTTGCAGCCAAATTTACCAAACTAAACTGAACAGTGATTAATTGAACTGAAAACAAGTTAGAAAACAATGTCCCCTGAACAGAGGAACTACAAGAATCAAGATGGCATTGGTGACCAAATATAGGGAGACATAAATTCAATGCTGCAAAAAGCAAAGGACAAATGAGGAAGGGACCTTACTCATTATTTACTTAATCACATTTTTAGAAAAAAATTCCAAAAGATAACTCAACATTTCCCACAAATACAGTAATTTTCAACTCTTAATTACCATCTTCCAATGAAAAACAGAAAAGAAAACAATATTAAGCCATATAATTAAACTGGCTCTAAGGGACCCATTATAGTAATGAAATTCTGCCAAAAAATGTAAAACAAAGAAAAAAAATTAAATTTTTAAAAAAGATCAAAGAAACAAATTGGATTTGTTTTTTTAACCCAAAGGGAAGCAGCCTTACATCGTACTGGTTCAAGTCCTTGTCGGGTAGCTCTGCTAAGAAATGGTTGGCCTTCACTATGCACTTAACCCCAAGAGTTCCATAGCCAGGCCTAGAGGCAAAGCTCAAAGACTTGCTCGAGCATGGAAACCCCAAATCAGATACTTCAACCACAACCCCACCTTCATCCGGCTTGTGCGCCGCCGCCGCCGCCGTGCACGGCCTTGAAGTTGGCCGCATAAAGGCCTCGCCTTGATCCAATTTCCGGCCGCCCCTCCCCCTCCTCCTCCCTCTGCTCTTCGCCGGAACCGGCGGAGGGGATTTCTTGCTCTGGGTTTTCCCGTTCACCGGTTCTTGATTCGGCGGCGGCGGCTGGCCCTTTCCGTTGCTTCTCTGAAACTGGGCTCTGATCACAAACTGCTGTTCTGGGCATTCCTTCATCTGCCTCGCAGGCATGGCGGTGAAATCTCAAGGCAAAGTGAGAAATTGAAACGGCTCAGAAGGAGTTAAATCGATTCCTGAAGATGAGAAAGAGAAGAGACGTCAGCAGGAGGAAACTTGTTGGAAAAAATTTGTATACAAATATAGAAATCTGATGAAACAGAACCAAATCTTCCATACGCAAAAGAAAAAGAAAAAATTATGGGCAATGCATTAATTGCTACTGACTCACTGAAAACAGTACAAGAACAAGATAACACAAAAGCCCCAATTTTTTAAATCAATTTTATTTGCATAGATAGAAACAAAAACTAACTTATTCACCGCCAAAACTGGAAAATACAGTAAGAATTTTCGGTTCTTTGGGCTAACCCATTGCCAAAAGCAAACCCCTGACGGTTGCAGAAATTATTATGAACTGGGACAAATGAAAAACATTTCCAAGAATTGGATGGTAGTTTAGTTTGCCTGTGTTGGGAACCCAAAAGTCCTTGAATCAAGGAAGAAGACGAGGAAATTCAACCGGTTGGTAAATCAATTGAAAGAAAGATTCAAACTTTTACCTCTTTGACCAAACTCCCCACATCCAAAAGACCAAAACCAAAGCTTTTTAGGAGAATAAAACAGAAAAAATGTAGAGAATCCAAGGGAAAAAAGACACAAAAACGGAGCAAGAGTAGGTGTGAAACCAAATCTGACTGCTCAAAGAAGAGAATAAAACGCCTTGAAAGTAACAAATAATTAATAGTATATGCACCGTGTCCTCTCTCTCTCTTTCTCTCTCTCTCTCTAGCCTATACACATAAGAGCTACTCACTAGCTAGGGACCTAAACAGATAAAAGGAATAAACATTGAAGAAATCACTGGAATCAAAATCTGAAATCGGCCCATCTTTTACTGAGACATAAGCACAGTGAAAATGACTCAACATGGAAGCTAAGTGTATGTGCAAACAAAGAAATAATGCAGCTAAAAGGGGGAGGGAACAAGGCCTGGTAAAAAAAAGTGCTAATAAAGATTTGAGCTTTATTAAAACCCACCATTGAATGGACCATAAAGGAGGCGTATGAAGCTTTTTAGATGAGAAAAAAGAAAGCAAGAAAAAAGCAGCTACTTTCTTTCCTTGAATTGATTATATTATTGGACAGGATCGGAGCAGCAATATAAAGGGCTTTAGGGAAAGAAAGAAAGAAAGAAAGAAAGAAAGGGATGCTGCTATGGCTCAACACATTAAACGTGAATGGTGAGTTTGAAAGCAGATAAGATTACTGATTAGAGGGGTGAAAAGGGAAGGTGAAGCAAAGAAAGAGTGATTGAGAGTATGAACGGCAAATGGGAGATGATGATGATTGATGATTGATGATGATGAATTCTTTAAAGACGCGCATGCAAGTGCTTTTACTTGTTTACACCACTCACGTGTAAAAAGCCTCACTTGGGCCCCACTCTCTTCCTATCGTTCAATTACGGAGTTCGTAATTTTGAGCGATAAGAAGAGATAAGTTACAATCTCTTTTGAAGTGATGACATGTTAACAAGATGTACAAACTAAAGGTTGTTTAGAAGTAATGAGTGAGCTCGTGGACCATTACTACAAGTACGGTCTTCTAGACTAGTGACTATCTAATTCAGTGCCACAGAGAGTCTTTGTCTCGTACTACACTAGGTGTTCATAAAGACAAGGACCGAACAAATCGCTTGAAGAGAAAATCCCAAATATAAGATGAGCATCTCTCCAAATTCCAACTTCGAGGTCGGGGACGAGAGGGACGAATAAACGTGTCTACAGGGACTCAAATGACTTTTGACAATTTTCAGTCAACACTAAACTTTCACCTTATTAACAACCTAAAATAATTGGAATGTTTGACCGTTGATTTTGGAGAGGAAGTGATTATGAGTGTCTTACTTACCAGTCAAATATTGCACTTCCTTGGCATTCCTATGTGGTTCTATGTAGTGTAACCCCTCCTAGAGTTGCTCTTGGTCCCCCGTCACCTCTCCATGTGCAACAAGAACTTCCCACCTCAACCGCTAAAGATGTACTTCTTTGGTCTTTTTCTAGTGTTAGTTTAATTCTTGTTTTAGAAAGAATATAATTATTATAGAAATAGAATTTTACTTATTTGTTTTATCATCGATATTCATATATAAAGAGAGTTGAGTTTTTTTAATCTCCAAAACAATTCAATACAGAATCATTCTCCATTATTATTTTCTACACTTTTGTAGGCCAGAGTCACTAATATTGACGCTCTTAAAATAACCAAGCCTAAGCTGGGTATGACCAAACAAGTAGGGGTAAGTGATGTATACTAAACCGTATGTCCAAGCCGGATCGGAGGCCGGGTTTCTTGTGATAGGGCCAAAAGGTCATGGTTGGCTAATATAAAACATTTTCCCTCTATAGTTTTTGTCTGGGGTGTAGCTCAGCTAATCGAGAAGGCAGTAACACAGGGGCAAATCCGTACTTGAGTCTTGATAACGGCAATAAAAAATGAATATAATATGATTGAGATTCTTGCACAAACAAAAGACATTTTTTACTTTTATTCAAGTATAATTCTACATATATTCTAAAGATTGTACCTAAAATGTACTTCAAAGGTTTACACTTACATTTTGTATCAATATAAGTGCAAGATTGGTATCTTACATTGATACAAAATGTTAATGCAAAATTTTATAATCACACTGATATTTTGTATCAATCTAAGCCATCAAAATGTAAGTTTAAAACTTTGGGATATGCTTTAGGATACATTCTTTGGAGTAGACCTAACGTGGTTGTTTCTTCAAAGAGATTTTATTTATATACGGAGTATTATATATATATATATATATATATATATATATATATATATATATATATATATATATATATATATATATATATATATATATATATATATATATATATATATATATATATATATATATATATATATATATATATATATATGGGATTGACTCCAGTGAGATGACACCTTACGGTGCGATGACATGCTTCGGTCAGATGACGCAAAACTCACCACACTACACTACAAAGCTCACCAATGGACAATGCAAAGCTCACCTGGAAATAAAGCAAAGCTCACCCACTTTGAATCCAAAACTCACCTTTTTTCAATTTTGAAAATTAAAAAATTAATTAAAAATAAAATAGCAACACCGGTCAACGGTGGCCACCGGCGACCAGAGTATGGCGGCGGCGGCGGCCGGCGACTGGCGGCGGTCAATGCTGGAGTCAACGGTCAAAGTCTAGTCCTTTGATTTTATTTTTTTCAAAAAAAAGTTCAAAGTGTTGAAAAAAATATGGTGAGCTTTGCCTTACAGTTTGGTGAGCTTTGTAGTTGTGCTTGGTGAGCTTTGCAGTGGGCAGTGGTGAGCTTTGCGTCATCTGACCGAAGCATGTCATCGCACCATAATGTGTCATCTTACTAGAGTCAATCCCTATATATATATATATATATATATATATATATATATATATATATATATATATATATATATATATATATATATATATATATATATATATATATATTAGTGTGGGTTTATGCGAGTAGAACACTGAGATTGAGGTTCAATCTTTAAAAAAGAGATTAGTTTCATCCCCGAGGACCCCTACAGACTCGGCCGGACGATCACTGATAAAAGATAAATTATATTTTGATCGTAAATTAGTGACAAAAATAAAACATGCACGTGATATTTAAAAAAAGCTTTATGCTTAGCATAATTGGGGGTTCAACTTTTTTTAAAAAAAAGGGCACGAGAACAAAGCAGTCAAGGCCTTCCTTGGTAAGATGTAACGGTCGGGTTCCATCTCCCTATGCAAGGAATGGTCATTTGGTCCCCCGTTTTAATTATTATTTTTCTTTTTAATTAATATCCTTTTTAATGTTTTGTCCTTTTTATTGGGCCCTCAATTTGTCGAATTAATTATCTGCGTTTTGTATGCATGGGAATGATTAGCTCTTGCTTGGACAAAATTAAACTCCCTCTCACCATTTACGTTTCTATCTTTACTTTTTTATTTATTTACTCACTCCGTCCCAAATTATTTGACACATTTCTATTCCCGAAGCAAAATATCAAATTTTTACAATTTATTTTATTTACATATTGGTATAGAAATAAAAAATAAAATTTACATATAAAAAAACTACATGAAAAGTTCTTCAAAATAAGAGGTGTCAAGAATATTTTATTTTATCAAATAACCAATGAAAACATCGAAATAAACAAAAGTTCCCGCGACTGCTGAAAAAGCAAATATTGTGAATATTTAGGGAATGATGGAGTATATGTTTTCATTGATCATCTCATCATTAAATAAAATATTACTCTGTATATTTTTTCCAATTTTTATTTTTTAAAATTTGTTTGTGCAGTTTGAATTATGTAATTCATATTTTTTATTTCCATATTAATTTACAATTAAAATGATTTTAAAAGTGATGAGATTTTGCACATTATTTGCACGTTGTATGTAGTTATTAGTCAGAATATCATAAAATTGAAGTTATGTACTTGCCGAGACGCTAGACTTAAAATTTCATGCTGGAGACTTAGCGATTCGAGACTTCTGTTCGCTATTATTTTTAGTTAACTTGAGTTTAGAGAATTAAAATATTAAGGCATGGAATTTTGAAATTATCAGTTTTGGATATCAAACCTAAACTCAAGAGTTTGATAAATGGATAATTAAAGTTAAAAGGTTGAGGTAAACGTATCTTTCGTCTTAAAATTTTCTTCCTTATTTGAACGTACTTACACAATAATTTAATAAGAAAAGTTAAGTTTTGTTGTTGCAAATGATTTACAAGCTAGAAAAAAACACGAGTCACACAAACATTTTTTATCCGAATGTAAATATTAGGTCAATCTAAAAAGAGATTACAACTCTAGTTATAACATGAAAGGGAGAGACTAGACCTGGCAAAAGTGACTCGACTTGTTTTTGACTCGAAATCCGATTCAAAAATACTGGTTTTGATCAAAGGTTTTGCTGACCGAACCCAAAATTACCCGTTAAAAATGGGTCGAATCTGACCGAACTCAAACTCTACTTGACAGACCCGCTAATGTGAATTTTTTTCAAAATCATATACTTTAATATGTAATATAATGTTTTAAAAATGAGATTTTAATTATATTTATTTGCATTCTACTCATTTTTAATGTATAAATTTATATTTTCATACAAAATTTTAATGATATCGCATAATTATCTAATTTTTTTCAAAATTTTCTGTATATTTAGTTTTTTTGTAATATTGATAATCGATTATAAAAATTATTTAAAATTTCAAAAAATAAATGAAAGTCATAACTCGTTGGGTCGACCCGAACCCGATGATATTGGGTCATGGACATGTAGCTCTCAACCCGATCCCGAACTTACCCGATGATATTGGGTCATGGACATCAGGGCTAAGGGTCGTCCTTTTTTTCTCTCATTAACCCTTTTGATTTGTTCTCCATAAATCTTCTCATTACTCTTGTTAACATCTAAAATACTCCGTAACATAACTATGAGTTTATTGCACCATGTCTCCTTGTGGTTTGGTAAATGTACGTCGTTACCCCCTATGATTTCAAAACTTACGTCATCGTCTCTCATGGTTCTGATATTGCTACGTCAATGTCCATCTAGACTAAAATATCTTTCAAATATTATGTGAATAGCTTCACTGTCCCTATTTTGAAAATTGGCACAAACGTCCTCTCTTTTTTTTATTGTTTTAATTTTCTTTTTTCTACTATTTTTTTCATAAATGTTTTTCTTTATTTTTTAAAATAATTTTTTATAATGTTTTAATAATCAATTTTTTTTGTGTTTGCAATAAAAGTCAATTAAATAACAAGAATTTACGTACACTTCATTTGTCTCAAATTAAACATTTTTATTTTTGACCAAAAGAGGTTTTTATTAGTTCATTTTCATGATACGAAAATCAATAAAATATTCCCCTTTTTCACTAAAGCTCATTTCTCATTTTCTGCTCATTAATTTTGTACTGTTTCTTTTATTTTAATCAAAATTAAGATAAAAGAAAAAAAGATTATAAAAGAAAATATAGAAAAAAAAAAGAAAAACAATGAAAAATGCTATTATAGAATAGGGAAAATAAGTCATGAAGGAAATATTTTGTACACCATTCTAAAAAATACTATTAATATATAATTAACTATATATTAAAATTAGTTAGTTTTCGTTTGGTCCCGACAATATTCAAAAACATAAAGAAAAATTTAGAAAAAAAAAAAGAAAAATATTCAATTTGAAAAGTGAAGTATATGTTAAATCTTTTATTTCAAACACAAACTTTTTTTATTTTTTTTAAATGTAGGTTTGAAAAAATAATTTTTTATTATTTCACACACAAACATTTTTCTTCTTTTTATGGAAAAATAAAAGAAAAACAATAAAAAAAAGTAGCGGGGACATTGGCGCCCATTTTTAAAGCCATAGGGAGTAGCGAAGTTATTCACCTAATATTTGAAGGATATTTTTGTCCAAATGGAGCATTGACGTAGCAATATCAGAATCATGAGACGCAACGGCGTACATTTTGAAACCATAGGGGGGGATAACGTTGCACATTCACCAAACCATATGCGGCGTTGGTGCAATTAACTCTCATAACTACCCCCACTTTATTTATTACACCGTATTCAACTCATTTAATATACTACACCCATTTTCATTAATGATGTTTTGGTAAATTTTCAAGTTTTTTCGACACTCCTTAAAAATCATAAAAAATCAAAATGAGAATATCTTAGAGCAGGGGAAATACGTGCAATGCGCACAGGGGTCAAACACGTTTTTAACGCCCAGGGGCGTAAAACACCGCCCCCCTCGGGCTTCAAAGTGGGTGTCATTTCTTTGGCGTAATAAGTTTGACGCAGCCTCCCTTCCCCCTAACGGCTAAATTAGTCGTTGCAAGCCAAAAATAATATTTTTTTTATAAATTTCAAACTACATCTCCTCTAATTCTCACACCTTTCAATCTCCAATTCTCATCAATCTTTTTCATATCTTCTTCAATTCTTTAATTCTCCACTCTCTTTTCAAGATGAATCCCTCTGACTCCAACTTTTCCCTGACGATCTCGAGCCTAACAAGCACGCCATGTGGATCTTCCAACAATACAGGAGTAATCCGACGATGTTCGAGACACAATCATCGGGGTACGTCTTTGAGCGGGAGTCAGTTCCGGAGACTCAACCGGAACCAACCGGAACCTAACATAATCGTTCTTGTTTCAATATAATTAAATAATAAAATAATTAAATTTTGTTAATTTTGTTTTAGAAGATGCATATTTAAAAATGTAAAAAATGAAGGTTTGAAGCCCATGTTTGAAGCCCTGAGGCTTCAAACCCATTTCCACTGAATCTGTGAGGTAAGTTAAAGCTAACGTGGTAGAGAGAGAAATTTTGAAGCCTCAATTTGAAGCCCGGGGGCTTCACGGGTATTTCCAGTGCTCTTAGGATGACAGAAGGAGTATGGTATATGCTTATGTAGAGAAGAGAAAGAATATGAACCATAAATTTCATTCTTAAAATGGAATAGGAAATTCTTATTGAGGCGACTAAAAAGGAAATAAGAAAGTCTTTCAAGGACGGGTATATAGTAAAATATGGTTGAACCCAAACCATAAGGTAGTAAAGTCCATTCAGTATATGTCTGGCCAGTTGCTTGTGATGAGATAAATTGAATTACCCCACCTGTCATAAAACATTTTCCCTGTTATTATTATTCAAATGGTCAAACTTTAATCGTTTTTCTTTACTTATTTTTGTTAGTCATTTGATAAAATTATAGTCTTTGTCGCCTCCTGTTTTGCAGAACTTTTAATATAATTTTTAAATATATAAATTTTATTTTTGAATCTACACCTACAATCAAATAAATTAAATTGAAAATAAAGTCGGCCAAACCTCGTAAACAGGATCATAAAAAGTATAATCTACATTTGATCAATAAAAAGTAGGACTTGTCATTTAAAAGAACCACATGCATAATAAGATTATATTAAACTCACATTATAATTAAATACTCCGTATTTTTTTGGGAGGATGGAATAAATGTACATGTAGAAAAAGCACATATTGAAACGATGTAGGGATCAGAGCTTCATGATTAGCCATGGACTTTTGAGCAAGACAATAAAGCCAAAGGATGCATGGAAGGGACAGATTCAATAAAAGATGGGCATTGTGAATCTTCATCATGAGTACTTTGGACTTTTAGATGCTCCTTAGCAAGAGATGAATCTGACCTTAGAGCCGGGGACGGGTAGCTTACATCTTCATATTATCTTTTTTTTAAATTTAAAATACCATAATTACTATTAGTTGTTCTATTTATTACACATCACACACCTTGTTTAGTATACTTCATCAATTTTCATCAAGAGTGTTTTGAATTTGGCGGATCCATAGCTATTGTGTGGGGGGCATATGCCCCCCGTGAAATTTCATTAAGCACAAACAAAGTGTTCTAATTTTTGAAAAAAAATAAAAATGCTTGGGTTGATTTTTGGTTGTTCCCCCGACCAATTTATAATGCCCCCAACAATTTTTAAAAAAATATCTTGTTCAATATTTAAGAATAAGCTCAAACTTTGAGTATTTCTATATGTCCTTATTATCTTTATACTTCAATTAATTTAGTCATTATGTATTATGTATAGTTTTTATGATATGTTTATGAATTTATTAGTTTATGCGAAATTGTTGGTTTTATACTGTATGACATCTTCATTTAATATAATATTTCAACTTTAGAAAAACAAGAGATTTAAAAAAATGTAATTTTAATGTTATTCTTCAATTTTATATATTTATTTTATACCCCGTAATAGAGTAGCATCCCATAGAATATGATGCAGTGTTCTTCAATTTTTGGATAATATGACTTTTTCATTTAATTACTCCATATTTGAATGGTTATTTGAGATTAAATGAAATACTCCATACTTTTTTTTTTATTTACATCGCATTTAAAATAAAAATCGAATGTCCTGCATTTTGTACCCCCAAACGTTTCTGCTAATGTAGCTTGAACGAGTCAAATTAAAAATGCCCCCAGTGAGATTTTTTCCTGAATCCGTTAATGGTTTTGATAAATTTTCAGTTTATCCAACCTTTTTAAAAACTACAAAAAATTAAAACAAGAACATCTTAAGGGCACGAGATGGTTCCACCAAACTAAGATTACACCATAATTTACCTCATCACTACTATGAACATGTTCTTTTGGATTAGAAAAATTAACTTCTAACTTTTTTCAATTCCTACTAGTTTAATTTTTTCAAAGACGATCCAAAAAATGAATTTATATATGATGAATATACAAAAATATTATATATTCAAATTTATAACATAACATCTCAAACACGGGCAAATTTATGTGATCATTTAGTTGAGTTACTTTTGAACACTTTAATTCTTCTAATATTTTTCAACTTTTTCAAGTATTTTCCAACTCCTTCAATTTCTTCTAACTCCGACCCTTTCAGTTTCTTCCCACATCCAACTCTTAAATTCCAACTTAAAAGAACATGGCATATGTGCAATATCCCGTATTAAGATGGGAATATGAAGAGCTCAAAAGGATTGATAGTACAGTGCATCTTCTTTTTTAGAGCTCATCACCTAGAAACTCTAAAGTTAAGCGTACTTGACCTGGAGCAATTTTAGGATGGGTGACCCCTTGGGAAATTTCTTGGGCTCGCACGAATGAGGATAAAGTGCGCGAGAAAGACTTGTGATGATTTGTGGGCCTAGTCTACAATTTTATGAGCGGATGTTTACGGTCAGGGTGGGGATCGAGGTGTTACAAATGGTATCCAAGCAATCCTGCGACTGTGACATGCCAAAAGAGCTTAGTTCACCTAGCGAAAAAGATCTACGGGTTTAAAAACGGATGCAAAGAGAACATTGCATTCCTAAGTTGGAGTGAATGTAATACCTTGTATTAAGATGAGAATGGGAAGAGAGCTCAAAAGGATTGATAGTACTACTCGTACTAACAAGGTGCATCTTCTTTTTGAGAGCTCATCACCTAGAAACTCGAAAGTTAAGCGTGCTTGACCTTGAGCAATTTTAGGATTGGGTGACCCCCTGAAAAATTCCTTGGACGCGCACGAGTGAGGACAAAGTTCACGGGAAAGACTTGTGTTGGTTAGTGAGGCCAGTCTTCAATTCTATGAGCGGACGCTTACGGCCAGGGTGGAGGCCAGGGTGTTACACTATGTCGAGCCGGAGTGTGGGGAATGGGGACATCCGAGATGGAGATTCATGATACATTTAATTTGATAATAATTGATCTTAGTAAATAATGAAGGATATATACATCCTTATATATAGGGATTACAAGAGAGAATTCTAACATAATGATGTGTTTGGTGGAAGGAAAATATTTTCTAGGAAAATTTTGATTCCATTTTCTTCTGTTTGGTGACACTAGTGGAAGGAAAATATTTCCTTCAATGGGGGGGGGGGGACAATTTTCGTTAAAAATCGAAGGAAAATTTTCATTCTCTTTTGCTCCATCCCCCACACACACACCCAACTTCCGTCGACCCCATACTACTTTTTTGACTTTCCAGTTTTAAATTTTGAAATTTAAAGTTTAAAATTTTAAAATCAATATTTTCCTATGTTTGGTGACATCTCTATATATAGGGATTACAAGAGAGAATTTTAAGCTAAGTATGAGAAGAATTATAATAACAATAATTAGAAAGTAATGAAATAAGGAAGGTAATAAATAATAACATTCTATTTCTTAATACATCTATTATTTCTAGTATCTCACGCAAGCTGATCATCAGTAATGAGGAGCAGCTTGGAGCACATGTAGTGGAATTAAGCCACCGAAAACAGTTTTATGAGGATAACCTCTACAAAAGTATAAGTAGAGAGACATGTCTTTGTTACATGACGAACGAGTTTGAGATTACATTTGCTGAGTTTTTTCTAGTAGGAGTATTGACGATTGGAGCGAGGGCGAGATGTTTATTTTCATCTCCTTTTGGCCCGGTTTCTCTATCGTTGTTGATGTTCTCGATTTCTTGAAAAAATACAAACAAATGCAACTTTCTCTCTCTTCGATCATGTACATGATTATTTTTAGAAAAGAGATACATAATGGTTTTTTTGGAGAGAGAGAGAGGGAGAGATAATGGAAGGTGGCTGTTATGCACACTTGTCGAGATCGGTCGCTGACACCATGCTATTGAATGGTCGACCACTGTGAACAGAGACCGGCGATGTGCTCGGTCGTAAAAAGGGCTAGATTTTTAGAACCTTAGCTCCGATACCATGATACAATTTGAAAAGAATTAGGGGCTGTTTGTTTCAGCCTCTTAATGGTTCAGATGTCTGAATGGTTCAGCACTTAATGATTCAGACTGTTTGTTTCAGCCTCTTAATGGTTCAGATGTCTGAATGGTTAAGAGATTTGCCTCTGAATGGTTAAGTATTATACAGAGTCTGAATGGTTAAGACCTCTTATCTGAATTGATCAGACATTTGCCTCTAAATAGTTAAGCAATATACTAGCTCTTAATGGTTCAGACCTCTTACTGGTTCAGCACTTAATGGTTCAGACCTCTTACTGGTTCAGCACTTACCTATTCAGAAGTTGCCAAACAGCCCCTTAGCCTTATTGAATAATGAATGATACATTCTTATACATAGAGATTACAAGAGAGAATTCTAACTTAAGTAGGAGAAGAATTATTGTAATAATACAACAAAGAAGAAATGTAATAAGTGTT
This sequence comes from Cuscuta australis, assembly GCA_003260385.1. Taxonomy (NCBI): domain Eukaryota; kingdom Viridiplantae; phylum Streptophyta; class Magnoliopsida; order Solanales; family Convolvulaceae; genus Cuscuta; species Cuscuta australis. The sequence continues at coordinate 1,314,372 of NQVE01000209.1, read as the reverse complement.
AAATATGGCAGATATATTTACTGATATTATATAGAATATTTGTTCCCTTGTTTACCTAGATTTTACCTCCTCCTTTGTATGTATAAATACCACGACATATGATGAATAAAATACTCAGTTTACAACACGTTATCAGCACAAGACCCAAACCCTAATTTTTTGTTTGCCTCTCCCGTTACGTTTCACCATTCTGCGTTGTGCATGGCAGAACCATCGCGATATTCCCAAACCAACAACCTGCCCTTGACCCCCATAAGAAGTTCCTACAAATAATTTTTTGCATCACCTTGCTTGGAATGATAAAAAAGCTAGCCTACACCAGAAAGAGATCATACAAAAAAGATCGTGTTATTATATATTCATTGTTAGTCGGTTTAGACGTTGTACCCACGCCTTAGAGGGGGGGTGAATAAGGCGTTTGAAAACTTTTCGGAGTTTGATAAAAACGGTGTTGGCAAATGCGGAAGCAATAACTAAAACGCAGAAATAAAAGCGTAAATAAAATGCACACCGATTTTATACTGGTTCGGGAAATCCCTACTCCAGTACCTCGAGGCTCCTCCTCGAGAATTTCCGAATCCACTAAGTCTCGGCCTCTTGAACTCCGTCCAAGCACCACACTAGTTTTGGCAAACAACCCTTGCCAATAGGATTCACTCCGAGATTTCACAACGGCTATCTCGAACCGTTTACAATGAAGATTTAACGGCTATCTTCTACCGTTCCCCCAAGGATTTCAAAGGCTATCCTTGAACCTTTACCCAAGGATTTATACAGCTATCCTTGACCGTTACAACGTGAGAATTTAACGCCTATTCTTGACCGTAATAAGTGTGTTTGAAGAACAAAAAAGTAGATTCTACACAACGGTTAGAATATTAAAATAAATAACAAAACTTAGCCAGTGTAGAAGAAAATTATACTCTCTCAAAAATACAATTCAAACTTATGAATATGAGAGTATATAACTAGAAACACAAGCTCAAAGTGTGTGTATAAAAATCAGGAATTTAAGGCTCTTAAAATAGCCAAAATATTGAAAATGATTAATAAAATGATGAACACACTTAGAATAATAAGAGAGGATGTTTAGAGCTTTGTTTCTTGAAGAAATACGAAGGATTAGGCTTGTATTTATAGTGGAAGATATTAATTAGCCGTTGGGAGGTGATTAGGGTTGATTTAATTCAAAATTGCAAATCAGGAACAGTAACCCAACGGATCCGGTACCCTTCACGGTAGGGGGGTCCGTACCTTCCGGTACCTAGGTACCGTGATACGGTACGGCCTACCGTGTGGGGGTACCGTATAGGCCAAAACTTCAGTTGCTCTCTGGCGGTACCTGGTTAGGACGGGGTACCCAACCGTTTCAGCCTACCGTACGGTACATGGGTACCGTTACACGGTATGCGGGTACCGTGTAGGCGGTATATCCTACCGTCTGGGGTACCGTGCCACTGTCCTGAATTTTCCAAAATTCCCGTAATCCTTCTTGTTTGAGTTTAAAACCTTTTGGATATTTGAAAACGTTTATTGGACGGTTTTAAACATAGTTTGTGAGTGCTTTGAGCTTGTGAGTATATGTATATAAAATCATATTCTTACATTGGTTTCTACCTATATTCTACGCTAGTTTGGTGTTTCGACTTCATTCTTGAGTATCGAATCTTAATGGATTCTTGTTGTACCTGAAACACTTAAACAAACGTCAAGCTCTTATATTGTTTGTTAACATCAAAACATGAGACTTAGCAAACCAAGACTAACATTCATCATATGCAAATATTTTATTTAAATCGTTGTTTGAAGAAATTAGAAAAAGTAAGAAAAAATTGAAAATTAATTTATCCAACACAAAAGAATAAGGTATTAATGTTTATTCTCTTGAACTTATTCTTTTTTCATATTATTTATTCGTATTGAAATTAAATCGGATAAAAAACAACTTTATAAATAACTACAATCAGATCAGAACTTAATCAGAACTTAATCTAATGAGACCAGAAACAATCAAATAAGTTGAAGAGTATAGGTCTTTAGTTTAGATTTTAGAAGCAGGGCTTTGAAATGTTCGGACAAAAATGAAAGAAAAACGCAAGTCTTCCGTTAGAAAATTTTCTTTCACGTTAGACAAAAATGAGATCTTCATGTCACTATAGTGCAAAAGATCTCCTACAACTCCAAACGTATTTTTACAACTAAAAAGTCGTCACAAGATTTTCTCTTTAAAAAAAAAACCATACAAGAAGAAAAAGTAACTTTAATTTATCGTATCCAATTATCCATTGCCTACTGCACCTTTTCATAACCTTTTTTTGAATCCTATTGACTCTATTACAATGTAGTATCTGTTCATACTATTCTCAAGTTAATGACGCACAAAGAACCAATATTGTTGCCTTCGCTGGGACTCAAACCTGAATGAACTTTCCCATGAATCCCGGGGAGTGGACTTGCTACCACTCAAGCCAGGGGAGAAGTTCACCAAAATGCAAACTTTGTGCATTTTATTGGTCACATTTATAATTCCGCGTTTAAAATTTTGAAAAGCATCAATAATTGATGCCCCTCACCGGTGCGTAGTGCGTACTAAAGGTATATTCCTCCTACCGTACTCCTTGGCGGAGGGTTCAGGGATAGCGCACCCAAGGGGCGGCAGCCCCGGAGGGATCCAAGGGGCAGAGCTCTTGGATGTGATAATTTAGCTCGATTTTTTTATTTTGGATAAAGTATTATGTTAAAAATTCATTTAAATTTTGATTCTCGAATTTTCCTTAAAGAAAAACATTTGGAAAAAACATACCTGTTTTTCTCAAATCCGTGAAAAGGGACACGTGTTTTGGACGAGAGACACGACTGCAACCTTCTTCCCTTCTGCAGCTCGATAAATTTTGTTGTTCCTTGGTCGCAAAAAATACAATTTGAAAATCCACATCAATCCATACTTGTTCTTAAAAAAATTGAGTTTTATTCGATTCATTTTTGAATTGAACAATCAAAATGCACGACTGTCAAATCGATCCGCATTATCTTCGTTTATCCCCAACACTCCTTGTTCCTTTGGATTCTTAGGATGCACGGCATAGGAGAGGGTAAAACTTAAAAGTATTTGGTATCAAAATAAGTCTGTCAAAAAGATATAGAGAGTAACAATTTTAGTACCAGAAATCAACCGTAAGATTTGCCAACCATGCTCTTATTTTCTTTAATGGTAATATTACCAAGTAATAAATTAGGTATGCCACAAAAAAGTGCTTAAAATTGATAATTACATACTCGTAACATGTTTATATATAATAAATCCATCCTAAATATGAGTAAAAAACATAGATCAAGTACCAAAATAGAAATTCTATGTTTTTGTTCTTTAAATATGAGTTTACACTGCAGTAATATGACACTATACATGTGCATCTTATTATACTTTTTTGTTATGTACATGGTCACGATCGGTCAAGTAAATGCATTTTAACTCTTATTTCAGGAATAAAAACATAAAACTCCTATTTTGATATATTTTTAATGTTTTGCTCCTACTTTAGTCCTTTTTTCTATATATAAACACACAAACACAATCTCGGGTCTCATATTATCTAAAATATACTCCATGGATCTTTAAAATTTGTGGTGATGTACTCTGAGATCAACTACATTCTGTCTATTTGGTCGTTATGATTGAAAGTCATATTACTTTGACGAATGCTAAATTTTACATTGATAATCATTATGTTATTAAATTTAAATAAAAGTTTTCAATTTGTCAAAGTAAAAGAAATTTTAATCTCATTCCTAAACTGAGAGAATGTACCCTCGGAGTATAAAATCAAAAATTTTGAAGACTACGTAGTATATTTCAGATAATATTGGACCTGAGAGTTCTTACCAAAAAAATCGATGGTACCCCTGAGTATATTTCAAATAATTTGGTACTTGGAAGTTATTATCAGAAAATCAAGTCCAAAAGCAATTTTTTGATTTTATTTTTGCTTTTTCGCTTGAGATGACAAAAAAGGACGTTTTAGACCAAGGAATAATTAATAATCCTTTTTTACTGCAAATCTTTTGCAACCAAACATGCATTAGTGGCTTTGTTTTTCCAGTTTAAAGTTTAAACCTGGTTTTCACGCCTTAATCTTTTTTTTTCTTTTGACTTTACACGGACTTTAAAAGAAAATAAATTTATGCGAGAGAGAATTAATGTGAACTATAGTATTCCTTATTTAAAAGGAAATGAAAAAAAATTAATTAGGAACGTTAAAAAAAAGTAAGGGTCCGTTTGGTACACGGAATTGATGGAATTGGAATTGAATTGAAACTAAAATTTCATGCGATTCAATTCCATAGAATTGAATTCACCAGTTTCAATTCATTTTTCGCACTACCAATTCCAAATCCACACAATTTTTGTGCTACCAAACACGAGAATTGGAATTGAAGTCTTCAATTCCAATTCCATAGTTTGAATTCCGTGTACCAAACGGGGCCTAAATGAAAAGATATAAAAGATGTGGAATTGTGCATTTAAAATGGGTACTAATAATTCTAATGTTTTTTAAATAATGAAAATTTTATTTGAGACGGGAATAGTAAAAGTATTAATAATTTTATTGAACATGCAAAAGAAGTCCAAACACCTTTTTTTCCTAATTGGGCCTGAAAAGTATTGTTGGGCTCGTATGGTTTATGGAAGAAAATTAGTCAATTTAATCCAATCTTCTCAAGCCTTTATTGTAAGTACACAGCCCACGAGACTGTTTGCCCCAATAAATGAGTCCAATGTCCAGATGTACATAAGTCGAGCGGGCCAGGCCTGGTTGTTCTCCATTTAGTTCTTTTTTAGTTCGAGCATTTTAATTGGGCTTGGACAAAAAAACTTCAAGTCCAAGCCTTTTTTAGTTCACGGACTTTCTATTTCATTAATAATCAAAAAGAAATATTTGCACTAAATAGTACTAAAACTTAAGTCATTTCTTTAAATAGCACTTAAATTGTTTTATTTCCTAAATAACACTTAATAATGTCCATAATGTCCTGTGATGGCAAATATTTACTTGAATAATGACTAATGCATAATGACTAAAAGTGCTACATTGGGAAGAAAAACACATGTGGTGCTATTTAGAAAAAGTCATTATGTTTTATTTAAGTAAATTCCTCTAATCAAAAACTTTCATGTTTGATTATGAGAATATTCCGGGACAAAGAGAACATAAAGCTTTTTTCGAGAAATTTCACGAGCCACATGTTCATTTAAAAAAGAAAATAAACTCACTAAGGTGTTGTTTGAGAATTGGCTTAAATGGTGAAGAAATATCACGAGCCTTGTCTCTCTGAGGTGTTCTAAAAAAAAGAGCATAAAGCCTTGTTTGAGAACAACGTTTTTTATTATGTCTGTGTTTTGAATAAAATTTTAGTAATGATGTAGATTAAGTTTGAAAACACTAACGCTAAAAACTACTGTTAGATATTATTTTCAATTTTAAAATATTAATGTTAATCTCTAACGCTGATGCGAGAGAAGGCTTAGGAGGACGAGTACATGATTCTTATGGTAGATGAAGTAAGACTTTTCCATTAATGGATTGCATGAGAAATTTAAAAACCACATCCTATAAAATAAGGATAAATAGTGCTCCAAATTTCGAGAGACAGGTGCTTTTTATTCAACGTGACCTCAAATTAGTTTTCTTTATACTAAAAAGGATAGAATACATTTGTTGAGAAAAAGTACATTACATCGATTTAAAATGGAAAGAATTACTTGACACAACTTTACATATTACAAAAAATTAAAAACTCCCTAGTTAGGAATAAAAAGGAAGATAAGAGTATTGCTACACTACAATACTTACCATATTGTCACACTATCATCGGTCGCCGCCGAGCACCAGAATGACACCACGAATCACCGAAGGTTGGCTGATCACACCATAATATTACACTGTTTTTAGTTTTCCATCACAGTGCCAATGCGTACTCTTACACCACACTGTCATTATACCTCTATTTTGATTTTAAAATAATTAACTACCAAATTTGATAATATTTAAATGGGAAAATAAAAAATGTCACAATTATTTATTAATTGATATATTGATTGAAGTCTTTCAGCAAGAGGTATGCATCATCATCTTCACAAATTCATCAAAGTTTACTTGGCCATCACCGTCCAGATCAGCTTCTTGTATCATTTCTTCAACATCTTCCTCACTCAGTTTCTCCCCTAGATTTATCATCACGTTCCTCAACTGCACAAATACGTGATTCAGAATAATATATTATTATTATTATTATTATTATTATTATTATTATTATTATTTTCAAATTTACAACCAATTGGGGTGTTGGGTTGTCCCCCAAGTCTCCAAACAGGGGAGTTTGACTGCAATGAACAGCAATATTGACTTTGTTTGACAATTAAAAGTGAACTATTTAGCTAGTGATATTAGCTTTTTAAATCGAACAAATATAAGAAAAAGGATATGATGATCTTAGAACTGACTCGACGGTATTTGAGACAAAGAAATAGTGATATCGAAGAAAAAATGTACTGCCTCCGTCCCATGAAAACTTTCTCCTTTCTTTTTCTATCCGTCCCACAAAACACTTCTCATTTCTATTAAAAAGTCACTTTTACCCTTTACTTTTTCATACCCTAACCATCACATTATACTTTTTTACTAATAATATATCCATCAAAGGACATTTTTGGAAATTCAATACCAAAATACACTCCCCTTAAATCCCTCCTAAAAAGCAAAAGTTTCATGTTTCATAGGACGGAAGGAGTAGTAATTTGGGAGAATGTATTAAAAATTTTCTTCCATTTATTACTTGACAAAAAATACTTGTAATTGTTGAGCTTACTTCAGTGGAAGAGATATAACCATTTTGGTCCTTATCAAAAACCTTGAAAGCTTCTTTAAGCTCCTCCTCTGCGTCTGTTTCCTGTTTGGCCATTGAAGAAACAACACATAATAAAAACATTATATTTAAGAGCTCAATAATAAAAACAACATATTCTATGTGTGCATTTTCATAGTATGAAAACGCACTCATCGAATATGTCATTTTATTGTTACTGGCTGTAAGTTAGAATTCTTTATTGAATTGATTTCTTAAATAGAATTAAAAAACTACGTAGTAAAATTTTATGCGCTCTTGAGTTGAATTGGTACCTTGATTTTCTTCGCCATGAGGTTCAAGAACTCGGGGAACTCGATGGTGCCATTGCCATCGGCATCCACCTCGTTGATCATCTCCCGCAGTTCCTCTTCCGATGGGTTCTGGTGATCCGACGATGATTGGATCACCGCTGCCAACTCCTCTAGCGTAATGCAACCTGCATGCGTACCAATCATTAATGCAGACAATTACACAGAGTTTTTAAACCTTTCAAATAATCGATTGAATTCAATTTTTTAATATAGTTCAGTCTTACTGTCTTATAACAAACAAAGATACATATCAAATCTCCTTTAAGGAATGAATATATGAAATGGAGATTATAAGTACCATCGCCGTCTTTGTCGAAGAGATTGAAGGCTTCCTGGAACTCCGCAATTTGGTCTTTCTTTATTCTTAGTACCTCGGACGAAGACGACGGCGACGACATGTTAAGGTTGCCGGGCCGGCCTTTTTTGTTTTTCTAAATTTTATTTTATTTGCTCAATTCTTGGGGGTGTGTGTGGCTTTATATAGAGGAATTGATAATAATGAGAACCGGACCGGAAGAAAAAAGTCGAGCTCAGGCCGAGTCGGGGAACGAGTTAACCTGAAGAAATACCGAGTAAAATTTTTCTTTCTTTGGATAGATAATTCGTACTCCCTATCTCCCCATCCCTTCAAATGTCTTACACGTGTTTTTTTTTTCAACCGAAGGATTGCTTTTTTTTTTCTGCAATTTTTTTTGAAATGTTTTTTTTTTGCCTACTGCAATTTGCGAATTAGGTTTTATTTTATTTATGTATTTATATTTTTTTATAGTTCAATGCAGTTTTTATTTAAAACTATAATATACTCCCTCCGTCCCTGAAAACATTTCTCCTTTCTTTTTTCATCCGTCCCAAAAAACACTTCTCATCTTTATTAAAAAGTCATTTTTATCCATAACTTTTTTATACCATACCTATCACATCATACTTTTTTACTAATAATTTATCCATCAAATCATACTTTTACCCATCACATCAAAGGACATTTTTGGAAATTCAATACCAAAATGCACTTCTCTTAAATCCCTCTTCAAAATCAAAACTCCCATGTTTTTTGGGACGGAAGGAGTAAAAAATATAGGGAAAAGAAATGTATTATGATTTGAGTTTGGTGTGATGAATTATAGATAAATTAGAGTATTTTAAGTTTGAGTACGTGTGATGTTATGATTGGAGATCGTCTTACACATCCATAGTGGTAAAATGTTCAAGAGTGAGCCCTACATAAAGAGGTAATTTTTTTGTATTTTTTATTTTGATATTTAATCTATGTTTTAATTCTATTTTGGGTCATTTGTTACTCCCTCCGTCCCAAAAGGTCTTTCATGTTTATTATTACGGTCTCTCGATAACTCTTACTTGTTTGCGTGTTTTCATTGATCATTTGATAAAATAAAATATTCTTGTCACCTCTTATTTTGTAGAGTTTTCGATGTAGTTTTTAAATATAATTTTCTTATGTGTTATTTCTTTACCAATTTGTAAATAAAATGATTTTAAAAATCACGAGATTTTACACGTTAATCAAAGTAAGAAATTCTTTTTGGGAGCGAGAGAGTATTTGATAATAATACTCCGTATTAAATATGTATATATAGAAAATACATAGAAAATTCCAACCAAAGTAAAATAAGAAACTATGGTAAGAATAGAATAAGAAATGTAAATACTAATTGTTGGTCGTTCTCTGTTTCTCTATTGTTTTTTGTGCTTTCGAGCTCTAGAAGAAACACAGATAAATAATATTCCTTTCCAGTTCTTCAATCAGACACAATTTTTTTAAGATAGATATATGGATAAGGGACAACGACGGCTAAACATACTCATGTTTTTTGGAGAGAGAGAGTAAGGGATAGCGATGACATGATTAATGATGGTAGACCGTCAATGATGAAGACTGTAATGGCACACAGTTGAGAAATAGGAGTCTTGATTTTTGAAAAAAAAGACCTTGTAGGCTTGTAGCCCTGATACAATGATACAATTTAATAATAATAATTCATCTTATTAAATATTAAAAATTACTTTAGTATAAATAAAAAATACATGAAGAGCAAAGTTAAATTAAGAATTATAATAACAATAGAATAAATTAAGTAAATAAAAATAATAAAGTACAGTAAATAAGAATAATATTCTATTTTCTAATATTTCCTCCGTGTCTAAATGATTTACACTTTATGCAAAACGAATTAAAATCTCAAATTTTTTCAATTCGTTTTATTAAAAGATTGGTATGTAAATTAAAAAAAGCTTGTTTATTTAAAAAGTACATCAAAAGTTTTACAAAACAAGAAGTGACAAGAGTACTTTATTTCATCAAATAATCAATGAAAACACACAAGTAAACAACAAAAATTTCTACAATTTTTAAGTAGTAAAGTGTATAAATCATTTAGGAATGGAGAGAGTATATATATCAAAAATATTTAACTCACAAAAGAAAAATTGGAGTATGTTGGGGTCTTGGGAGGGAGAGCAAGTTAAAAAAGGTTGACTTGGTCCTACTGTCATCCAACAGCTACACACATATGTAACCCAACCACACGCTATAACACGGTTTCTTCTTCCCGGCCCTTCCGTTCCCCTTGTCATTAGGGGTGAGCAAATTAACCGGACCGACCGTGAAACTGAAAACCGAAAACCGAAATAATCGGAAGTTCGGTTTCGGTTTCGGTTTTCATGTAAAAGTTATTTTCGGTTTTTCGGTCGGTTTTCGGTTTTTTTGTAAGAAAAACCAAACCGACCGAATAATCGATGATTTTATTTTAATTTGTTTTTTATTTTTAAAAATAAGAAAATATTTGATTAACATACATGCTTTCTTTTTACTCTTTCATGGAAAACTATAATGTTTCACTTTTAAAAAATTTATTTGTTAATGTTTTGAATATATTAATAAGAAAAGTGCAATTTTTATATGAAATGGATAGTGTATATTCAAATAAAAATTAATCTACCTTACTAAATCAATGACAATAGAAAAGTCTTAATCTAAACTAATTTAATACATATCAATCTACCTTGCCGAATTAGTTTCTTGGATTTATATTAAAAAATCAAAATAAAAGTAATTAGAATTTAGTTTTTAGGTCGGTTTTTTGATGTATGGGCGGTTTTCAGTTTCGGTTCGGTCGGTTATAATTTATAGTCGGTTCGGTCGATTTTCAACCATGTTAAAAAAGTCGGTTTTTTCGGTTTCAAACCGAAACCGACCGTTGCTCATCCCTACTTGTCATGCATTTATATCTAATTATATATTGCTTTGCTGCAAAAAAATGCACACAATTTTCATGACGATGACACACGACTGTAATTCTGGAGAAGAAAATTATAATTTCTTCTTCCGTCTCAAATTATCGTCTCACTTCGAAAATAAGAAAGTGATAATTTTACTAACTAAATGATCAGCGAAAACATGCAAAAAGTCAATAATTATCGAGAAGTCATAATAGTTACACTACGTCTACAATTCTGCGACAAAGGAAGTATCTGTTGGGTTTATAGAGCACTCGATGAAATACGATATTATAAAACATATAAGCGTAATTTCAATTGGAAACATGTGTTCCGGAACACTCTATTGCGAATGATGGTAGAAGAACTAAAGAAGACGAGTCGTCAAAGATTGTTCATATGTTGGCAATTAGTAGGCCTTGTTGGGAACAACGTTTAATATTTTTGATAAAGTTTTAATGGTACAGATTTCTAAAAATACTAACGCTAAAGGTTATCGTTATATAATTTTTTCAAAACGCTAACGTTAATCTTCTCTGTGTACTAAAAGTGCAAGGCCCACTCCAGAGATCAGAGAGTCCAAATATTATATGACCATATGAAAATACTCCGTATAAAGCATTGCATTCCATTCAGAAGCCCATGTCTCTTGGGGTCAGTGTTGAAATTAAGAACCCCAAATGTCCAAACCTGCTTGGGAATGAATGGGCTTCCATTGTGTTCTTGAGTTGACAAGGCAAATGTGTAGAGGCCCATTTAAACATTATGGACTTTCCTATTGAATTAGAGAAATTTATTGATGTTATTTTTCGGTGACGGTATTATCCTAGAGTAATGACTAATGATTCCATACAAGTATTAAAATAATTAAAATGAAAAGGTATAGAAAAGAAAATTACTACTTCCTCCGTCCTATATCTTTCTTCTCGGTTCGCAAAACGAAGAAAAATCCCAAATTTTTTCAATCTATTTTATTTAAATATTGGTATAGAAATAAAAAATAAAATATACATATTTAAAAACTACATCAAAAGTTCAACAAAACAATTGGTGACAAGAATATTTTATTTTATCATATAGGCCATGAAAAAACACAAATAAATATAAATTCCCGTGAAGTTAGAATAGTGCTCTGAAAGAAAGTTTTAGGACGGAGGGAGTATATCATAAATTTGTTTAATCATTATATTTTTAATACTTCGATTTCAAATTATATTCTTTTGATTTTCAAATGATCTAGAGACTTTAAACAATTTCTTCTTTTAAATATTACTAGATTTATCTACATACATTTAGATGTATGAAAATAAAGGCTTGATGTGATCTTGAGTAATTTTATTTAAAAATAATTTACAAATAAAATTTTTATTCAAAATGCACCCACTAATTAAAAACGTTGTTCCAAAATAAATTAAAGCTGACTTTATTTCTTTCTATATCCCCATGAGGTTTGTTACGTGCCAAAAAATTGACCCCTATACCAAAAAAAACTTATTTTATTAAACACAAATGCACCAATGACATTTGTGTCAATAGATGACAACACAATGGTTTCGTTGACACTAGCATCTAGTGTCAACAGATGACATTTGCTCATTTGGAGTTCCTCCGAAGTCCAAAATGAAAAGAATGATGATTCTTATCCCTCTAATCCCTCCCTAAATCCGCTACAACACCCTAATCTCAGTCCGACCCCAGCACCCCAAGCCTAAACCCATCGTCTTACCCCTTACAAACGTGTGACTATTATTGCAGGGGTTAGGTTGGGATTGGGATGCAGGGGTCCGGGTGAGACTGGGGTTCGGTTGGAGATGTATGGGGAGTTAAGAGTGCCGGGTAGAAATCATCTTTGCAAAGAGAGCTTCAGAGAAATCCCAAATTAGCGAGTGTCATTCATTGGTACTGAATACTACTGTCAACCCCTAACCGAACCTTGGTGATATTTATATGTTATTACTAGTTAGTTTATACGAGTACTAACTCAACAAAATGAGTCCATTAGCACATGCATAGTGTGGACACTTGGACTCCATGCAAATAATTAAATCCATGAAAAACGAATAAGAAAAATATAGAGTCTAAATGTAAAGTCATCAACACTTCTAAATGTCATTTATATAGACAGAAGGTTTCACGTCTTAAGAAGAAAAAATTTAGCCTCTGGTGGTTTATTAGAATATAATAAGCATTTTCTGGGTCACAATCACAATCTTTGAATTTTTGGTTGAGTTGGTTCCTTGACATGGTCTTAAGAATGGTTCGGGTGGGGATTCTTCTGAAGTCATGTAGTCGCTTTGAAGATTCGATCAATTCATTCCAAGTAGTTCAACTCATTCAGATCAGATTATGAATTTAATGAGTTGACCATTACTCTACCTACTATAAAAAGTTAAAATTAAACATAAAGATGTAAAGGTGTACCCCATATGTCCCACACCCCCTTCTTGTTCACATAAATTGACAAGAAATTCAAATAAATAAATAAAACTCAAATAAAAATGGATATTGGAGAAGGGAGTATTGTACATTTGGGATACACCTTAGATATACCCCTACCATTGGTCATGTACTTTTAACACTTCTCCATCCACACAATTCATATCCACGCTTTGGCTTGCTTTTTTATTAACACCAAAATTTGTGAGGGGGGAGAAGGTTGGGGTGCAACATAGGGTACATATTGGTGTACCTCAGCGATTTTTCAAGATGCAATCAACTCATGGAATGATTTCATTTTTATGTTTCATTTTAGAAAAAAAAATATAGCAATACTTCTAAAAATCTCTAATTTTATAAGAATACTTCGAAAATCAATTAATTATATCATTACTCCTACAACTATTTTATATTTACAAAAATACTCTACCCGCCACATCACTTTTACAATTATATTGTGTAATATATATGTACATAAAGTTAAGTGATAACTTCAAAAATAAATCACCTTTTTTTAGTTTTCATACAAAAAATAAATTACTTATTCTTCATCCAACTAAAATATCAATCTTGTACTTTAAGAGCATTTGTTCGTTTGGATTAGAAAAGTTAACTTTCTAGTTTTTTCAATTCTTTCCAATTTTTCTAATTTTAGAATTTTAATAAAAAATGACATGCCCTAATTGTGAGAGACGTGATTGATATTTGAATTGTTGGATGACTAACTGATTTTGTTTTTGTATGAAAACTAAAAAAATAAATTTTTTTCAAATCGTCACTTTCAAAAGTCATTTAGATATTACATATTTTTTATTGTTCAAGCTAAGTGAGGTGATGGGTGGAGTATTTTTTTGTAAAAAGAGAATAATTTTGAGAGTTATGATGTAATGAATTGATTTTCCAAGTAATCTTATAAAATTGGAGACTTGTTTTAGCACGATTATAAATTTTTCCTTCATTTCAATACTTCATTTTTTCCAATTTAAATTGATTATTCAATATGCACATGATCAAATTCACTTCCACTTCATTTTTTTCAGAACTCATCTGATAAAATATATAACCATGTTTTTAAATATATAATTTTGTTTTTAAATTTAATTTCAATTTTCAAATGAATTAAACTAAGGGGCTGTTTGTTTCAGTCTCTTAATGGTTCAGATGTCTGAATGGTTCAGCACTTAATGGTTCAGACTGTTTATTTCAGCCTCTTAATGGTTCAGATGTCTGAATGGTTAAGAGATTTGCCTCTGAATGGTTAAGTATTATACAGAGTCTGAATGATTAAGACCTCGTATCTGAATTGATCAGACATTTGCCTCTGAATAGTTAAGCAATATACTAGCTCTTAATGGTTCAAACCTCTTACTGGTTCAGCACTTAATGGTTCAGACCTCTTACTCATTCAGCACTTACCTATTCAGAAGTTGCCAAACAACCCCTAAAACTAACATGCTTCATTGCGAGCACATACTACATGCTTTGTACAGCTGTTTGTGTAGGCATGAAATGTTTGTAGGACCATGCTACATTTATACCAAAACTTTACCCCATTTGTACACCGCGGTTATACATAAATATTTTAATGGTTTACACTGACACAAATATAAATGTGTTAACAAAAATTTACACGAACACAAAATGTTAGTACAAAAAAACCTACAGAGAAAGAAAGTGGAAAAAAAGAACAAAGTCTCAAAGTAGGGGAAATAAAGGAGACAAGAGAAAGAAACCCACCTTTCACTTTTCTTTTCCCCTCTCAAAATCCACAAAGAACCAAACTTTGTAGTCACAACCCTATTTATAGACCACCACAGTTGCCCAACTCTCATTTCGCCTCCCAGCCAACTCCTCAGCGGCGGTTCACACGGAAACTGATCGCCAAGCAGGTCGCAATGCAAGAATTGACTCCAAATTTAGTGGGGATGTCATACTTTTCTGGCTTTCTTTGATATATTTGTGTTCTCCAGAGATTTGGGTTTTCAGAGCGAGAGAGAAAGATGCAATCTTCCGAGCAACAGGTGGGATCCGTGGCCGATACGAGAGGGAAGCATCGGATTTCAGCTGAATTGAAGCAGCTAGAACAGGAAGCTCGTTTCTTGGAGGTCAGTATCCCCTTTTTACCTTCACTTGGACACCCCCACCCTTCAATGTTTTTCTTAAAAATAGAATCTTTTTGTACTAGATTTCTTGGTTATGTGAGGGTATCCATGATCTATGTTGCTTATTGAGATGGGTATTTGTTATCGAGAAAAAAATGGCTGGAATAAGTTTAGAAAAGGGAGAAGGTTGATGAGTATTTGATAGTTTGTAATGGTGAGTGGTTATGAATTTAGGCCATTCTTGAATTTGAGATGAGGATCAGTGATTATGCATATATGCCAGATTTGAAGCAGCCTTATTGGGGTTATATATTTTGTATCCACACTAAAAAGTGTTTCAAACTAGTAATGCTCTAAAAAATTAATAGTTCTTTTTTGGTCTCTAACTCTCTGTTTGGGTTAGGGAAGACAAGAAGAAGAGTGAATTGGTGAAAATGGATGGATGAGAAAAACAGTAGAGAAATAATGTAGGTTTTGTGTGTTGTTTGGTATGAGACTTTAGGAGAGAAAAGGAGAAGACATGGATAGAAATTTAGAAGACATCTTATTTTTTTTCTCTCATATTTCTGCCCATGAGGGATAAGAAAAGAAATACTTCGTATGTAAAAATTTAATACATTTATAATTCTCTCCATGAGAGAGAGAATAAATGAATAGAAGTTAAGACTGCTAATCGGTAGCTACTTGGTTAAAGGTCTATTAGTGAAAAGATTGATTAAGTCGAGAGTGCTTGGTGACTACTCGTCTTGCATTAAATTTACAACAAAACCTAGTACTATATAATCCTATCTTCATTGAGGTCTAGGGGCCAAGATGTAAGCATACTTACCTCTATAAGAACGTAGAGGTATTTTCCATTAGATCTTTGGTGCATTGCCACTTTGAGTACCTAAACCTTCATAGAAAGGAAGTTTATTGGGTCATTATGATTTAGCCTGTTTTACCCAAAGCTAAAGCTTTGTCAATAATGACTCTTTTAGTCCATAAGGAACTTAACCTTGTAATAAGTAAATTGTTAAAAAGTACTCCATATATGACAAGCGTTTCTAATAATATTAGTTTTACAAAATAATATACAGGAAAATTTTGTGCCAAAAATTATGAGATTCTTATAGGTATTAAACTTTGTATGATGTTTAATCCTTTAAAATGCAATAGAGCTTCTTCTTGCTAACATAGATTATTCAACGCATTAACAGTGATCACAAAGACGAAGGATATTATTTTCAAGAACACTGATATTTAGGAAAAATCTTTTCACTTAAATCTATTTACTTAAGATGTAGCATGGCCACATTATCACACTTTCATACACCAGTTTGGTTATTCAGGCTCCGTTTGGTAGCCGTACGCGGCTTACTCTTCTGGTATAAGCAGGTCTGTGTGTACAAGTAGAATAAGCACATTTTGACTTGCAGACATGATTATTTAGGGTTTTACCAAACACTTTTCATTTGGGAAAAATAAGCAGGTTAGGAGTCTGCCATTTCTGCCAAATAACCCTCCCTTCTTTTTTTTGCAAGTCTAATGGGTGCCACTGCTAAGTATATTCCCCTAAACCCCATAGTTATTAATTTATCATTTCCTTGAATAATAAAAAGATTTGAATTTATTATTGTTACTGTGACTCTACGTACACATACCCTTTCCGGTCCCTACTTTTGTGGAATTTTACTGGGTTTGTTGTTGGTAATATGAACTGATATTTCGGATTATGAGAAACTTGTCTAGGAGGAACTGGAACAGCTTGACAGAATGGAAAACGCTTCAGCTGTTTGCATGGAGTAAGTAAAAGTCTGTTCGATAGCTGAGGAGTAAAGTAAACAAACTATCAATTTGTCTAACATTTTGCTTATTTTTGCTTTGGACATTAGAATATTGATCACCATGGAAACCAGACCGGACCCGCTGCTCCCGGAGTAAGGATATATTTGTTCTTCATTCCTTTTAAGTTTGTAACTTTTTTTTTATTCTCATCGGTCAATCGTTTTCCCTTACGCTGAAGTTGTTGTGACTGAATGACTGTGCCAGAACGGTGGGCCCCACGAGTCCCCTTTGGGATCAATGGTTTGAACGACCGGCGAACTCGTCTGTCTGCAGGTGCTGGATACTTTGATCGTTCCACGCGGGTTTTAGATGTTTTCCCATTCAATGAGAGGGAGGGATGGAGGATTCAATGATTCACTTCCAAATTGGTTCCCTCTTACAGCATATATTGCCCTATTGATTGATGTAAAGTATGGAGTGAAAGTTGTTTCAATGTGCAGAAACTTTGTTTTTTCTTTCTCTTTTTCTGTATACATTTCTTTTGATTTATGATGAAGTGGAAATTACTGAATCTAGATTATGATGATTAATAATTATGCAAAGCCCATATTCTCCTTTTTTAACTCCCCCAATACCAATTTCTGCTATATCTTCTTTACTCATTTAAATCTTGACATTGGCTTGAATAGAGTGTTCAACTAATCCCCCCCCCCCCCCCCCCCCCCCTCATCCAAACCAAACACACTCTTGTTGACAGTTGCTGCTTTTGCCTTTTAGGGTAAAAATTAAATTTGTAATAAGATTGATAAATACTCAAGGATATCTTGTTTGTAAGAAAATCACAAGCTATTTGTAAACAAAGTGCACTTACGACTCGTTTGGCAACAATTTGGACGTTTAATTTAAGTGTTTTCAAAATTAATCTCTACTATTAAAAAATTATTAAAAATGGTATTGTAGGCAACTCTGCCTTATAAAAAAACCACATTCAACTAACTTACCAAAGGACACCAACAGAATCATTGTCAAGACAAAGACATTTAATTGACCTTTATTGCAGGAAAAAAAGTAGAGCAGCATCAAAAAAAAACAAATGAAATGTAAAAATGTGCTTCAATTAGTATCCATATGTCATCACAAGAGCTTTACACATTCACAATGTGGTCAAAATAAAAAGATGGAGAGTAAAAGTGTATGAGTACATCTGATCTCAGTCTTAGTATTGTACCATTCAAACAAATGGAGATTTACATCAAACCTTCAAACATGCTGAAAGAGCATGAGAGAAAAGGTTTCATGTAGCTTTCCCGGTCACTCGCTGGGCAACCCAACCCAACCCGTCGTACAGACCATCACCGGTGAGGGCAGAGCAGGCTTGGATGTGCCAGTCATGGTTCTTGATGCTGTGAAGGGAGAGGGCATCGGTGATCTCAGCTGGAGTCATGGCGTCTTTAAGGTCCTGTTTGTTAGCATATATAAGTACAACAGCGTTCTGCAGATCTTCATGTGGGAGAAGCTTGAACAGTTCGTCCTTCATAATGGAAATCCGGGCTTTGTCTGTACTGTCTATAACTGCAATAACAGCATGAGTTCCGCGGTAGTATGTGGCCCACGATGTCCTTAGCCTATCCTGCCCACCAAGATCCCAAACCTGTAGGGAGAACATATATATCAGACTGATTAGACTAGTTAGAGAAAGGTTATTTTAGGTTTCATCTTTGAGGGTCTCTTTGAGCCCCGAAGAAGTGTTGGAGAAAGAAAATGGGAAGGGAATTTTGGAAAGGAAGACAATTTTCAATAGTAATATAAAAAAAATTCTGATCGAATTTGATTTTCTTGGTATTTTCCAAGGTTAGACAAAATAAAAGAAAGTATTGATCCAAACATAGGTAAAGAAACTAGTTTCATTGGCATTTTTTTTTCTTTTCCTGCCATTTTATGTGATCCCAACATAGGTCAAAAGTTCAACAGAATTCCAAGCCTCTATTTATGGAAAAAATGCGGATAATATGAATTTTTTAGAGGATGTCCACACAAATATAATGGTATTCATTCTTATAATCTTCAACTAAGATACAAGGAAAACAATATCTCATCAAGGATGGCATCATATAATCAATTATCAATCCAAATACATACAAAAAAGATCTCATGTTTAAATTATTATATGATCTTTTGCTTATATGGAGTAGAAGAGATGATGCAAGATTTTCTCACCTGGCGTACTAGTTTTCTAGGGTCTGTTTGGATGAAGGGTTTTGGAGAGGATGACTTTACTCTGAGTAGATTTTTTCTAAAGATTATTAAAAAGTGATCGAAATGTTATACGCTCACATATTATGTTAATCTTTCAATTTTCATAAAATCCTGAACATATACTCCATATCATATATCAAAATAAAGACAATCTTCCCTTCCAACACCTTCAAAGCACTCCATCCAATCAGAACCTAATTATGTTCCTTTTATCAACGTAAGCAATTCAACCAAGTGTCAACAAAGTGAATCTAAAACCTGGAATGCATAGAACCTTTACACCAAAGCTTTGTACAAGTACCACCATTCATTAACATAACTAGTAACAAAAAACAAGAGCACAAATTCATCAAAAGGATTCTTGAAGTAGTCAAAGAACAACCACCTTGCTAAGCTAGATAATCTCTGCAAATTCTAGTTGGGCTAATTATTAGTTAAAAGTCAGGGGATACTTTAGAAGCCCAATACAACAACAAACCCAATAAAACCTCACCACTAGGAGCTGAGGTATTTTTGAATAGACAATCGGCTCAAATCTAGAAGCACAACCAATACACTAGAAGCCCAATGATCAATTAAATCCCAAAAAAGTACTTCACAAGTCTCGCTACAAAATTCTAACTTGTAGTAGAATAGCGGCCAAAGAGTCCAATCAACAAAAGGCGAGACCAAAATGTTGTCCATGACTGGTATAGGCATAAAGATCCCAAAAGGCCCTGCACATCTACTTGCTGTTTTTAGGTACAAACTAGGTGTTTGAGGAACCGATAGCATGGATACTATTATAGAGTTACCTATATTTTCTTATACAGAGTGTTTACTTACTAAGAGTAGTATTTTATTTTATAAAAAACCTCTAAATATCCCAATTTACTTTCAGGAGGTAGCTAATCCTAACCTTGGTAAAATAGCTAGTCCATATTAACAATATTGTCAAAATATCCTAACCAGATTTTCAATAAAATAAAATCAACCCTATTGCCAAAATCTTCTTGGGCAAGAGGATAATAAGGAATTTTCAACATCTCTAAAACCTTGGTATTAGTGACAGCCATGAACTCGCCTAGGGTCAAAAGATTCTCAATCCTTATTCATATTCAAGGCAATATTCATAACAGTCTAACAGCAGATTTTCTCACTCCATTCTCATGAAAAAAAGCTCAGATATAGTTTCATTTCTAATAACCTTGATGGGATGAAGTAATAAACTCCACATGAATTCAATTCAGACTAACTGGGAAATGGTGGCCATAAAGCAACCAGAAAGGCAAAGAATGAAAGCTGCAAATCCATTTCTCATATTCTTTCAATGGATTTGCAAAATAACCTTTACACATTTCAATGATCTCAGGTCATCTCTCACAGACAAGCAAATGATCAGATCCGTTTTCGATTAAGCATGCTCTCAATTGCGTCAATTTCATTTCCAATAGAGAAATTGAACAATATAAAAATAGAGAAAAGCATCTGAGTCGCAATTTCATCAAACTAAATAAAAATAAGAGTAATCCGCATAGATAATAATAATAATCATCATCATGTATAGATTCGAACCTCGAATCGGATGTTCTTGTAGACGAGCTCCTCGACGTTACTGCCCACGGTAGGGTGAGTGGTGACCACCTCTCCCAAGTGCAACTTGTAAAGAGTCGTCGTCTTGCCGGCGTTGTCCAGTCCGACCACCACGATCTTGTACTCCTTCGCCGGAAAGAGCATGAACCAAAACTTCGAAAAGAAAGCTCCCATGTCTCGCCTTTAACAATCGAGAGTTCGTTCAGGGAGGATGAATTTTGAATCTTGATTCGAAATCCAGTTCAATTCGGATCTTGATCTCGGGTCGGGTATGCACACGCAGTGATGGCTCGATCGGAAAGGAAGGGATTGTGCGAGTGTGGATCAAGTTTTATGCCCTTCATTTTGTCAACCATTTCAATTGGTCAATCGACTCTCCATACACAATTTAATACTTGTGTATTTGTCCAACTAGACAAACTTTGAACTCCAATTATTTTTAATTTACATTGCATATTAACATAATGAAATATAATTTTAAAAATTCTCAATAAGATAAATCCAATGAAGTCATTTTTATATTAAAATATATTACGATTTTATTTAATTGAAGCTCAAAGTTTGTCCAGTCTGACTTAAAAAAGTCAAATTGGACAAATATACTGGGACGGAGGGAGTACTCATTATTAGTCACTCTCTCCAAAAATAAACTTCTAGTTCAATATTCGCAGGATCAAACTTTATTCATTTCGTTAGCCTATTTTCGTTATTCATTTGATAAAATAATATAGCCACGCTACCTCTAGTTTTGTAAATCTTTTGATATAGTTTTTAATATGTAACTTTTATTTTAAAATTACACATCAATTTTCATATAAAATGATTTCAAAATAACTTCAGTCAAACATCGTAACGCGCAACGGGAAGTTTATTTGTGGACTAAGGGAACTCTCCTCATCCGTCCTAAAAAAACATAAAATGTTTTGATTTTTAAAGAATTTAAATAAAGTGTATTTTAGTATCGAGTTTCAAAAAAATATTTTTGATGTGACATATTTGGTTTATTATCATTATGCTCTACATTATTTTATACTCCCTCCGTCCACAAAGAAATAAACTTCTCGTTGCGCGTTATGATGTTTGACAAAAGTTATTTTTAAATCATTTTATATGAAAAATGATGTAAAATCTTAAAATAAAAATTATATATTAAAAAACTATATCAAAAGATCTACAAAATTAGAGGTGACATGACTATATTATTTTATCAAATGGGTAACGAAAATAGGCCGACAAAGCAAAAAAAGTTTGACCCTGTAAATAGTGAACGGAAAGTTTATTTGTAGATGAAGGGAGTAATTTTTTAATAATGTCATTAAGTGCGCACTAATTATCCAAAAATAGTGTTTACTTATGTTTTCTTTGTCATGGTCTTTGACTCAATCTAATTATATGGCCCTTGTGTAGGTCCTTTCATTTATCATATTCTGCATATATTTTTCATAAATCTTCCATGATCATTGTGTAATGTCTTACCTTGAAGGCTTAAATTGAACACACATAATTGGCATAGTCTTCTTTTGAGTTTTGAGAATAGTCTTCAATGCCCTTGCTACATATGTCACATAATTATTTTTTGAATTTTCGAAATTTAAGGTCATATGTAAAGTCTAATTATTTGATCATTATACACGCGTATTTAGTTAACAGGACAAATGCAGTAGTCATTAGATCGACCAAAGTCCTTGGACATTAATCTTTGAGCCCCAATTAGGTCCATATGTATAGGGCATTACACTTTTACTCATACAAGCAAGTTGTCCTCACTACGTTCCATAAAATCTTTCCTCTTTCGTTTTTTTGCTTTCTACAAAATACTTTCACTTTCTATTAAAAAACCACTTTTACCCCTACTTTTTCATACCCTACCTATCACATCATACTTTTTCACTAATAACCAAACTATCACATCTTATTTTTTCATATCACATCAGGGGCAAAATTAGAAATTCAACCAAAATTACATTTTCCTTATTTTTGCTCAAAGTCAAAATGTGAATAGTTTTGTGGAACGCAGGGAGTAAGATATAATGCATAAAGATAATATTGACCAACTAATATATAAGAGACGCGATCAAATGATATGGGTCCGTGCCATTGGAATCCGGTGCCACTAGCGGTGCCACCGGCATTTTGGGGCACTTCCGGTGCTCTGTTCGCAAAATTGACGATTCCTACCCCTCCTAACCCACCCCCTAAACCCCCCACCCTACCCCCTCCCCTGCACCCCCACCCCAATCCTGCCGTAAGCCCCCCACAAAATGTGTGGCTATTATGCAACCGCTTACGGCGGGGTTGGGGTGGGGGTGCAGGGGTGGGGGTAGGGTGGGGGGTTTAGGGAGTGGGTTAGGGAGAGTAGGAATCGTCAATTTTGCGAACGGAGCACTGGAGGTGCCCTAAAATGCCGGTGGCATCGGAGTGGCACCGGATTCCAGTGGCACTGGAACCAGGCCGTAGATAAAGATAATATTGACCAGCTAACATCATTGGGCTCATTACAAGCAAGTTGTAAGACATTATGCATATTTGTTCAAATATATGTCACAAATTTTTTCTCACAATTTATGTAAGAAATATTATCAAAAAATAAATGGTTAAATAAAAAATAAATAAAAAATGCTCACATGAATTAAAAATGAAAAAAATTATGTGCAGTGGAAATTTCAATAGTGGAGAAAAGGGAAATTATTTCAATGACCTATTATTTCAATGACCTACTAGAATGAAAAAGATGTTTGTTTCGGATGGGTGAGACTATATTCGTCCTTTCCAATTCACTAACGTTAACGTGAATACGACCGGTTTTATTTAGAAAAAATTGTTACGTTTTGATCTGATTTCTATAAATTTCTCAATACTCTAATGTCTATACTTTTGTTTTTTTAAATATTTTTTATTGAATTTCATTACAATAAACTTTAAAACGTAACATTTTATAATAAAAATAGTGCATTATGACTTTGCCAAACAAGAGTGGATAATAGTGGGTCCTTTGATTTGAGTAATTTGTTTGCCACCAAACAGACCTCATGAAAGTTTGACATGCGTGAAAGCCCTTGCCCTCGCATCTCCATCATCTCTTCCTAAATATTCACAACATTTGCTTTTTCAGTAGTCGCGAAAACTTTTGTTTATTTCGACGTTTTCATTGGTTATTTGATAAAATAAAATATTTTTGACACCTCTTATTTCGAAAAAATTTTCATGTAGTTTTTTGATATGTAATTTTTATTTTTTATTTCTTTACCAATATGTAAATAAAATGAATTGAAAAAACTTGATATTTTGCCTCGGTAATAGAAATGTGACAAATAATTTGGGACGGAGGAAGTAACTTTTTACATTTTAAAATTATTTTTTTCCTGTTTCAAAATAAATAATTCAATTTTTATAGAATGTGTTGGATGGTATATGTTATTTCTATCATTTCTATATAAATTTTTATCAAATATTTTTGAGTTTTTAAATATATGTAAATCTTAAATTTAAAAAAATTATTTTGAGATAGAGATAGTGTAGGACAATAGGACTTATATATAGTCCAATCAAGTGCTAATTACTGCACTCTCTCGAGATATTCCATTCCAATCACGTAAAATAATTTGTGAAGTGATTTGGATATTTCAACATTTTTTTATGGACCAATGACCATGCTACATTTACGCAAAAATACTCCGTAAAACTTACATATTTAAGAATTACGTCAAAAATTCTAGAAAACATGAATCAACAATAATATATCATGGGTGGCTTGAAAGGTGTGCAAAGTGGTCAATCGCACAGAGTCCCTAAAATTTTAGAACCATATATTTTCAAATTCGACATTAATTTTAAAGCATAAGTATTCTAAAATAATAAAATAGTGCCTAAAATGTAAATTTTTTACCCGATCAATTTTATTTTTTTGGGGCCGGCACTGTAATATATAATTTTATCAAATGATTGATAAAAATATACAAATAAATAAAAATTTCAATAAATTTTAAATAATTAAGTGTGACATTTTTTAGAGAGGAAGGAAATACCGAGTAGTAAACTAAAAGTATGCTATTAGATAAACAAAAATCTTATCCCATTTAATCATCTACATGACTACATGTCCTACAACATCATCCCACGGGAAAGTAGCTTTTGAAATCACTCCTCTTTTTTCGATTTTGAAAAAGGTGGAACGCCCAGACATAATTGTGAGAAGATAAATCAGGGTATAATCTCAATATGGTCTTTGGAGATATCATCCTATACCTGATGTGCGGAAAAAACTATTGCAAATAATAGAACTCTCGTACTACCGCTAGCATCATTCAATTCTAAGATCAGATTTGAGATCCTCTCTTTGGATTAGTTGAACTAGTCATGTGATTCTTTACCTATTCTACTACACCACGCGTCATGACAAAATAGTGACATAAGATGAGCACATATTGCATTCATGTGCAATTGTAAAATTAAATAATTTTTTTTTCTAAAATTGTGGTTTTAATATTATGTCATGGATCAAATTTAGTCAAAAATTTAGACCGGTTGTTGCAGTCTCAGGAAAAATTTTATACTCAATCCATCTTAAGGCTCAATCTTTTTTCAAGTAAGTTAAATTTGAGTTTCAGTTAAACAAATTTTGTAATATATATTAGCATAAGAATGATTTTATTGAATTAAACTTAGTGAAATCTTTCAAAAATTTAATTTCAATGTACAAATATATAATAGACGTTGAAAGTAATTCTTGTTTGTATATAAGAAAAAGCGAACTATTTAAAATGTCAACTATTGAAAAACAAAAATAGTTTCACCAACGTAAACATTTAACAATCTAACAAAGTATATATCAAATCTTGACCTAATTTAATTGACATTTCAACATTTTCAATTTCTCCAAATAAATGCTTCATGGGTTAGTCATTAGCTTTCGTTTTTTTGGTTGTGTTAACATTTTAATTATGTTTAAGGTAAACATTATACCCCGGATAGAGTAATAAACGTATCCTAAAACAATCATTTAAATAATTAAGATAAAAATGTTCAAAATTGTGAATTATTTTTGCGCTGGGATAAAAGCCAATATGTGTGAACGGCCCAATGATGAAATGGCCCAGCCTACAACCCAAATAGGATATCCTTAAAGAAATAGGAATTTAACGTCTCGAGATCTCGACTTGGGGTCCCGATGGTGTCCCATCTCGAGGGTCTCGTTCACACTCGGGTTGATTCATAAATGTGAGGTATTATGTAAGCAGGGCCAGTCCGCGGAGGACCGAACAGTCCTACCAGACCGGACCTATTTATTTAGTGGCCCAATATTATCATATTCTATAGTCCAAATCTGGTCTCCTATATTTTGAAAAAAATAAAATGTTGCAAGTGTGGATTAAACCTAACACCTTAAGATATTAGAGCATAACTCATTAACTTTAACTACTAACCTTTCTGATTCCAAATTCACACACAAAGTTATATATTTCCGTATCGATTTCAATTAAACTTCTAATTTTTTAGAAAAAGAAAACACAATTATACGGTAAAACTTGTTTTATAAACTTTTAAAAATAGTTTAATAAAGAAATAAATAAATCAATTAGTAGAAAAATAAAAGGTTAAAATTATACCGTTCAAAAATTGACTAAAGGTTCTACAAAACAAGATGTGACAAGAATAATTTATTTTATCAAATGGTCAATCAAAACGAGTAAACAAATAAAAAATATCGAGATACTGTTGCTTATATTTTGGGACGAATGGAGTAAATATTATCAACTTAAGTGCAAAAAAATTATATACTCCCTCCGTCCCCCGTTTTTGTCCACTTTTAAGTTTTGAAACTGTTCATCCAGACACTTTGACTCATCAAATTCTATCAAAGTGTAAGCCTAAATATAGTCATGTGTGATCTTGTTTAATTTGTCTTAACATATAGATTATTAATATATAATTTCTATAATTTTTTAATATACAAATTACAAGATAAAATGGATTAAAGAAGTGCATTGGATGGTGTGTAAAAATGAAAGTAGATAAATACTCTCGAACGGAGGGAGCAAAAAGTTACAATCAACTATTGTTTAAATGTAATGAATAATTTATTAAATTGTGAGAATTGAAAAAAAGGGGGAAATATGTAAAATAAGTAGGGGTAGGTTCGGTTTTGGCGGTTCGGTTTCACCCAAAACCAAAGACAAAACGGAAGGTAAATTAGCGGTTCAGTTCGGTTCGGTTTTGCATAAAAAATATGTAAACCATTGGTTATTCGGTTCGGTTTTATACGGTTTTTTTCGGTTTTTTCGGTTTATAAATGTAGAAATTTATAAGCATTAAAAAATTATAAAAACACTAACTCGAAGAAACAATAACAATATGTAGTGTTGGCTTTGGTTTTTGTTTGAGTTTTACACAAACAAAAAATCAAACAGAATGTTATTGTTCCTTTCGGTTTAATTTTACATAAAAAAATATGTATTGAGGGCCCAAAAAACATTTAGAAGATTCCAAATACTTCCAAAGACATCGTATGTAAAATCATTTACGAAGAATTTATATTTTTTGGTATAATACTTTCATTTTCATTATAACATCAAAGTATTTTTATGTAAATATGTAAATTACTCTTATCAATTTTTAATGTTAATATAATTCTATATTAGGATTAGCTATTGGTGTCATATTCTTAGTTTTTTTTAAAGTATGGATAATAGAATGGCTAAAATGTTTAATTAATAGTTAAGAAAATAATTTTAATCGACTAGTAATTTATTTGCATTTATATTTCTATAATTTTTCTATATACCACATATATTCATATAAATAAAACGAAGTATCTAAGAAAGTTTGGTTTATTCGGTTCGGTTTTTCAAAGGGAAAACCAAAACGGAACCAAACACTAACGGTTCAGTTCGGTTTTTTTTCATTTGGTTTCGGTTTTTTCAGCTCAGTATTTTTTCTAGTTCGTTTCGATCGATTTCGATCCAGTTTGCGGTTTTCTGTTTTTCCAACCCAGCCCTAAAAATAAGTTGGGGATGAGTCGTGTATGACCACATAAGAAGCACACTAAACCCTAACCCCAACCCCATTAACGCACAAAGGCCGAAAAATCTCGCCTAATCTCCCTTTTCCGTTTCCAATTTTGGTCACCCCACTGTGCCACGATCTCTACCTACTTGTAACCGTTCCCCTTCTGGGTCACGAGGCTACTCTCGTCATTTCACCTCGCAAACCAGATCGATTATCTTTTGGCACGCCCATTAATGACTTTTATCTTTAATTGTCGTTTAGGCCAGAAATTATCCCCCACGAAATGACGATGGTCACGTGATTAGACACACACCTGCCGATAATGCGCCACGTGGTCTTTGTCCACGTCATCAAAGCCTCGTCTTCTTCTTCGTCTCACTCCCCTCCGCTCTATATAACCACTCACCGCTCCATTTTTTAACTTCAGCTTCTCGCAAAACGA
The DNA here is from genome assembly GCA_003260385.1 of Cuscuta australis. Classification (NCBI taxonomy): domain Eukaryota; kingdom Viridiplantae; phylum Streptophyta; class Magnoliopsida; order Solanales; family Convolvulaceae; genus Cuscuta; species Cuscuta australis. The sequence goes on along the minus strand of NQVE01000209.1, from coordinate 1,286,341 downwards.
CCCCTATATTCTCATATAATTACAGAACACCTCTCATCTGGCCGGAGGAATACTCACTAGCCGGAAAGTGTACTTCTCCGGCTGATTTCCGCCCTTCGCAGATGCAATGTCCGTGCACAAGTTCACCGCCGTCACGTTGTGCGTGGATATCCGTAACGAAGACCTCTCTCTTCCCGGTGATCTTCAGCTTCATCAACTGCACGAAAAGCGATCGAGATCGAGAGGAGGTATCAATGAATTAACGGTGTATCAATTTACTTTTAGCGTTTATGTAACTAGCTCGGTCAATTTTGATCGGATTCTCTGGCCGGCGGAGGAAGCTGATTGTTTCCTTGATTCCGAGTCTCTTAGTTGATCTCTGTGAAAATTGAGGCGTAGAGCACAGTAATTGGTACTGAATTGCTCGAGGAGCTGAGAGTGAGTGTGTCTGTGTCTGTGCAGGTTTAATTTAGACTCTGAGCGAGTCGGAAAGTACAGATTTGGTAGAAATTAAATGCCGATGATGAAGATTCAGCCGATTGATTCCATACCATCATCGATCCGTGGAGATGCTGCGAGGCCGCTGCCTAAGTCGCGAATTAGGAGGTTTTTTGATCGACCTTTCACTAGCGCTCTGCGTAGCTCATCGGCGTCGGAGAAATCTGCCGCCGCAGCCGGAGGAGGAGTTGCAGTACCGTTCGGGAAAGATGGAGCTCCTTCCGCCTCTGTGGAGTTTGAGCCTAGCTCTGTTTCCTTGGATAAGATGGTCCGGAGTTTCATAGAGGAGAGCAATGAGAGGCAGCCACCGTCTAAAATCGGACGCAACCGCTGCAATTGCTTCAACGGCAACGGCAGCGACAGCTCCGATGATGAATTCGATTTCGCAACCACCGGATTTCCTGATTTCCTCGCCAACTCTTCCTCCTTCGGCGACTCGTCTGATAGCATCAAGGTTCTTAGTTTCTGCACAAATCCCTAATCCGATCAAATTACTGTAATATTTTTTCAATTGCCGGTTGATTGTACAGTTTGATTGATGTGTCGTTTTTTACCCTGGCTGGAACAATCCAGAACTTGATTCCTTGTGTAAGTGTTGCGGAGAGGAATCTCTTAGCCGACACCTCCAAAATCATCGAGATGAACAAGGCTTGCAAACGCAAAGACGATCTCCGGTTAATCGTCGCCGATGGCCTCTTAGCTCTCGGCTACAACGCTTCCATCTGCAAATCCAAATGGGAAAAAACTTCATCTGTTCCTGCCGGTACTTGCAATTTACTTGTTTGCCGTCGCAATTGTTTCAGTCATATTTCCCTTTCAATTCTGAAAATCTGCGTTTGATGCAGGAGAATATGAGTGCGTGGATGTGATCATTGAAGGAGAAAGAGTGATGATCGATGTGGATTTCCGATCGGAATTCGAGATTGCGAGATCAACAGGGAGCTATAACGCCGTTCTTCAGTTGCTGCCGCTCATATTCGTCGGAAAAGGTGACCGTCTTCTGCAAATCGTGTCGATCATGTCGGAGGCTGCGAGGCAGAGCTTGAAGAAGAAAGGTATGCACATCCCGCCCTGGCGCAAAGCTGAGTACATGAAAGCGAAGTGGCTCAGCCCTTACACCCGAACTTATCCTCCTCCGCCGTCTCCGCCTCCGCCTCCGACGGAGAAGACCGAACCAGAACCCGAACCTAACGCGGAATCCGAAGCCAACGAGGCTGAGGCCACGGCTGGAGCTGAAGTTTTGAGCGAAGGAGGAGAGCTAGACCTGATATTTGGAGAGAAGACAACGTCGTTAGAGGCGTCACCGGTGATTCCATCACCCCCGGCTACACTTTCCGAGGCATCTCCGTCGCAGAAACAGGCGGAGATGATGATGTGGCAACCGCCGGCGATAAAGCCCAAAAGTTGCGAAAGAGGCAGTCGGGTGGTGGTCACCGGATTGGCTTCCCTTCTCAAGGAGAAACCGTAGAGGAAATAAATTTTGATCCTTTCTCCTTCTTTTTTTCTTTTTTTTAAATGAAAAAATCTCCCGAGATAATTTTTACAATTTTTTTTTCAAGTACAGAATATATATATATATATAAATATAATTATAAACCCTATATAGAGCTGGGGAGACTCAATTAGACCACTTTTTTTCTTTTTGGTTTCAGCCCCTTCTTTTTTTGTAAGGGTTTTTTTGGTAAGATGTATGGAGCAAAAATTCTTCAGGTGAGAGGGCATTTTTGCGGTAATAAATTTTTTAGATAAAAAAAAGAGTAAATAAAAAAATAAATAAATGCGTGGACTACTCCGGATGCAATTTGTGTGCATATTCAATATTTGCCTTTTTTTCTTTTATTTTATTTTTTGAAAGATTCAATAAGCCATCTTAATTGAACGGTGAATTATTGCTTCCGCGTTCACGTGATTTTGTTTTTATAGAAAGAAATAATAGATGGAAACAAAAGCAATAATACGTACTTACAGATGGGTATTACGGAGTAAAAAATGTAAAAGTAAAAAATACGGAGTAATAGAGTGAAGTCCTCCTATACTCCAATAGTCCAATCTTTCATCTTTCATCTTTATATGAAAGTTTATCATGAACATTAAATTATACTTGCAAGAATTTGTGAAAAAAATAAAAAGATGGAGCAAGCAAGGGACAAAGAAAATAAGAAATCCAACTATAATTTTACATATACGCTCCTCACCCATAAGAAAAATGTCATCAATATAGAGACTAATATTTATTACTCTCTCCGTCCCAATAAAGATTTACCTGATTATTGATTGAAGGTTGAAATTCAATAATCATTTCTTTGATTTGTTATTGTCTTCCTTTTTGTGAATCTTTTGATATATATTTTTTAAATACGTAAAATAATCATTCATTTTTTCATATAATTGGATTGAATATAAACTGGGTTAAGATTTGTTATGTGCGTGGGCAGCAATTCCTTTGGAGACGGAGGAAGTATTAAAAGTTTATTTAGTGGAGTTTTTTTAGTTAGGAGTATTAACAAATAACAACAAACTTAGAGAAATTTTTTATGCCACGAAAAGGGTATACACACACATATATATATTCACACACGCGCACACACGATTGCTTGTCTAAAATTCCATACTCAGCAGCTCGTGGTCCTTTCAAAGTTGGTGCTAAACAAAAGTCAAAGAAATGATAGTTTATTTGCAAGTACTTGACCGGTTATATTCAAAATGATTTGGTTGTCTACTTAAGGAAGAATGTTAGAGTGCATATCACACCAGAAGTTCAAGAGCAAAATAATTGAAATATAAGCTCTTGAGTTGAACAAACTAATCGATTGAATTCAATTTTTTAATGTGGTTCAACCAAGTGTCTTATTGGTCAATTCAGTTATCTATGTACCATCCTAAATTTTATCATTAAACATTTTCTAGACATATAGTAATAAACTTTAATTTGTGGTTATTGGTTTCAAAACAAAACCACATATAACTATATAAGTATATTTCAATATTTCATCCATTTTTTAATGGTACTTAGGGCTGTCAACGAATAGCCAAAAATCTGATTACCGTCCGCATCCGTATCCGTTTAAAGAGAAAATATCCGCATCCATTTTAAACGGATATTATCCGTATCCGATAAAGATTGCAAATCACTAGAGAGTTTTCTAGAATTGAAAAAATGAGTCTCTTTTTCAAACGTCCAAAACAGAAAATGAAGAATCTTTTTAAAATTGGAGTATATAATTTGATACATTGAAAATGAATGAACATAAAATTATAATTCAGACACTTTATGAGAGCTTGACAGATGCATTATACACATAAATTCTTTTTGTGTGACTCATAGTCATTCTATTGTGCAATTTTTTAAAAAGCATACTCCAAAGTGTAGACTCCAACATAGTCATATTTTTTACACTAAAAACTTATACCTGATTAATGAATTGGATAAATGAATAAACCTTATTTTTAGACAAAGAAAAAATAAAAAACATAATGCAGAGGGGGAGGGAATACCCCGAATACTCGGTAGTGGAGTAAATTAGTAAAACGAGGCAGGTAAAAAAAATGTACAGGGGAACACAAGGCTGAGAACAAGGAAGGAAAGAAAGAAAGATGCCCCTTTTCTTTTTCTTCTTTCTTTCTTCTTCTTGATTTTATGTCCTTTTGTTTATGGGGAAATGTATGTAGAGATTGTAAATAACTCACAACAATGTTACGTTTATATTTTGATGACCTACATTAACACATAATAAAATTTAAGTGTAAAATTTAAGTCATTAATTTTGCACTTGTATTCATATAAAATACTTCTATGAGTGTAAATTTTTAAGTACGATCTTTAGAGTACACGTTTTATTCAATAATTTAAGGCTAAATCTCGTTGATGTTTGGGTGGAGTTGGTGAAGGGGAGTATGGGTTATGTATGATGGCCCAATTGGTTGACGACAAGGCCTGTGTCGTCCGATTAGTTGACGACAAGGCTCGTGCCGCCTCGAGCAATGTTAAGTATCACACTGTTACACATTCATTTCATTTCTACTCGATTACAGATTTGAATATTCAGTTTGTTAGTTGAATTTTATCCTTAAAATAGTGTGCGTGAACCGATATGCCCATAAAGAACAAGATCCGCAACTTATGATCAATGAAAATAAACTTTAAAAAGTGTTGCTAAATCCAACCCAAAAATGAATATATCCACTCTTTCACTTAAATTTGCTAAGTTCACACTAATATTGGTTATGTTAATGAGTGTGGATTTAGCAAATATAATAAAAATGTAGAGATATAACTATTTTTGGGATGTATTTATCAAAACCCTTCAAAGAAATGAATAGACTATCTCAATAGTAAATGTACACATGTTTATCCAAACAAATGGAGTAATATTTGTTTTTGTATTTTGGCAAGATAGGAGGAGTTCATGGAGTAATTTTATAAAAATACCAATCCTAGAAAATATGTAAGAACAAATATTAAATTGTAAATAGCATTTAGTATTGCGTACTCTCTCCATTCTTTTTAAACTGTTTGTTACGCTTTACGTGTCAAATGTTTGATTAACTATATATAAAAATATATAATGAAATAAAATATAAAAATTGTACTAAATTTTTGGTATCAAAAATACTTTTAATGTAGTATTTTTAATAATCTTTAGTTAGTATATTTTAATGTAAAATTTGCACTAAATAGGACTAAAACATAATGACTTTTCCAATGTAGGACTTAAACTTTTTTATTAAATAGGACTATTTTAATTGATATTGTTAGTCAAATATTAAGCTCGAAAAAGACTTTTTTAGAGTAGATAATTTTAAAACCAATGAAAACGATGTATAACTAACGGAGAAAATAAACAACGTCCCTGCCCGATATATAACTACTTGATATGAGATAAATTAAATGCACACCAAACTCGAAATTCTCACTCGAAACTCGAAGTTCTCTCGGTAATAGTTTGGTTCGGACATACGGTTCGGGAAAAAAATGGACATCAATTTTCCAAATGATGAACCCATATTCATAATAATCCCTCAAGACTAACGAGACAATTAATTGAGAGGAGGTAAACAAAATTACAACCCAGGAATGGATTCCATGCTTTGAATGGTTACCTTATCTCAGACACTAGACTAGACTCTGATCTTAAGATATTTTTCTTTGGACATTGTTATGCTAACCAATAAGCTATTTTAAGAACACATTAATTTTTTAAAAAGAATGAACCTCATTCCGGAGGGTTCCCTTAAATCCGGCCGGAGGGTCATTGAGAGAAGGTAAATTGAACTTTAATCGCAGATTGGTGACAAAGAGTGCAGTCCGCACCTGATACTTGCAGAGAACATATGTTTAGCATAGTTCTCTTCCCATCCAGTTGTCATAAATCAATCTCAGATCTTATCTACTTGAAACTCCTTGCCTTGCCAACTGTGCATCATCGATTTTCAAAGTTTTAAAAGGGAGTGGTAGGGTCAATGTGCGTTGTGGGCTCACTTTCATCATATTGTTCTTTAAGTAATGAAGGGCCCCACTAAAGTGTCCAAAGGAAAAATAAAATTAAAATAAAACAAAAGCAATTGGCTAAAGTTTGACAATAATGACCCCTTTATGAAAGTTACTCTCTACCAACTCTGCCATCATGGTGTAGAATACAGATTGCTTGCGCATACTGCAATTCATCTCTGAAAAAGAGAGAGAGGCCTTTAATCCATTTGAACAAGTGTAAAAATGCTTCTTTAAAACTGAAATTTGAAACTCCTTCATCCCTTCTAAAAAGAATATCACATTTTATTATTTAAAACTTGTGAGAATTTTTATTTGCTTGTACATTTTCATCAATTACTTATTCTTGTAACATATTGTTTTGAAGAAATTTTGACGTATTTTTCAATATATAAATTGTATTTTTTATTTCTATATCATTCTTCAAATAAAATAAATTTTAAAAACTTTAATTTTATTTCAAGTTTAGTGTAACGCGACAAACATTTTGAGATCAAAGGAGTACTAAGATGGACATGAGTATAGAATTTGTTTGAATTGTAAGATAGTCGGCTTTCTTGAAATGTTAAATGAATCAATTTTGAGTAGTATCGATTGTGCCATAGTAACATAAACCTTGAGAAACGCATAACTTTAGGGCTTGTTCTTTATGAGTGCAAAAAAAGAGTTGAGTATTTGGAAGATAAGAAACTAGAAAAACTGGAAGAAATTAAAACAATCTGGAAGGAACTAGTAGGAACTAGAAGAATTCGAAATGTAAGAAACTAGAAAAACTGGAAGAAACTGATAAAACTAAAATAAACTGGAAAGAACTAGAAGGAGTTTGTTAGAGTGCATCCCATACCGGAAGTTCAATAAACTGGAAAGAACTAGGAGGAGTTTGTTACAGTGCATTCCACACCAAAAGTTCAAAAATTAAATAATCGATATATAAGCTCTTGAGTTAAACTAACTAATCGATTAGATTCAATCTATTAATTAGTTCAATTTAAGAGCTTATATACCAATTGTTTTTCTCTTGAACTTTCGATGTGGGATTTACTCTACCAAAGTTAGAAAGAATTGAAAATAGGAAAATCTGAAGAAAAAAACTTTTAAAAAAATTATTTAAGTTTTTTTATATTATCCCGTTCTAATTTTTGTTGTTATACGAGTAATTTATTAATTATTATTATTAGTATTATTATCATATTCATAATCATGTTATCTTAATCAATATAATGTCATTAAGATAAAAAAATATTGTCATTGTTTGTGACATGTTAGAATATTAAAAATTTTCTTTTGTTTGTGACTCTCTCGCAATTGTTCTTTTATTTTTGTTTGAAATTATTTTCCCACTTTTCTCATTCCCTTTTTAGAAAATAATACTACTTCGTACTCCTCATGTGATCTAGCATATTTCACTTTTATTTAATTAAAATTTATCCACTCGTTAGTTTCTATAATAAAAAAATTACAACTTTTTAGTTTCTATAAAATTAAAGTGATCAAAGTTCCATGCTAAATAGAATAGAAAAAAAGACCCGGACTAAAATATTATATTAACTAGAAAACAAAAATAGAACCTCCCAGTTTTTATCCCAAAATAGGTCTTATATTGCCGAAAATGCTAACATATAATACTACCAGAAAATTATTGTGCAATGTCATTATATACTAAAATCATTCTAATTTAGAGAAAAAATTATTTCACTACAATTTTGGGGACAAAAGCTACGGAGTATGTTTTACTTTTTTTTTGTGATTTTTAAGAAAAATACTAGTCACCAACAAAAATATCACAAAATTACAAATTTACTATCCCTTAATCATTCCAAAATAAAGAAATGGTCTCAAACAATTTAAACAATTAAAATTTAATTCATTTGTTGGTAATGTTAGGGTTCCTGATTTCTTAATTACAATTTACGAATATGGAGAATGTTTTCAAACGGACCTGTATTTATTTAAAGCCCATTTATGCTGACACTAATACAGGAAGGATAAATATATTCTTTTAAGTATAGATCCACCGCTGAAATCTAAGCCCAATTTTGCGGATTGATAAAAAAAAGGCCCAATACAAATATGTTGAGAAGTCCTATTTGACAATATTTTTAACGTTTGATTTTCGTATTATACAAGTGGTATCTAATGATAACGATAATATTTGTGTTTAATATTTTTGTTAAATTAATCTATTTTTAGAAAAATTATGTAAAATAATAACCTTAATTGAAGATATTATTCTCAAACAAGGCAAAAATCTAACATCTCTTTTAATCGTCATTGGTCACCCACATATTGATTTATTCCATTTTAATCAATCGAGCTCAAATACCAAACCCATCAAAATCAATTGCCCCGTAGGACACGGAGTATTTCACACTAATATGTCAAGCACAAAGACATTTGGTTTTATGAATTATGACAAAGACATCATTTACTTTTTCAAAGTTCGTAAACTTTGACTCCGATACATAAAAAGTATATTGTATTATAATTTAAATTTAATATTAATGTATTCCTATTTGAACATAGTTTTGAAATATCAATTTTTTTATAAAATATATCTATCTATAAATATAGATACTAATGGTCAACATTCAATAAATGAGAAGAACATTTGTGAACGGAAGGAATATCTAATATGTCAAATTTATTGTTTCACAATGGTAATGATTATCTATCAAAATCTTCTCTATCTTGAAGTATTTTATTTCATTCAATTCTCACATTATTATATTTTCATTATTTATCTGCACTATTGGTTCTTTTTATAAAAAAATTACCTCAATAGAACCACCCAAAAAAACATAAAATTTATACTAAAATAAAACTTCATGTATTTTTATCTCTTAAATAGGAGTGCTAGCAGGTACTGAAAGTCTTATTTTATGTAGGAAATAATAACGGTCAAATTAAAATTTTATATCTCAAACATGTGTTAGTCTGATATCAAATATTTATATCTCAAATAAGCTCTCTAGATTTTTGCTTGAACTTATTGATTTTGATATGATCTGAATCTTTCTTGTGTGATCAGATCTGATCTCATTTTTGTTAAAAGTAAAGTTTTCTTCGGTTTAAATTCTTCTTGTTTGATTAGATTTGATCACATTTTTCTTGAAATTAAGGTTGTTTTTCATCCGGTCTAATTTGGTCTAAGCCTTTAATTTCTTATGTGGTCTAATCGGTTCAAATAATAATCTCCGCAAGCAATAAATAGAAAAAATAAGAACGAAGTCGTACATCCATATAAAAAGTAATATCTTTTCTTTCTACCCCGTATTTATTAATTTACGTGCAGGATCACATTGAGAAGAAAATTCTTTAGACATCAAGCATGTAAATACAAGTGGCGGATCCAGAAAAAAACCATCGAGTACCATTAATTCCTCAGAGTGGCACAGGAAATTGGTGGATCTCATCCATCCATGGGTTCTTCTCCATGCCCGAATCAATATTCTTCAAAGCACGCCAAACGGCGCTGTTACATTTAAAACCTGACCCGAATGCGATTTGCCATATCCGGTCTCCCTTTCGGATCCTCCCTTTCCCCTCTGTGTAACCGAGTTCGTACCACAACGAACTGCTCGACGTGTTCCCGAATCTGTAAAGCGTCATTCTAGAAGGTTCCATTTGCCACTCCCCAAGTTCTAGATTCTTCTCAATCGCGTCGAGCACCGCTTTCCCTCCCGCGTGTATACAGAAGTGCTCGAATGCCTTCTTGAAATCCGGAATGTAGGACTTTATCTTGACCCCAAAGGAGGTGAAAATCTTCCTCGCGACAAGTGTGAGGAAGAACATCACCTGCTCTGAGATGGGGAGGACGAGTGGGCCCAGGGTGGTGATGTTCACCTTTAGGGCCTCGCCCGCCACCCCCATGAGGTCTTTGGAAAGAGCGACACCAACGACACCTTTGTCGTCCTCTCTCAGAAAGACACAGGAGTAGCTGTTGTCGTCGGCGCCCTTGTTTGACCGAACGGTGCGGAGGAGCTGGTACTTGGATCGGCGGAGGTCGGAGGGGCGGTTGGAGAGGAGCACGGCGGCGCCGCCGTGACGGAAAATGCAGTTGGACATGAGCATGGCGCGGTCGTTGCCCAAGTAGCAGTTGAGTGTCTGAACCTCTAAGCTGACTACTAGTGCGCACGTGTTCGGTGTCGCCTGCATGCATGTGACACACATCTCATGAAAACTGAAGACACGTGGACTTTTTTTGAAAGGTGAATAAGATATATTTTTTGAAATTTAATATTCTCCGCGTCTGCGTCCCAAAATGTTCTTCTAATTAGATTTTTCACAGTTTTTCAGTGTTGTATTTTGACCATTAGTATCCATACTTATGCATAGATATATTTTATAAAAGTTTGATATTTGAAAACTATGTTTGAATAGGAATATATTGATATTAAATTTATATCACAATACAATGTATTTTTTATATATATTAAAGTCAAAGTTTACAAACTCTAATTAAAAAAAATCAAATAAGAAGAAGATTTTCAGATGTGTGTGAAATTTATTGAATAGATCTCGAAAATAGAAATGGGTAGTGAAAGGTGGGAGCTGAGATGGCCTATGGTGTGGTGATAGTCGGTAGTTGAAGGAGATAATAAAATCTTGTACTATTTCAGTTTCAAAAATTATTCACATTTCACTTTTTGGTCATCTTTCAATTCTAAACACCTTGAATATTAATCGGTTAAAAAATACATCTAGTTATAATATAAATTTATTATAATTGAGTTCATTTTAAAAGGTTTGACTTACTGGAAGCTTAAAAAATACTTGTGGTTGAAAGTGATGCAAATGAGATGGAAAAAAAGGTGAGTTACAAAAATTTTTACAAAAATGAAAAGAGGAAAATTAATTTTGAATAGTCTAAAAAGAAAATAAGGAAGAATAATTTTAGACAAAAGCAGTATAAAGATATACTCCGTAAAAGTTAAGCCCTTAATATTTGTAACCAACATAAAACTTTTAATATAGTACTCTCTTTGTCTCAATTTAAATCGTGTGCTTCGTTTAACGATATTTTGTTAAAATTATTTTCAAATCATTTTATAAGAAAAATGATGTAGAATCCAAAAATAAAAATTAATATTTAAAAACTATATCAAAAGATCTACAAAACTATTGTATTAATTATTCAATCTAATACCCGGGGTCCATGTCATGGGTTGACCCGGGGCTACTACGATGTTCCGTTTTTAAAATTGACGGTTCATACACCTAACTCCCCGATAAATCTCCCCCACCTCACCGCGACACGAACATACCCTCCACGTATCCCCTTCAATTGCACCCCTGAATAAATTTGGCTCAAGGTCAAGCTAACTTGGGGGTGTAATTGAAGGGGTGTGGGTGTGTTCGGTTTGATGCGGGATGAAAGAGGGGAGGGTTTATCGGGAACCATCAATTTTACAAACATTATATCGTAGCGGCTCGAATCATCTTATGGCATGGAGTTCCAATGTCATAGGAACTCATTCGATACAAAATATAGACAAAATCAAATTAAAAATGGTTTTCGAGTGAGGAAGAATTTAAGAATCGTAACCTAAAACCCTTACACAACAATTAATGGCGCTCCATCGATCCTAGTACTCCACCACAAGTATGTACATTTAATTATTGCAATAACCACATAAATGCTACGCTCAGATTTTGTTAACCTGCGTACAGTTTTGGCATTAAATTTGTCATTTCAGTCGCATTGCACACACTATCTTTCGTACGTTGGTTTTAGTCTTTGCCCACTGTGTTATATTCTCCATCCATGGTAGAAAAATGATGTGGTTTAATTTCACAAAATTTATTAAAGTTCTTGCAAAAAAAGAAAAAAAATACATGGTTTATTTAGTATTGTAAGTCAATTAATTGCTTACTTTGATGAAAAAATTATTCTAAAATAAACAAATAAAGAAAAGGAGGAGTCGAATTTAGTTATTATGATGCCAAAAAAAGGAAATTAGGCGAAAAGATTGGTGTAAAAAATGGGATACATTAGTCTTTTTACGAACATATTGTGAGGTTAAATTTGATCGCACTTATATTGAACTTAACCCTAACATTGTTGTTACTAGGAATCAAACTCAATGAATATAGAGAGGATAAATGTTGATATTCATTCCACTTTTGATGCATCTCTCAAAAATTATACTCCCTTCGTGATGGTTTATATTTTTAATATTAATTTGAGCATCCCAACAACTTTTCTCTACTTGTGCATTTTCATTGATCATTTGATAAAATAAAATATTTTTATCTCATTTTATTTTCTAAATTTTTTTATGTAGTGTTTGAATATGTAATTTGTATATTTTATTTCTATATCAATTTATAAATAAAATAATTTTAAAAAAGATAAATTCTGGATATTATTCATTGAAAAATTGTGTATGGGTGTGAGTGTGTGTATATATATATAATTATAATATAGATTTAGGAAAAATGGGTTCAAAAAGTTTGACTTTTTGGTCAAATTGTGTTACACTTTGGCCATAAATTATAAAAAAAATATTTAATTATAATATAGATTTAGGAAAAATGGGTTCATTTTAGAATAACAAATTTTGTAGCATTTAATTATTTATAACATTTAATTATTTAAAATTATATTTAAAATCATTGTGTTACACACTTTTACTAAAAAAGTGATGATTTTTTTTTGGGAGGGAGGAGGAAGAGAGTAATTAAAAGTTGAAACCTGAAGGAGATGTTTGGCAAGGTCAATAGAGATGAGGCCTGCACTGCAACCCATGCCACCAAGATTGAAGCTCTTCACACTGCTCTTGAGCTTGTAGTGGTTAACCAGCATGGCGGAGAACGACGGGGTTGAGTTAAACAAACTGCAGTTAACAATGACAATCCCAATCTCCTCACCCCCCACCCCTGTCTTCCCAAGCAGCTCATCAACGCACCCAAAAATCACCACCGCAGCCTCCTTTTTGGCCACATCCAAACACGCCGTTGAGGGGACGCTCAGAATGGACTCTGGGAAATAGGTCTTCTGCCCCAGCCCAGACCTCTCCAGGATCTTCTTCTGGAACACCAGATTCTCCTCTGTGAAAATGTTGGCCTGTCTTGACCTCTCGAGGTACCTCTCCGTAGGGCACATCAGTGCAGGGGGTGGCTTGTAGCATGCAAAGTCCATCAAGAAAACGTCCCTTGGCCTGCTCAAGAAGTAGAGCATGCCCAAGAGAAGGGCAAGGCACGAGGATGCGATGACATGTTTGAGGTTTAGGACCATGTCCTGCAAGTTAAGGGCAGAGCAGTGGGAAGTGAGTGTCCCTAAGAAGGGGAGGGCTAGGAGGAGGAGATAGGCCAAGAAATGGTAGCCAGGCTTTGTGTGTTTTTGTCTAAGGGAAATGAGAAATTTTTTCATGAGTTCCAATGATGGCATTCTTTTGTGATCTCCCATTGTAAATTAAATAGGGGAATATTATGATTGAAGGGGGGGTAATGAAATACAATATGTATAGAGAGAGAGTGTTATATGTATATATTTTGAGTATTGAGTGATAGATGGATGATGAATGAAGTGAGCTCCATCTCAAAGGCAATATATAGACAACTTTTTGGGTGCCCAAAAAAGTGAGGTAACAAGTAACAACTTCTAAATATGAATACTATCTCCGTCCCTGAGTATTAGTCCAGTTTTGATTTTTTTCCAGCCATCTGTTTTCAACTTTTGATCTATAATTAAATAAAATGTATATTGTATATTAATTAGACAAAATAATATTTTGAAAAATATTTTATATAATAAATCTAATAAAATTATTTTTGTATCAATATCTAATACTACATCCGTCCTAGAGTATTTGTCCACTTTCATTTTTACACACAATCCAATACACTTCTTTAATCCATTTTATCTTGTAATTTGTATATTAAAAAATTATAGAAATTATATACTAATAATCTATATGTTAAGACAAATCAAACAAGATCACACATGACTATATATAGGCTTACACATTGAGAGAATTTGATGAGTCAAAGTGCTTAGATGAACAGTTCCAAAAGTCAAAACTGGACAAATACTCCAGGACGGAAGGAGTATCATTTTTATTTAATTGGAGATCAGAGTTTACCAATTTTGACTAAAAAAGTCAAAAGTGGACAAGTGCTCCGGGACGGAGAGAGTAATACTTAATGTTTATCCAGTTTTGTTTTTTGTGGTCAAAATTGACGACCTTTGATTATTAATTAAACAAAATTGATATTAGATATCGATAAAAAAAATAATATCATTAGATTTTTTAAATCGTATTTTAAAAATATCTTCTTATCTAATTCTATACACTTCATGTTTTATACGAAGTAGATTTTATTTAATTATAGATCATAAGTCGAAAAGAATTAACTGCAAAAACTCAGAACTATAAAAATATTCATGGATGAGAGTAGTATTCTTTACAACCAAAGAGCATTCTCTACGAGATAAATAATGAGAATATAATACACTAACAAAAAAAAATTAAGGGTATGTTTGGTGGGAGGATTTTCTCGAAAAAATGTTAAAGCCATTTTTTCCTAAGTGATTTCATATTAAGACACATTGAACTTGGTTATCTCCAATTGGGCTTTTACGTACCCGATCAACGCTTCAATGACAATTGAAGTGGGCCGCGTTTCTGAGTCAGTCTATTTACAATTTAAGCCGACAACTATTTGTTTGACTTAGAATAGTACTTCATAAATTGAATATTATGGGCCACGGGCCATTGGCTAATATCCATTAAGGATAGCACTAAACGAGCAGTTGGCAAGCAAGTAGTTAGTCCCCGCTTGGTGAGTTTATAAAAAAACCTGTGGGCGGGGGGTGTCGAGTTGAAATTGCTATGGGGAGGAGAGTTTAGGGAGAGTAGGAATTATCAATTTTACGATCGAATTACCGTAGATGTCCCAGTTAAACAGGTGTCACGATCTCACACTAGTTCAATTGAGGTATATAAGTTTCTTTGACATTTGGGTCAAAAATTTGATTGAAAAAGTCAACCAAAATTTATGTGATGCAATTGCAGGGGCTAGGGCGGTCGTGAGGGGGTGAGGTTAGGGGTGGCGGTTTTTGAGAGGGTTAGGAGGAGTAAAAATTATCAATTTTACGAACGCAACACCATATATACCCTGATTGAAATTGTATAACGAAGTTACACCATTTAGGATGATGTAACTCTACACTTGCTATATACTCCGTATATAAATAATAGAGTAAATTTCATAAACGGTCCGCGGTTATAGTTCATTTTACTTATTTAGTCCCTACATATCAAATATCAATAATTTAGTCCCCAATTATTATATAGCTTTTCATAAATAGTCCTTTGTTAGCATTTCCGTTAAGAACTGGATAAAATTGTATATTCACACTCCTCTCTCTCTTCAATACGCTTCCTCCATCCTCTCGTACTCATTCCCAAACTCATCGTTGAGTTTGAAGCTCTAAACCTAAAACCAAAACGATCACTCCTCTCTCAATGGTTCATCTTCCTGGTGAAACCTAAAATCAAAACCAATAACCTTCATGCATGAATTTTATGAGTTAGTGTTAGGAAATTGCAAAGAAAAGAAATCTAACTCATCCATAAAGGTTACTGGTTTCGATTTTGGATTCAACCAGTAAGACGAACAATTGAGAGAGGAAAGATAAATTCGGTTTTGGATTCAAAGTTTCAAATTCAGCGACGGGTTTGAGAAAAGAGTGCGAGAAGAGAGAGGAAACTTACTTGAGGAAAGGGAGGAGCATGAGTTTACAATTTTATTCATGTTTTTAACGGAAATGCTAACAAATGACCATTCGTGAAAAACAATATAATAATTGGAGACTAAATTATTGACATTTGATATGTAGAGACTAAATATTTAAAATTTATTATAACTGATGATCTTTAATGGAATTTACTCTAAATAATATTCTGACCATTATTTTAAATCTTTTCAAAAAAAAAGAGGATGTCATTGAATTATTTTAGGTGTGAAAACTCTATGAATTTCTTTGGGGCAATGACAAGAATAAAGTGAGGGCATGGGGTGTGGAAGTGGGAAAGAAGGGGAGCTAGTAGGCCGGTACGAGGGTAACCTATCATTAGGGGGGGGGGGGGGGGGGGGGGTTGATGTACAATGAATTAGGACACGATGGTAACCACTCTCGTATTTATATTCATCCGTATATCGTACGCATTCCATTTACCATACCAGCTCCGATCCCCCCCCCCCCCCCGCATTCAACTCTCTCTATGTATATACTCCGTAGTTGTATAAGATTGACCCATTAATTTTTGTATACTAACTAATAACTAAAGCCTAATTAATAATTAATTAATTAAATACCTTAATCTACCATCCATAACAAATACATTTGAGTGTGAGAGATTCACTGACATCACATATTGGTAAAGAAAACGCTCACACGTACCGGCAAATGCTGTTTGTAAAAATATGTTGATGTATACTATGGAGTAACTCATAATTTACTATAAATTGAAAAAAAATTCAGATTTTTTAATACTTACTCCTTCCCCAAAAAGGATACCACTATTACCACTACGATCTCTCCATAATTTTTGTTTGTTTGTATGTTTCTATTGATAAGTTGATAAAATAAAATATATTTTTCACCCATTGTTTCATAGAATGTTTATGTTAGAGTGCATCTCACACCGAATTCCAAAAGTAAAATAATTGGCACATAAGTTCTTGAGTTAATAAACTAGCTAATTGATTGAATTCAAATTTTTAATACCGAATTATTTTACTCTTGGACTTCCGATGTGGGATAACACTCCCCCTCAAGTGGACAACTAGACCATTTTTAATCTAACCAGTTGACCACTTGCAAATGAATTCTCATTCCCTTGAATTTTTTTTGAGCGCCAACACCTAAAGGACCACGAGCCACTGGGTATGGACTTCCAGACAAGCAATCGTGTTAAACGGGCCACATGCCGTTGGATACATACTCCATACGGACAACTGGGCTAAAGACAAACGGGCCGCTAGGAATGAACGTCTAGACGGATACCTTGACAAACGAGGTAGGCCAAAACCTGCTCTGATACCATGATAGAATTTTGAATGAGGTATGAATCATTGGATTGAGTAATAAGACAATTGGGCTGAACCACATTAAAAGATTGAATCCAATCGATTAGTTAGTTTAACTCAAGAGTTTATATACCGGATTATTTTACTCTTGGACTTTCGATGTGGAATGCACTCTAACATGAGACAATGAGAGTACTTTTTATTTATATACCACTTTGAAATTACTTCCTCCGTCCCACTATATTTGTCCACTTTCATTTTTGCACACTATCCAATACATTTCTTTAATCCATTTTATCTTCTTTTGCATGTTGTTCGGAAATCACATTATGAGAGGAGGGAGTAGTACTCTAATTTATTTTAAATACGGCTCACCTTTCAAACCGTGTAATGATTTTAATAAGTGCAAAAATGAATGAACAATACTAACCCCATCCCTAGCAAGTTATACTCTATTACTCTGTCTTTAATTAAGTTTGAATGGGGCCTGGTCTAGTGTGTAGTTGGCCTGGTGCCGCCGTGCAGTGTACTGCTAGGATACTTACACTCCCACGTCCTAAAAGTATACTTTCTCTCAATTTTCTTTATTTTTTATGGTATTCAATATATACTCTATCAGTATTAAAATCATCTTCCCACTTCTCTTTTTTTCGTCCTAAAACTATCTTTCGAAATCCAAAAAAGGGTTGTGTAAAGACAAATGTACACCAAGCTTAACTCTTCTTCGTCCTATCATTTACGCCACAACTACCACCCTGTTCTCATTTACGCCTCTCATTTACACAAAGCTTATCTCTTCTTCTTCTCCGCTCTTCGCCTTCTCTCTCTAAACCTTAAATCGATCTATATATCCGTCTCTCTATCTCCCCTTCTTCGCCTCTCTCGGTCTCTCTAACTTCATCATCGTACCCTCTCTGAGTCTTTGTAAAATTTCACTCTTCCATAAAATCGTAATTATAATCTTCATCACCCCACCCACATCTGGATTCCGTGGATTTGAGTTCCGAATCCTAGATGTATCAAATCTCTGAGAGCGAAAATTAATTTCAAGGGTCGAAGAAGGAAGACAAGAAGGAAAAAATGGAGGGTTGAAGTAGGGCTGGGTCGGGAAAATCGAAAACCGAACTAAAATCGATCAAAACGAGCTAGAAAAAAAACCGAACCGAAAAAACCAAAACCAAATGTAAAAAAACTGAACCGAACCGTTATATTTTGGTTCCGTTTTGGTTTTTAATTTGAAAAACTGAACCGAACCGAATAAACCAAACTTATTTATATGCTTCATTTTATTTATATGAGTATATGTGATATGTATAAAAATCATATAAAAAATACAAATAAATTACTAGTCGATTATAGTTTTTTCTTAACTATTACGAAGTAATTAAACATTTTAACCATATTATAAACTTTAAAAAATCTAAGAATATAATCACTAATAACTATTCCTAGCTAATATAGAATTATACTCCGTATAACATTAAAAATTAATATGAGTAGTTAACATATTTACATTAAAAAAACTTTGATGTTATAATGAAAATGAAAGTATTATTTCAAAACAATACAAATTCTCTGCAACTGATTTTGCATACGATATCTTTAGGATTATTTGGAATCTCCTAAATGTTTGTTAGGCACTTGTCACATATTTTGTATATAAAATTGAACCGAATAGAACACTAACCTTCTGGTCAGCTTTTTTTGTGTAAAAATCAAGCAAAAAAATCAAACCCAAACTTATGTATTGTTATTTCTTTGTAGTATTTATACAATTATTAATGCTTATAAATATTTACTTTTATAAACCGAAAAAAACCAAAATGAAAACCGAACCGAATAACCAACGGTTTACATATTTTTTATGCAAAATCGAACCAAACCGAACTGCCAACTTACCTTTCGTTTTGTCTTTGGTTTTGGGTAAAAACTGAACCCGGCCCTAAGTATACGTCCTCTAAAATTTCTTTACTCCGTTCAATAATAAAATTTCTCATTTTTAAAACATAGATATATATTATAAAATATAATATATATTAAAATTATATTTCTATTGATATTAAATTTAAACTATAATT
Source organism: Cuscuta australis (assembly GCA_003260385.1). Taxonomy (NCBI): domain Eukaryota; kingdom Viridiplantae; phylum Streptophyta; class Magnoliopsida; order Solanales; family Convolvulaceae; genus Cuscuta; species Cuscuta australis. The sequence continues at coordinate 1,267,261 of NQVE01000209.1, read as the reverse complement.
CAATTTTTTTTTGTAATTTATGGTCAAGATCTAAAAAGTTTGACCAAGAAAATCAAAATGTGAAGGAAATTTATGGACAAAAGAGAGTAAATGAGAAAAAAAGTGAGAAAATGAAGAGAAAAATTTAGTGTTTAGATAGAAAATGATAAGAAAATAATGATAAAAGATGAATAAAATAATGAAAATGGATTTTTTATGCGCATGGAATTTTTTTATACTTCCCAATGGTGGGCTTTGGTGCTTTTTCTATTTATTTCCACACGCCACGAGTTTTAATTTTTGCTTTCTTTAGAGCACGGACAGTGTCGAGAAAACTCCTTGCCACACCCTGTCACATCATCCCAATAATACATTGGCCTAATTGCCTCGCGTGGCTAAGAGGTTTTGCCATGCTTGGCATGGCAACTGCAAGACACTTTTTTTTAATTTGTTGTTTTTTGTAATAAAAAAAGATTTTTTTTAAAAAAGGAGTACATCTATTTTTATGAAAAAAGACAAGTAAAATATTATTTAATAATTAAAAGATCTTTAAAAAGTATAAAACGGACAAGCACTGAGTTGCCATTGGAAGGAATGTCACTCCACTCACTTGCCACACGCTGACTAGACTGATTTTGATTTGTTAAAATATTCCACATCTCCGTGTGAGATTCCATATTTTACTTGTCATTGCCTATGCTCGTATAGATGTGCTCTTATTGAATGAGAGATATATGTTCCTTTTTTTTGAATTAACCTAGGGATACACTAATATGAGGTTCCTCATTTGTACACCAAGCTAATACAGACACACAAGACACAAAATGTCTGTGCTGCATAGACATTTTATGTCTGTGCGTATCTATGTTAGCCTGATGTACAAATGGGGTGCTCCATGTTGGTGTATCAATCAAAAAAATATCCATACAAAAAAAATGATATGAAGGAGAGAGGAAGTTAGAGAGGGAAGTGTGTCGATGCAATCCCTTTATGTACAACTTGATGTACACCAAGCACATTTGAATTTAAAACTAAAACTACTCTGTATTACTCTTTCCGTCTTTAAAAAGATGTTTTTTTGTTTGTCTTGAAAAAAGATTTCACATTCAATTTCTAGAATAAAATTGTGGTTATTATAATTTTCTTTTTTTTGCATCTTTTTTAACTACATAATTCTATTTTTCTAATATCTGTGTCAAATTTAAGGTGAAATTTTGTATACGGAGTATAACCTAAATTACACACTACAAGTATGCACCGCCATTTTATACCAGTGTGATTTTAAATGTTGTATAATCAAATCACAAATGAAAATGCTAGGGGTATACCTTAGTGTATCCTAAATGTCTCTCATTCCCTCCTTGTCCACAAAAATAGACAAGAAAATTAAAAAAAAAAAATAAGTAAATAAAAATCCAGTAAAAATGAATGGTTATGGAGGTGGTTGGGGACATTTGAGGTACACCTTGAATGTATCCCTAACATTTCCCAATCACAAAACCCGTGTTCAGTATGGACGGTGTGCATGTGCAGGCCATTAGTCAAAGCGGATGTGTCCTATCATACATTCAAGAAAAATGCTAGGGGTACACCTTTGGTGTACCCTATTTATCCCTCATCTCCTCCATTACCACAAAAATGGGCAAGAATTTTTTTAAAAAAATTAAATAAATAAAAAGTAAATAAAATGAGTAGTGGAGAAGGAGGTGAGGGACAAATGGGGTACACCTTTGGTGTACCCCTAGCATTGCTCTACATTCATACACCATACTCTCTCCTCTCCAAAATATTCCTTATATTTTCAACGTCTAAAATATTAATTCTTTTAAAATTCTTTTGTTTACAAATTTACAAAAAAAAAGAATTTTCACCGTTCAAGAGTATATAAAAAATTCTACAAAACAAAACGTGAAAAGTATTTTATTATTTGAAGTAATTGCTAAAAATGAGTAAATAAACTAAAGTTATCAAGAGACGGAAATGGTAATGGTGCCAACCTTTTTAAAAGAGAGGGAGTAGCATCGAATCATCGATACATTTTCAAAGTTCTATCGAAAATTCTACTCCATCCGTTTATTATTATTATTATTATTATTATTATTATTATTATTATTATTATTATTATTATTATTATTATTATTATTATTATTATTATTATTATTATCTTTACTGTTTTAGTAATAATAATTAACATTATTATCATTATGAATTCGAAATCAATGGATATAAAGAATTTTTGAAAAACTTTTGCAAAAAAAATTTGGTACACCAACTCGATCCGGTTCAATGCTTAATACAATTTCTTGGGCTATAAATATTATGATTATTATTATTATTTTGAATTACTACTACTATTATTTTAATACGGTGTAATTATTACTCCGTATTATTTATTCGAATATGAATGATTCTTGTTTTGACCCAAATAAATCTGATTTGAATGAATTTGATCTGATTTTAATAAATAATAAATACTAGAAATAAGTCAAGGACACGAGAGCCTAACTACAAGAATATTAAGTCTATCCACCCAAAAATTCTATGGTTGGAACAAATTTGAAATGCGATAAAAGTTCTAATTTTATTGCAAATAAGGCAACAAGTATGCTTTATGACTTTGACATCAATCCTGGCTATCATATTATTATACCCATGTTTTTGAGGGCTTTTCGGGTGTTTTTGTTCGACTCCAAAGTGTTTCCTACACTCACCCTCCTACCCTTGTTTCGCAGTTATGCTACAATATTTATTGTAACGTACCAACGATACAAGGGCCTGGGGAGCGGGCATGGGAATTTGTGGGGTAAGAATCATGTCGGAATTAACAGAATATTGTAGGGTCATATTGTGTCACCATGATGAGGGTAAGAAAAAAACCTAGCTCATCATCATCATTATTATTATCATGAAAAAATGGCTGATTACAATTAACAAATTCACCAAACTTGTAATATGCTCAAGGGAAAAATAAGTCTGTACATTTGATAGAGAGAACGAGTTTAATTTACCCGTAGTAATATATTAAAGGCCATATAATGGTGAAGAAACCAACATTGATTGGTTGCTTTAGTGTTCAAGTGCCTTTGGGACTCTGCTCAGTGGTCAGTGTCCTCCGGAAGGGCAACTCGGTACACAAAGCATCTCCGCTGGGCGAGTGTCGAGGGTCAAGGGAAGGACCGGCCGAAGTAGTTTATTCATCCGCAGTGCTTCTTGAACCACACCCCAATATTTAGAAAGCTTTCAAAATCAGATTGTGGTCTGCAATAGAGAGATCCATCCAAAAGAAAAACTTAGAAACTTAGGCTTATAGAGAATTTTCAGCCACTTGTGTTAGTTTTATGGGGGACCATCGATCCCTCTACGGATTAGCTATCGTGCTTGTCTCGAGCATTGACAGCCCACTCTGTGTTGGTTAATTCCAGTCCAGAAGTTAGTTTAAATTTAAATTTAAAAAAAGGAGCAGTTAGGTAGTTTTCTGGCAGTTTTTGACAGATGTGTTGGTTAGCAACTGTTGCGTTTGTTTGTAATGGTTAAGTTGGTTATTCCTCTACTTAGATGTATGGACACATAGATCTGGACAGTAATACCACAATAAAACACTTTGTTTATATACTCTAGATCCGATATTTTTCTCTCAATTGGTATCGGAGCCCTGGTAGAAAAAATATCAAACACAGATCTGATCACTAGTTCTCTTGCAATACACCTCGAAAAAACAATAGTCTGTGATGGAGGCCATCAATACTAAAAAAACAAATGTTGTTACTGTTACCCCAGTTCGAGATGGAGGCTCGACAACGTACCAATGCCTTGTACTCACTACAACAAATTATACGTCTTGGGCTAACAAGATGCAGTCGTTTATGGATGCCCAAGGAATTTGGGATGCCATAGAACCACCAGATGCGACGGAGATGGATGTCAAGATCCAGAAAAAGGCAAGGGCCTTTATCTTCCAGGCACTACCGGAAGACATTCTGATGCAAGTCGCAGGACATGCGGAGGCCAAAGACGTGTGGGATGCACTTAGGGTGCGTTATCTTGGAGCCAATCGGGTTGAACAAGCACGAATCCAAACTCTGAACAGAGAGTTTGAAATGTTGAGAATGAAGGAAAGTGATAGTATTGATGATTTTGCACGCAAGATCAACAAGATCGTGTCTAAGGTTCGGGCACGGATCGACAATTGAGGAGAAGAAACAAGTAATAAGTTGCTTAATTCTGCCAAAAACAAGTTCCTTCCAATTGTTGCCACAATAGAACAATATTTAGATTTGAACACTAAGGCGTTTGAGGAAGCTGTTGGTAGCCTTAAGGCCTGTGAGGAACGGATTACCCCTGGTGGACTAGTCAAAGATTCATCAGATCAATTTGATGAACCCATTTTGCTAATGGTAAAAATGTACAAGATGTGGTGATGCTGAATGAGGAGAGAGTGTTTCATTGTGAATATGCCAAAGAGAACAGCGAGGAAGGCACATGGTATTTAGATAATGGTGCTAGCAATCACATGACTGGGGAACAGGGTTATTTTAGCAACCTCGATGAAAAGATAGTGAGACGTGTGAAGTTTGGAGATGGTTCAACAGTTGAAATCAAAGGCAGAGGGTCTATTCTTTATCAATGTAAGAATGGTGACCAGAGGATCATCACCAATGTCTAATGTCTACTATATTCCGGACTTATGTAATAATATATACTAAGTTTGGGTCAACCTGACGAGGTGGGATGCAAAATTCTTATGGAGGACGGTTTTCTTTGGCTATATGACTGATCAGGAGCAACATTAATGAAAGTGAAGAAGTCTCCAAACCGATTCTATAAGGTACGTCTTCATATAGTTCCACCAACATGTTTACTTGCAAAGATGGACGAGGCGGCCTGGATTTGGCATGCACACGACATTTAAACTTTAATGCTATAAGGAAGTTATCAAAAGAAAAATTGGTGATTGGTGTGCCAAACATAAATCACTAGTCACAATTGTGTGAGAAGCTTGTCTCGTTGGGAAACAATGACGTCTTCCATTCCCATCCCAAATTTCTTATCGAGCACAACAACCCCTTGAACTAATACATGCTGATTTATGTGGTCCTTTTACACCAAGTACACCATCTAGGAACAAGTACTTTCTATTGCTAGTTGATGATTTAAGTAGATTCATGTGGGTATATGTTATCAAGTTCAAAGACCAAGCATGTGGATACAAGGTGAAAGCATTGAGAACTAATCCTGGAGGTGAGTTTGTCTCTACCAACTTTGAACAACTTTGCAATGAAGAAGGTATAAATAGGTATTTAACCGCACCATATACGCCACAACAGAATGGTGTGGTTGAACAGCGAAACCGAACTGAACTGTTCTTGGAACCACAAGATCTATGTTGAAGGCCATGAATTTACCCTAATGGTTGTGGGGAAAAGGTGTACGACACGCTGTCTACATCTCTAACCGAATTCCGACAAAAGCTTTGGAAAAGAAGACCCCATATGAAGCCCTGAAAGGGCGGAAGCCCAATTTGGAACACCTAAAGGTGTTTGGATGTATGGCCCATGTCAAAGTACCAACACCCAAATTAACAAAGCTGGCAGACAAGAGCGAGTCAATGGTACATCTCAGGAACCAGGAAGCAAAGCATACCGGCTTTACAACCCAAAGACAAAAAGACTATGTGTTAGCAGGGATGTCCAATTTGAAGAAAACAAATCGTGGGACTGGGCTAAAGAAAGATTTGGAGACAGAGGGCAATGAAAGACAGGTTGAATTTGTTGTTGAAAATGCAGCTTGTGTGACTGGTTAAGGATTGACTCAGAATGGTGGCAGCCCACTCAATACCTCGCACAATCAATTTGAAGACCTGGCTCAGAATGGGTGTGAATCTGTTAGCCCACCGGAGAATTGTTCGTTGTCTAGCCCAAACTTGCCTGCTTCGGTTCCAAGCACTTTTATTAGCCCACTAAATGTTCCAAACAACCCGCATGAGTTTGAAAATCTTTTCACATTATGATGATACACCCCCTCGAGGATTTTGCCTGCTAAGTGCTAAATGATGTATATTCAAGAACTCAATCAATGCAAGAGAAGGCTTTAAATCCACCTCACTTTGATGACGCAGGACTATTATTATCAAATGAAGAACCAAGTACCTACAATGAAGCCGAAGATAATATAACTCGCTACAAAGCGAGACTCGTTGCAAAGGGGTATGTCCAAAAACATGGTATTGACTACGATGAGGTGTTTGCTCCAGTTGCCCGAATGGAAACAATCTGTTTGCTTCTATCCCTAGCTGCACGAGATGGGTAGGAAGTTCACCTTCTTGATGTGAAGACGGCTTTCCTACCTGGAGACTTAAAGGAGGATGTATATGTATCACAACTCGATGGGTTCGAGAAGCCGGACAAGGAACATCTCGTGTACAAACTGGTAAAAGCTTTATATGCCCTGAAGCAAGCCCCAAGAGCCTAGAATTCAAAGCTAGATGCAACTCTACAACAACTGGGTTTCAAGCGTTGTCCACGTGCACATGTTGTATACAAGCGAACCACAAAGAATGGACCATTAATAGTTGGTGTATACGTTGAAGCAAACAGGATATGCAACAAAGGTTTTAAAAAGGCAAATTTGTGGGAGTGTAATCCTGCAAAGTTTCCTATGGATCCAAGTCTCAAGCTTGGAAAAGATGAGCGTTGATGCAACTGAGTATCAAAGGAATATTGGGTGTCTTCGATATCTAACCCATACAACAGTTATGCAATTGGAATAACCAGTCGATTCATGGAGTCACCAAAAACATCACATATGCAAGCTGTAAAACAGGTGCTACGGTATGTGAAGGTTACAATCAATTATGGGATTCGATACAGGAGAAATGGCAATGCAAATTTGGTTGGTTAAAGTGATAGCTCACATGCGACTGACCAGGCAGATGGAAAGAGTACAACTGGGATGATTTTCTGTTATGGGGGTGGTCCGATAGCATGGTGCAGCCAAAAACAAAATACGGTTGCACCATCTTCATGTGAGGCTGAGTTCATGGCGGCAATGGCAACCGCATGTCAAGCCGTCTGGTTAAAAGGTTTGCTTGAAGAAATCACTAGTCAAAGCATGAAACCCATAATAATTCACGCGGATAACAAGTCTGCAATCATGTTAATGAAGAATCAGTGTTCCATGGGAGAAGTAAGCATATTGACACTCGGTATCAATTCATCCGTGAATGTGTTGAGAAAGAGCTAGTAAGGATTGAGCATGTAAGTGGTGACGAGCAGAAAGCTGATATCTTAACTAAAGCATTACCAAGGGTCAAGTTTATCGAGATGAGGCAACCGATGAGCATTGAAGATTTGGCAGGAATGAGGACTGGAATCGAGGGGGTGAATGTTGGTTAATTCCAATCTGGTTAGTTTAAATTTAAATTAAAAAAAAGGAGCAGTTAGGTAATTTTCTGGCAATTTTTGACAGATGTGTTGGTTAGCAACTGTTGTGTTTGTTTGTAATAGTTGTGTTGGTTAGTCTATTTATATGTATGGACACATAAATCTAGACAATAGTACCACAATAAAACTCTGTTTATATACTCCAGATCTGATATTTTTCTCTCAATTGGGCTTTGCACTACCCTAAGGAACTATGAAGGGTGTCCTACAGAATCTTGCCTCGGCTAGGGGCTACAGAGAAACATGGTTAAATGATCAATGTCCACAGTCCTATCACCAATTGGTTTTAGGACAACCATTTAACTTCAAAGCTTTGTAGTTAAGTGTACTTGAACAAGAGTAGTCTCAGGGAGAGGATGGATGACCCACTAAAAAGTTCCAAAAATATGCCGGATATAGGCCAGAAAAGTCCAGAAGGAACAAGAGACAAGAAATCTATAACCCATGTACCATTGGTACCAAAAGTCGAAAAAATGAAAGGCATCAATCAACAAACTTGGGAATGACCTAATACACAGGGACCAAAAGTGAATTTTTTCCCCTTTACTTAAGAGTAGAGGGTATGTTACCTTTCAATCCCATGTGTATCTTCTGGGAACATGATCACCTTCACCTCGACTCCTTTCTCCTTCAATGCATGCGCATACTGCATTGATTAAGGCCACAAACACTTACAGAATGATACTTTTGATCCCAGATCTTCACCCCCCACAAACATAGATACAAAAAACAAAAGAGAAAACAATGAAGCCCTTACTTGCAGTCCCGTGGAAACTGGTACCCGAAGGTCCTTAGCACCTAATAACACGAGTGTAGGAGTTTTAACCTGCAACATTGGAAAGGAACTACATAAAACAGTTGACAAAGAAACTACGTAAAGGCTATGTTTGGAACTCAGATAATGGCATGCAAAGGGAAAACATGACAAGGAAAGTGATCATTTTTTTAGTTCAGACAAAGGACAAAAATATACCCGAGACACGTGAGCAATGGGAGATTTGCTGTAAAGCATGGAGAGGTGCTCAGATGAAGGGGCATCCGTAAACATTGATCTACCCTTCTCACTTCCAAAGGTTTCCACATAGCACCAATCAGGGATATCACTTGTGCCAGCCATCAAAGCCATGTTGCAGACTGGATTCCTTACAGCAGCTGCTGTAAACTTGTCTGGGGCCTATAGAAAGGACGACATATATTCCAACAGTTATATATTAGTAAAACAGTGTCAGTAATGGTCCCCTTGGGGTACAGAAAATACTAACACTATGTTTGGTTGAAGGAATTTGAAAGGGAGAAGAAAAGAAAATGAGATGGAAAACAGTTTTTCTTGTTTGGTTAGGAAAGAAAAGAAAAGTGGAAGGAAAAGAAAATGAGAAAACAAAATGTACTAAGAGGATGGACAAGCAAATTCCTCCCATTTTGGTGAGGAAAATGAAAGGAAACTATTTTCTTTTCTTTTCCTTCCCAGACCTTGCTCTCGTGGGATCCAACTTAGGCTTTACAAATGGTTCAAATTAGCTTTCCATGGAATTTTTAAACACAACTTCGTTACATACGACCAAACACAATATTTAATTTTCTCCATGAATAATTTCTTTTAGAATAGTTTCTAGGGAATTAATCTCCCTAGATATATAAAACGCGATAAAATACAGAAAAAGGCTCTAAGTTTCAGTTTGAATATAGAAAAAAGATACAACAACAATATTACCCCAGTGCCTCGAAGGCTCCCCTCGCCCATTGTGGGGTAAGTGGGGGTCAGATGTACGCAACCTGACCCCTATGTTAAAACATAGGCTATATCTAGAAGACTCGTGATCAGCGTCAAAAGTTGCATTGACTAACTGTTACTCCAAAGTCAAATAATAGTGAATATTATTTAAGAACCACTGTCAAAAGAAGCACATATAGTTTAAGAACCATTTTGCTTTATTTCATCTTACTCCAAAGCTAAATAATAGTGAATATTTGGCTCCATCAAAGATGGAAGAAAGCTAGAAAAATGATAAATGGAAAAAATAAGAATATATGGGATATTTGAAAGGAAATAAAAGGTTGGGAAAAATTAAACATTGGCTCAAACTCAACAAATCAATATTAGATGGTTGCTTAAATTCGTTTTATTTATTTTAATTTATTCAGAGTATTATACAAAGATTACGAAATCTAAGAATATGTAAAAAATAATTAATTGTATTTCTTTTTGTTTGCATTTTATCAAGTAAAACCAAACACAAAAGTCCTTTTAACATTTTTTTTCCTTTGCATTTTCCATATTCCATAGAGACATGTAGACGCTCAGGGTAAGAGCCTTTTTGAAGCACGGAAACTGCAAGGGAAAGAAATCTGAAGAATACAGGGAGGAAACAATGGGGGGTATTTTTAATATGGAAGAAAAAAAGGAAGGGAAATAAAACATTAAGTCAAACTCAATAAATTTATTTTTAATATTTGTTCTGACTCATTGTATTAATTTATTGCTATCACATAAAAACTGAGAAATCTAAATAATATAGACAATTTACAGATAATGATCATATTATATTTTCCTTTTTCAGTTTTTTAAAACTGTGTTTGGTCCAAGGAATTTGGGAGGGAAAAGAAAAGAAAATGATATGGAAAACAATTTTTCATGCTTGGTTAGAGAGGAAAGTGAAAATAGAAGGAAAAGAAAATGAGAAGAAACAATAAGCTAAGAAGAGAGAGAAAAAAATTCCCAAACAGATTTGTGAGGGAAATGAGATAAATAATTTTCTTTTCCTTTCCTTCCTAATTACATAAACCAAATATAGCCTAAGATAAAGCCAAACACAAGAAAATGGCTTTCCTAAACAATTGTTTACTTTTCCTTCATATTTTCCAAGATCCAAACACACCTTAAAAGATTTTGCTGTAGAATATTTATACCTGGCCAATCAAGTGTGTTGTTAGGAATCCACCATGGGAACCACCAAGGACAGTAAGCTTGGATGGATGAGCGAGGTTCAAATGAACAACATGATCAATAGCAGAGATGACATCATTGACATCCTAAGGGCATGCGAAGAAATGGGGGCATTAGGGCTTCAAAAGTTAATGACCCCTTTCATAAGTAAAGAAATATACAATATTGAACATAACTAGTACCAACCTGGGATCCAACTTTCCCCGGAAGAGATTGCAGAGCTTCCTCTCCAAATCCCAAGGAGCCTCTGAAGTAATAATAAAACAAATTATATTAAGATACACTTCGATCAATAGAATAATCCAACTTATAAATGTGGTGGAAACTAGCTTAAGCCTCAACTAAACCTCATTGCATTGTGCAATGAGGCATAATTTCAGATTAGTCAAAAAACAGATGATTTTGTCATAAAGAATAGATGAGTCGTGTAGCCTTCTTTGGAAGTTTTGAAGGGATGGACATTTATAAATATAGGCCCAACTAATAAAATTCTGGAAAAAACTATTGCTTAAACCGCAATTAAACAGTTTAAACCTCATAGCATTGTGCAAAGGGTTGTCAATCCCATATTGCACAAGCCTTGCCATTGTCTGTTTTAAGCATGCACATTTCTCATAAAAATTGTAAAGAACATGAAGATGACTTTATTGTGCAAATTACAAACATTGGTCATGAGGATGATTATTACCCAAAAAAATCCCAAAAAAATAGTTGGTTTAATGATGTTGATCCTTAAATCTGGTGAATGCTGACTGTTCCAGTCGTAAATAAACATTAATCCACTGGTGGCTTAGCTGTCATGAGCAACATTGGCAAAGAGTTCTTCTCCAACTGCTAGATTTTTTTTGGAATTATATGAAATGATAGAAATAATCTCATATACAAAGGGTCTGCTGACTGCTGTCAAAGTGAATGACTGAATGTTCTCAATGCCAAGGGGCAAGGACCTCAAGCTAAAATACTATGGCAGAAAGTTCTTACTTTCAAGAACGTTAGCAGATATGCAGTATAAAATGACGCAGGAAGTGATTATGGTGAAGTGTCTTAAACCTGACAATTAGCATAACTCTAGTTTGATTTGGGTTATGTCGTGGTAGACTCTTGGGGCCAAGAGGCAAATTTAATTAACAATTCCTCAGATAGTCAGATGTCACAAAGACCAATACTTTTCAAAATTTATAATGGAGTTATATATCAGCTAGTTTGAAAGGAAAAAGAAAAAGAAAAATAAGAGAATCATGAAAAACAATCATGGTAACATAGGATTGATGTTTTTTATTATTTTTTTTCAAATAATTTTGTTACAAGGACATCTTAAACATTAGATAACTGAACATCAACTTTCAAATTCATTTAAATTACAAAATGAAGGAAACCTTGGTAAATACCTGTAATTTACAATCAGCAAGCTAAAACCAAGTGACAAAAGAAAGGCTAAGGATTTTGAAAAGCTTGACAATGAGACTGAATGAGGACCTCCATGAAGTATTACAATCATTGGATCATGCTCATCTTGCTTCTTCAACTTTGATGACACAAATATTGCCTCGTAAGGTTTTGTGGCACCTAAAACACATGTCAACATTTTACACCCACATTATGCTGACATGAGACTAAGCATATTTAAGATAGAATGCTGTCTTTTTAAGACCTTTTGTAAGGCTTTCAGATCTATCCGAGACTGGAATCTTGATTATACTAAACTGTTTGGATGAGAGTAATGAACGAACCTGTGAGGATTTCAAAAAAACAGCATTTTGGACATTAAAACCACATGTAGAGTGGAATAAAAACAAAGGGACAGAAACAGTTGAAATTAAAGATTTAAAAATCCCCAGAGAGAAAAAAAGTAGATGAAATCATACTCTCTACGTCCCTATTTAATGTTCTCGTTTACATTTTTGTACGGAATTTAAGAAACGAAATTGTGTGGTTGAGAATTGTTTACAAATACGGACCAAACAACTCTTTCCTCAAAAGGAAAATGAAGAAAGTAGATTAATTAGGAACAACACAAAAAGAAAAGCGGGAAGAAGAAACACCAATGTGTCCACTCTCAGAGAGTATTATATCAATAGTTAAAATGCATGTTATAAACTACACATAAACAAACCTTCTCAGAGCACACAGATATTGGGCTTTCAATATCTAGCCAACTCCATGTGGCTTCTGTAGATTCCTTTCCAACAAGACCATACTTAATTTTAGGAACATCAACAGGGCTGCTACAGACTTCAGACAAGTTCACAAAGGTAGAGCGATTCATTTCCATTCAGAAAAATAAATTATCAATAAATAATCAGATGAAAGTTTTGAAAATTGGCTCTAACCAGCAATTATGTTATCTCCATCTAGTGCAAGGATGTTCCAAGAAAAGTTGGAGTTGCAAGGGCTTATACGAGCTACCTTTCCACTGTCAAATAAAAAACATGTGATTAAGAGTTTGTTTGAAACTATGAAAATGTTAGGGATATAAAATAGAGGGGAAGTTTAAAAGTAAATTTGGTTGGGGGGGGGGGGGGGGGGGGGGTTAAATCAAACAAACTATGGAACAGGTTTATATTAATATCAAACTGAACGAATTTTGATTATCAATTACTTCAAATTTGAATTTCAAATTTTAACAAACAATGAAATCTAAATATATGTAAAACTTTTTTAATAAAATAAATCAATGTAGTTTTACTTTGTGCTTTCCAATGAAAACCCAAATATAAAATTTAAAAATAAATCATTTCCCTTTCCCTACCATTTACCAGGTTCCAAACATAGCCTAAGAAAAAGAGGGCAATTATAATGGCAATGATGTAATATAACACAACCATGTTTTGTTTACCTTAAAATGTTTATGGAAAGTACAACCTGAGTGCTACCCCAGTAAGATGATAAAACCAAAGTACGACCATCAGAAAGCCATGGCTTACTAAGAATACCAGAGCAATAAAGGCCTGGGAAGCAACCATCTTCCGCACACATAATAGCAGGAACCTACATAAAATCAAAGACATGCATCATGTTTTTACCACACTTTATGGGATTTACTGGGTTGGTTGTTGTAGTAGTAAAGTAGAGCTTACCACATCGGCAATACTGGAACCTTGGCATGGTCTTCCATGAGTTGACCAATCAATTTTATGAAGAGAATTTGTTGAGGAATGTGCCCCAGAATCTACTGAACTTTTGGATGATAAAAACACAAGAAACATTCCATCTGGGCTGGAATTTGGACTACATAATTAGTATAATTTATCCCTTCCGTCTCCAAAAGAAGCCTTGTTTGGAAACTTATTTGTAGTCCTATACTCCTATTGCAATAAAAAGAAGCTAATTTAATTCAGTTAAATGTAAGTGTTAGAGTGCATCCCACATCGGAAGTCTAAGGGTAAAATAATCATTATATAACTAATTGATTGGATTCAATCTTTTAATGTGGTTCAGTCATGTGTCTTATTGATCCATACCCCATTCTATATTCTATGTTGGTATCAGAGCAGGTCCAGTCCGTAGTAGATTCTTCCTAGTTGTTAGATGCGGATTTAGCAAAAAAAAGAGCTACCCGGCCGTTGTGTGGGCTTGCTATAAGAGATTGAGATGCTAGATCCGTTTGTCCAAGTGCTAACTAGGTCAGGGTAGTTAGCACTTGAGGAGGAGTGTTGGAGTTCCCACATCGGAAAATAAAGATGAATACTACTAGCATATATAGAAGGGTGAATCCCTACCTATCAGCTTAAGCTTTTGGGTTAGAATAACGGATCCCGACTTATATGCAAGTGATTAATTTTAAATTTTTACCCGACACTCCACCCGTTGTTCTCGACCCACCGGAATTTTAACATGCTGAAAATAAAGATGAATACTACTAGCATATAAAGAAAGGTGAAGCCCTACCTATCAGCTTAAGTTTTTGGGTTAGAATAGTGGATCCCGACTTTTTACGTAAGTAGTTCATTTTACCCGACACTCCACCTGTTGCTCTCGACCCACCGGAACTTTAACATGGTATCAGAGTCTGATTTTAGCCCACCTCGTTTGTTAAGGTGTCCGTCTAGACATTCATTCCTAGTGGCCCTAGTCTTTAGCCCAGTTGTCCGTGTGGAATGTATATGCCCGTGTGGAATGTATGTCCAACGGCATGTGGCCTGTTTAACCTAATTGTTCGTCTGGAAGTTCATACCCAATGGCTCGTGGTCCTTTAAGTGTCGGCACTCAAAAAAATCAGAGGATGCGAGTCTATTTGCAAGTGGTCACCCGGTTAAATTCAAAATGACCCGTTTGTCCACTTGAGAGGGAGTGTTAGAGTGCATCTCACATCGAAAGTCCAAGACTAAAATAATCGGTATATAAGCTCTTGAGTTGAACTAACTAATCAATTGGATTCAATCTTTTAATGTGGTTCAGTCCAAGTGTCTGATTACCTAATCCAATGATCCATACCCCATTCTATATTCTATCAGTAAGTTTCCCAAAAAAGTGTTCACACAAATTAAATATGCTAAATTTAGTATAATAGACAACTACATGTAAAAATAAAGGTTGGATTAGTTATTTACAAGAGATGTACCATAAAGATTAAAATAATTGCACCTTAATGAAATATGATTCATTTTCTTTTAAGGATGGAATAAATAGGAATAGAAGCTATAAGTTCTAAACAAGATGAAAGTTATAAGGATTCATGTTGATAGGGTCATCAGCGGTCAGCGAGTAGCTCGGGAGGTTTTGAGCATAAGTCTTTCTTTAAAGCCCAAATTTTGAGAACCATAAAAAGTGGTTCATTTTTTTGTTGCAGGTTTTAAAAAATAACATGATTAGTATAAGTATGAGTATTTTGGTTTACCTTCACGAACTTTGGAAAAAATACATGGAAAAATAATGACTTCTCTTGGTCAAACTTTGCAAATTGTGACTATAATATGCAGAAAAAGTAGATTGATTTATAACATAAATTTATCATCATTAGATTCATTTTGAAATACGGGGCTGTTCAATTGTCACCAAGCCTCAGCGTCATATTATTTATGTATAAGTATAGAAATTGATGGTCAAAATGCTACATTGGAAAATGCTACATTGGAGACCATGAAAAGTCAAATACGAAGAAAATTTTAAATGGAGAGAGTATAACATTACCATTGTCCTTTAAACAGAGTATGTTTGGACAAGGTGCAACTTTTAAAATTTTAGCAAGGTACAACTATTAGAAATCATCAGTTATAGCAACACCATTAAACTTGTTTGTTGGTTCAACTAAATTTAACATATTTAATTTGTTGTTGACACTTTTTCCTATAAAAAATAATATAACGAAAACTAGGTCGTTTGTTCAAACAGGACTATTTTGGATAAGTTAAGAAACAGGATTCTTTTATTGGGCCCCTGAACAGTGTAGATAATAAAAACTGGTTCATTCTTCCATTAACTAATTGTGTGGTTGGAGAGAAAGAGTGAGTGCACATACCTGAAACGGGGAAAGAATGCACTACTAATGGTTTTTGTAAGTTTAACCATAGTTTCATCATAAGTTCCCTTAAGACTGAAACAAGAGATAAAAACATCAACAACGCAATTCAAAACAAAGATGAGTATAGTAGAAAAAAGAAAAGAATAAAAACAGGTAAATAATCTGAGACTTAGATAAGTGTTTCGACCCTCTAAATATAATTTTATTTTTTATCCTGTGAAAAATATCTTTTGTTATTAATCCCTGTAAGTTATTCTTTATTTTGAATCCCTCCCCGCCAACTTATATTTAAATAAAAACTGATGTGACTCCTCTAGCTTTCTACATTATTTTTTAAGACCTAAATATGTTAAAGGGACCTGACTTCCAAACGACAAAGTCCTTGGAAAGTCACAGGACTCGCATTTGAGCTTTGCAGCAGTGTTTTCATTTTAGTTCCATGGGAACATATTTAAGCATTTTAAAAATTACACAGAAATGCCAAGCCAGAATTCTGTGAACCACATAAATTCTTTTTTTAAATAAAAAAGAAAGTTTTGAATTGCGAAGATAGAAAACACACTATTTTTGCAGGAATGAAAAACATATACTACGCATAAGACAAAATTTGATGATTTGAGCACAAAATCAAATTGGAGTAATATTTCAAGTAGAAGCATTTGTCATTAGTACTTAACTTACCCAGATTGGTGAGCTTCTGGTCTAGAGGTTGGAGCTTTGAGAGCATACAAGGCACACGGTCTATTGTAGCAATATTTGATTCCCAACTTTCTAGTATCTGATGGCCATCCAACAAATACCAGATGTTCTTGACAACCTTCTACTTTAGGAGCCCAAATAACCTGTCCAACACTCAGTGACTTCCCTATGCCTTGAACAGGATACACCTCTTCACTGCAGAAAATAAATGAATAAAACTAGATGTTCAAGCATCCATAGCTAACCCAAGTTACCTGGTATAAATTATTTGTTGGTGTTCTTGTTGTTGTTAACTTGTTGTAGATGTTCAAGCATTCAAGGACGAAAAGCTACACAATCTAAGAGTGCGTTTGGGATGACTTATTTTCAGAGAATGTATTTTTATAGGAAGATTGTTGTTTGTTTGTTCTAACATGTTTGTATATTTTCTTGAGTCAATGGTCACTTGCAACAACCTCTCAATGTTTTTAGCTAAGGCCTAAGGGTAAGATCTGTGCACATCCACCTTCCCCAAACCCCACTCATGGGATGTAACTTAATTGTCGTGCTTCTTATAGGAAGAAAAGCACTTTTGGTGTGTTTAGATAACCAAGTGTAATTACTTTTCCTTGCCATTTTCTTTTCTATTCCCTTCTGAATTACTTGAACCAAACAGACTGTAAACGAACTGCCCAAAAAATGAAAGAAGTGCCTTTACTTCTAAAAACACACTTATTGTGCTTGCGTAAGAAAGTGCTTAATTGAGAAAGCACTTCTTATAAAAACACTGTTGCTAAGCAGCAAGTTGATGCTTTTATTCCTTTATTTTTTAAAAAAAATCTTTAAGTGCTCAAATGAGTTCCCACTTTATGTTTTCTATGAAAATAACCCTCTCTAGTAAGCAAGCATATTCTTATATTCTCACAGCAGTAATATCAATTAAAGCAAAAATAAATGTAGAAAACTTACCTGTTAATATTGATGACAAACAAAGCAGGTTGCCTTTTCCCTGCATATGTCTCTCCCCAATCTTCTTCACATAGTCCTTTTCCTTTCCAGCTGCCACAACCATTATCAGCCCCATCCCCTCCTTTGTAACCAAAGCTAGTGAATGTCGGCTTGCGTGGGATAGGTTCCTCAGCAACATATGCTATTAAAGTTTCATCACAGTTCCATGAAATCCCCTCAAACCTGGCACAAGCAAACACCTCTAAAGTCGTCTATATATTAATAGAAATTAAAAAACAAAGACAAAATTAGTCCCCAAATTATTAGTTTTACAGCTTTTGGTCCCTAAATTATCCTTGAAGTTATTATTTAGTCTGTCATAACTTCCAAACAATCAAATTCTCTTTCTTCCAAATATTATCAATATTCCTGTGAAATTAAAAGCATAAAGATAGAGCAGACAATGAAAATATCACAGAAATTCAGAAAGATAATATTTCCCTTCATCACTTAAGAAAGACTGAGTTACAATTGTGTTGTTAGTCTATGACATATTTTTGGACAATTTTATTATTTCTATTTATGTGCCTTTGAACTATTTTTTTAGGGTTGCCTTTTATCTCATTAAGAAAAAGTATTTGCTTTTGGAATGCAGATTTTGTTAGTGTTTGGTGACAATATTGATAAATTAATTCAGCATCCTTTGTAAGTAGCAGTTTAGATTATGTGTGTTATATATTAATGTTTACTCATAATGGGGGACTAAAAACAACACTTTTGTGATACTTTAAGGACTAAACATGGTGACAGTGACACTAAAAACTAAGGTACAGAGTCTACTATTTCCCCACACTTGGAGGCTAAAGCCTAAACGTAACATTTTAACAAATAGAAAACTTATGGAAGTGGTATTAAGCTATTGATGCACTACAATACTATCAAGTGGAATGACAAGGATCATATTTTAAAAAATGTATAAATAGATTGAGGAAATACCATCCATCTGTATATACAGGTCCATGAGTACAGCGAGGAACATAAATTTCCTTTTCCATGCGAGAAGGTCCCCATATTTCAAAGTGAGTCGGCGAGTCATTATCCAAATTACGAATGACGAGAAGTTTTGATCCTGAAGGTGATGGAACCATAACAGAGGCGCCGGTCATTTCAACCGGGAAACGGTCCCACTGAAAATGTACAGAAGTGTCTACTCCTTTTGAGATAGTATTTGATAGTATATATCTCCTCTTTTTGTCTTCCAAGAGATTTGGTTGGTTGACCAAGAACATGCCCTGTGAGCCTTCTTGCACAGAAAAAAATCAATGACACTTCATGAATGAGATATATTAGGGCATGTTTGGATCATGGAAAATGCTAGAGAAATTAGAAAAATGATAAGGAAAGTCATTCTCTTATGCTTGGCTTTACTCTCGGAATTTTCTTTCCCTAGTATAAGTATATTCTAGGTTCCACACAGACCCTTAATAAAGGGAGGCAAGAGATGCACTTAGTTCAACGGATAATGATGTGATGATCCTCACCACTGGTAGAACTGAAAGTCCAAGCCTTTTCAATGGTGGGAATAGCTATGAATTCTTTGAGCAGTTTTGACTGAGAAGAGTATTCTTCCTCATCACATGCATCTATGCCCAGAGGCATTTCTCTTGGAAGGGCAGTTTGAGAATTTTCCATTGGTAAAATAGCTGACTGGTACCTGCTACAAAGAACACATCAACCAGCCATGAATTGTCATTAAAAAAAGAGATGATTAATCAGCATTGGCCACATAAAGAAAAAAAGAAAATACGAAGTATATATTGTGAAATCAAGAATGACAAATTATGATTCTTTTATTTCTTTTTCATTTTTTAATTCCCATTGCTGGTTTATAAACCAGATGAAATTGCATGGGCAATAGCCATTAACTTTCTCACACCTAGGAAGCAAGTGACCATTAACAACCTAGTCCACTCTAATGTAAGGGGGGAAAGCAATTTCATTCAAAGATGTTTCCTATCTTGGCTAAGAGGGTGTTTGGGATTGCTCAATTTTTTGAAAAAGTGATTATCTTTACCACATAATCTAAAAGCATCTCAGAGTAGCTTCTTAGCTTCTGTTTTTAGTCTCTAAAAAAGCCGAGAATCATACTTTTGCAAACATTCTAAATTGATTCTATTCAAAGTAGAAGTTGGAAATCACTTTTAAAAGCACTGACAAACACCTCTAAGACAAACACCCTCTAAGAGGGTGTTTGGAATTGATTTTAGAAATGATTCTCAACTTTTGCTTTGGAAGGAAGAGGTTTGGAATGCTTGAAAGCAGGGCCGGCCTTCAGCATGTTCAAGCTGATTGACTGCACAGGGCCCAACAATAATGGAGGGCCCAAATTTTTCGACAGTGCACCTGTGCCACCCTTCTTTTCCAATCGAGCAAAGATTGGGAACTAATAAGAGGGAGTAAGAAACACGAATTCCGTCCGCTCAAAATCAAAAGCCTTCTTCTCCAATACGGAGTAGTTTTTTCTTCTAATTTTTAAGTTTAGAATTTCCTAAACTCTTATCAAAGTTCCAATTTTTATTTTAGTTTTAATTTCTTTGCTAGAATTCATTTTCCTCTTATCTTTTTATAGAATCTTATCATAGTATATGTATAAGACTATAAGTACGGAATTAAACTTTGCTTGATATTTATTTTAAGAGGATTTTACGTAAATAGCACTAAAACATAATGACTTTCCCTAAATAGCACTGCATGTAGTTTTTTTCCCAATGTAGCACTTTTAGTCATTATGCATTAGTCATTATTCAAGTAAATGTTTGCCATCACTGGTCATTATGAACATTATAAGTGTTATTTAGGGAATAAAACAATTTAAGTGCTATTTAGGGAAATGACTTAAGTTTTAGTGCTATTTAGTACAAATATTTCTTATTTTAATTTAAATATAAGATTTTTTACTTAGGTTTTTTGACTTTTGGAAAATTTAAGAAGTCATTTTCTGAAATTAATTTTTGTCATCAAAATACTTATTTTTGTCTTTCATATTGCTATTATAAAAAAATATTCATGACAATTTTTCTTGAGTTCTAATGCATGACTACTACCTCTGTCCCAGAGTATTTGTCTAGTTTTGAATTTTTTCGATCAACTATTTTTAACCTTTGACCTAAAAAAATAAGTCTAATGGAACTATTTTTGTATTATACTCCGTATAATAAGTCTAATGGAAATATTTTTGTATCAATATCTAATATCATTTTTATTTAATTTGTGGTCAGAGTTTGCCAATTTTGACTAAAAAAGATAAAATTGGACAAATATTCCATGAGGGAGTATCTTTTACTTTTCTAACTTAATTACACACAATGGGTCAATTTCGCCATCATGCTTAGAAATAAACATAGTTAATTTTTTCATGAATCTAGGGTAATAGACTTTCGGATAGTGAAGTCAAAGGAGAAAGCATGCTCGTTAATAATTAGGTATCATCAATTTTATACTCCATCCGTCCCGTTTTAAATTGTCTGTTTTGACTTTTGGGTATATTTAAGGAAAAGAAAAAATAGAGTTGATTTTTTGAAATTGCAATTATTTTTTAGAAGGGGTAACGATGAATAAGAAGATAAGATTGAGAAGAGTGACTTATTTTAGGGGTAGTTGAGATATTTTACTTTTAAAAGTTTATGAAAACAAGTAATAGACAATTTATTTTAGCACGGAGAAAAAAAGCAAACATGTAATTTAAAATGAGACGGAGAGTAAATATGTAGTATAAGAGAGCCACAATATCAGTCTTGCACCGGGCCCTCTTGGCCTTTAGTCCGGCCCTGCTTGAAAGTGTTTGTTTCGGCTTCTTTGGAGATTGAGAAACAGAAGCTGAGAAGCACCTCTAATGGCCTTCTAAATTTTGTTGTCAAAATCATCACTTTCCAAACAAAAAAAAATCACACTCAAACACCCTCTAAGTTTTCAATTTTAAGCTTTCACCTGTTGGAGATCCGCAATAATTTAAGATTAGCTTGGATTTACTAGCTAGTTCAAACCAAAATAATTAATTTATTATTCTCTCTTTAATATTTTCTAATACTTCAATGTGGGGCCCTAACGCTCCCCACAAAATAGACTCAACACTTATAACCTGACAAACAAATTGAGTGAAAACTTGCTCTCATACAATTTTACTGTAGCATAACGGCGAAATGGAGAGGAGGAAAAGGTAGGGGGTTTGAGGATGGGGATAGGAACCGCTTTTGGGGCCACTAGAGTACCGTAGGGGCCTCAAAAGAACCCCACCGTAATTGCATATAGTAACAACATTACAGTAATAATCATAATATAAAGTATGGTTAATGGTTGTATATGTATATTAGATAACTAGCAAGAGATGCACTACGTGCATTTGGTGCCCAATGTATTTAATATTTGTTCTACTTTTATTATAGAAGGAACTAGGGAAAACAAATTGAATATCTTGGAAGCAGATTTTACACATTGCCAAATAATAGCACCTGTTTACAAAATAGAGGCACAAAGCAGCTTATATTGTTTAACTAATATTTACATGTGTTGTACAAGGAATATATACACATGGTGCAAAACACAAAGGAATTTGGCACACTTTCAGGATTTTGATATTGCCATCAATCCGTAATGTTTTCCTTTGGGACATATGTCCAAACAATATCTAAATTGTAAACTATGAGAGTATGAGTAGATCACACAATTGTACTAAGAAAGGATTATATTGAATTCTTGATTAAAGAAGGAATAAGCTTTTCACTAATGTTGATATGTTGTTTGGTTAAACAGAGTAGCATTTAAAGAGATAACTACTATTACTACATAGATTCAGTTCCTAACCTTAATAGAGCAAGCAGCTAAGTCAAGAATTTGCTTTGCATGAATAAAATATTCTAGCTTTCCCAAAAAGTGCTTGTTGTAAACATCGACTTACTGGTTTTTCCACAAAGGTAACCCAATCTGTTGTGCTCTTTTTTCTTAGATTCTTCATTGACGGAGACCAAGTTGTTTGTGAACTGAATGGTCTATGTATATATAGTTTTTTATTATAAAAATTAGAAGATATTAATAAGAGGTAAGTTAAAGATTAGTTTTTTGAATTATATGAGTTTGTTTTCCTTGTACAGAAATTGTGCTACAATGCAGAACATCACATTGGAACAAGAGAAAAAACCCTTATTTTTTTAGAAAATGTTGTGAAAGTGAGATGTATACAAAGTAAACTGAAGAAAGATCCCTAAATACCAAGTGAACTAAAGAAAGATAAAAATGGAGAGAACCTAAAGTAAACTAAACCAGAGCAAGATAGCAAACAAAACAACTCACTTCTCCTTAACAAAACTAGAAGTAAGAAATGAAATTTAAATGTGACTCAATTCTAAATTAAGGAGTACCAAACAAGAAATCCAGAAATTTAAAAAAATAAAAATAAAAAATCAGAAAAACAGAGTATCCCATTATACTCCAAAAAAGGCAATAGAATTTTTGAGTACTTTCATAATTAAGGAAAAACTGTGGGATAATACATGTGTTCTTAATTGGAGATAAAAAATTCAGGTGCGACTTTCTACCATTGCCATTCATTTGTTCCTTTAGATATGCATACTAAGAGTCTAAGACAACTAAGAGTGCACTGAAACCAAACAAACTGAAGAAAGATGAAAAATGTCTAAAACTAATTTTTAAAACAAATCTCTATAGCTAAAAAGGTGAGAAGAAACATAAATATTTAAAAAGAAATATTTCAAATTAAAAAAATTATAAATGTTCTAAAACCAAACAAATTGAAGAATGAACAAAAAGTTATAAACAAATCTCTATATATGAGAATGAAGAAAAGTAGAAAACCTCAAAGCAAATCAAAATCAAAGGAAGGTAGCACATAAAACAACTCTGTTCTCCTTGAATGGACCCCCCAAAAAAAGGATTTATTTCAAATATCATCAAGCTGAAGTGGTTTAGCTTGATTGAGACAAAACACTTTGTTAAATTATACTCGGTCAATCTGCACTAGCTAAGTGAGATTCACTCTTTTTTTGTAATCAAATCTGTAATTCCCCATACTTATGTTAAGAATCCTGGAAATAGGTAGGATAAAGACTTTTTATAATGGTAGTCAAAAAGGCATAATCAACTTAGAGTTGTATGATTCTAATGAAAAATTTACAATTTCGATAGCAGTGATGTTAACCCCAACACAAAGTGTTTGTATGTGAAAGATGGATGTCGAAGAATCCGAAGTATTCAAGTCAAAGTGTCAAACACTACCACGAAAATTTGAAAACTTTTCTTTTTCAATTTGTTTCTCATGCTCAAATCAATTGCATGTCCCTTTGAGCAAGTAAAAAAGCAACCTCGAAGGCTTATAATCATAAGACGATACTAAGTGGGAACCAAGCCTATGCAGGGATTGGTTCCAAGGAGTGAAGGAGATGCCTCAAATGCATTTGATTCGAATTGTCACCTAAATTCACTAAATTGGAAAATCAAACTTCCAAAAAGAAACATAGAAGTTCAAAATTTAAAATCAAATGTGTGCCCTAAAGTCTAAACACAAAACATCCAAAGATTGAATCTGGCTCAATTTGAACTACTTAATACGAGAACTAATTTTTTTAAAAAAAAACATGTAAACTTAGAACTGAAAATCAAAGGGAAAAAGACTAAAGTAGGAGTAAAACATTGAAAATATATCAAAATAGGGCTCCCATGTTTTTATTCCCGAAATAGAAGTTAAAATGCATTTACATTACTAAACCTGGTCATGTACGTTACCAAAAAGTATAGTAATGTGCACGTGTTACCACAGTGAGAACTTCTATTTCGTGAATAAAAACATGGAAGACCTATTTTGGTACTTTTTCTATGTTTTAGTCTTATTTAGAGTGATTTCTAAAAATCAAATGATGCCTTAAAACTCAACTAAGAAGGATTAAAGGAATATCGTATGTACCAGAACCTGGGTTTCGGACGATACTTTTGGGGTAGTGGGTTTGATGCTTGATGAAAGAAAATAGTTTGGGTTTCATTTGTAGTGAGTTTGGGATCAAACCTACATGCGTTAACTAAATAACAAAAACGTACAAAATCAGACAAATGCATTGGACCATCAATGATCTCAAAACCTAGAAGAAGACTAAAATTGAATACTAACAAAGTTCAAATTTACATGCGATGAGTTTCCAATTTTATGCACAGGGCTAAAATAGTAAGAGGTGAGTTGGGATAATTAGGGAGAGTTCTATTACTTGGTCATTTCCTAACAATATAGTAGTACTTCCAACTCGATTGTACTCTTCATAATTCCTTGACCAATACAATTACTCATTCTAGATAATGAAGACCTTCAATTAGGGCAAAATGGAAGAAACAAAACTCACATTGGACAACAATCAGAAATCGGAAGTAAAATCGAGTTTAGGAGAAGAGCCAATAGAGATGAAAATGGGTGGAGCATTACCTGAACAGAGAAAATAGTCTGGCGGAGAATGGACGAAGAGGGCGACGGAAGAAGAGTTTCGGGCGGAAGGGAAGGGATGAGAAGAAGGTACAATTCCGCCGCTGAGGAGTGGATATGGTCAGGTGACTCAGGTGGTGGTGGTGGTGGTGGTGGTGGGAGTCCATTCATTATACCGCAACTCATTTCCTGTGTTTATTTAAATTTCTATTTTATTACTTAATCTATCTCTTAGTTCATGCTCTCTTCACTTGATCTGAATGGTTTTGATTTAAATATACGTAGTATTTATATTTAAAAATGTTTCTGATCTAATCTAGTTTGATTTGATTTCAATAAAAAAGTAATAAATAATAAAAATAAGTTGAATAGAACATTACCCAAATCTCGTTCTGATTTTTATGTGATTTAAGGAGAATTTTTGTACGAAGTATTAACTTTTCTAATATATTTATAATGGGATAGGTAGATTATTAGTAAAAAGTATGGCGTGATAGTTAGAATAAAAATTAATATGGGTAAAATTAGTTTTTAATCAAAAGAAAAAATGATTTAGGAACAAGAAAGGAAAAAAAAAGAAGAAAGACTTTTAGAGATAAAAGGAGTAATAGTCTAATAGAGTAAAAAAATTGCGTAATTAAATAAGACTAACATATGAAATTTATATCAAAATTAGTCCATTTATCTTTTTATTTTATTAATAAGAGTGTTGGGACTATATATAAGTTTAGTAATTTTGTATTGTACATTACATTTTATATGGAGTAGTGTTTTTGGCATTATAAATCATATTTTGGTTAAAAAATAATTGAAATTCATACTCCCTCCGTTCCACAAAATCCTTCCGGTTTTGACTTTGGGAAAAAATAAGGAAAGTGTAATTTTGGTTGACTTTCCAATTTTGACCCTGATGTGATGGGAAAAAGTAAGATGTGATAGTTTGGTTATTAGTGATAAAGTATGATGTGATAGGTAGGGTATGAAAAAGTAGTGGTAAAAGTGGTTTTTTAATAGAATGTGGAAGTGTTTTGTGGAAAGCAAAAAAAACGAAAGAGAAAGGGTTTAATGGAACGGAGAGAGTATTTTATTACTCCATACTATATAAGTCATGTTTGAGGTCTAGTTAGGTGGTCCTCCCTGATTTATTCACCGCTCATATGTATTCTTTCAAGTCCAACACAAGTTTTGCGGTTTGACTTTATTGAATTTATGAAAAGTAAAGTGTTCAGAGAAAATTTATTTGAAAAAAGACACAAATTACTTCCTTAAGTAGAAATAAGAAAAGTAGTACTCCATATAAAATTTGTTTCGAGATGTGTGAAAAAGAAAAGTATAAAGTTTATTTTGGGACGAAGAAAAAAAATATAAAATTACTAATTACACAATGTTTTAAGCTCGACCCCTTTTTCAAATGAGATTTGGTATGAACTTTGGGACCTATTTTTGTCCAAGTTCACTTAAAAATGGTCGAACGGTCAAGTTTAATTTGACAAATACTTCAACTCAAGTTCATCTCTACTATGGAACAGTTGCTCATATTCTAATTTTAAAAATATGAATTATAAGAAACGTTATTTTAACATTAAGGATGTCCAACCCTTTTTGTCGAAGACGACGATCTCCCGAATCACAATGTGTTTATGAACTCATGTGTTTAAAATAGAAAATTATTTCCAAGTCTATGGGACTTCTCTTGGAAAATAAAATGATGAACACAATTCTATGATTTTCTCAAATCCAACAATATTGTTATCAGAGTGAAATAAATAAAGCTCTAATCTAATTTATCAATAGATAGTGAGACATTTGAGAGTGATTTAAGGAATTGAGACATTAAAGGTGACATTTGATCCGCTCCCAACATTGGTTGTCCTTGAGGTTCCAAACAAGAGGGATGGTTAATGGTGACATATGTGTATCCATCAATGGTTAACTACTTGCTACCACTAGTGATAATTATTTTTCTAGCATTAAGTGATAATTAATTATTGATACAGATGGAATGATCATATATGCAAGTATGTTAAATCCACATTTTGCATTAATTTTACTTTTTTTCAATATTT
This sequence comes from Cuscuta australis, assembly GCA_003260385.1. Classification (NCBI taxonomy): domain Eukaryota; kingdom Viridiplantae; phylum Streptophyta; class Magnoliopsida; order Solanales; family Convolvulaceae; genus Cuscuta; species Cuscuta australis. The sequence goes on along the minus strand of NQVE01000209.1, from coordinate 1,240,269 downwards.
TAGACTATACACATACACTATTTATGTATAACAAAAAAATAAATTGTATTTCGTATTAATGACATAGAAACATATCACATTTTTGTTTTAGATAAATTATTGAGTATCTTAAAGTACATTTTTTTATGCACGCAAACTTGGTGTATAGATAGTTTCCTGGATGTGAACATAATCAAAGAGAATGATATTTACACTTCAATTTTTGGTATTAACACTCTAAATTACACTCTTCACTCACTCAAATGAATAGTACTCACTTTGTCCCAATTTAAATTCTACAAGTATGTTTCAGTTTACGATGTTTGACTGAAATTATTTTCAAATCATTTTATATAAAAAATGATGTAAAATTACATAAATAAAAATTATATACTCCGTATATAAAAACTAGATCAAAAATCTACAAAACTAAGAGTGACATAGTTATATTATATTATCAAATGACTAGTAAAAAATAATAAAAGTAAAATAAAATTTAACCCCTTAACATTTTAATTTGGAAAAAAAGGAGTGTAATTTCGAATGTCAATAGCGAAAAATAAAATAAATAAAATGTAAATATCATTTGGTATCCGATAATATAAAAACATATTCACATGTTTACTTGGTCGACTTTATGGAATACAACAATTAATAATTTTGGATCACACAAAGCCACCAAACTTTGGTGCATATTTCAATTTTGGTTGGCTTCATTATTCCAAAAAAAACAAAAACATCTTGAAACCACGCATCCTTTTTTTCGTGATAACATACATTTACACGACACGACTCAAAAAATTGAAATAAACCAAAAACAATAGCATCATCATCATCATAATAATAATAACAGTTCTGAGTGGAAGAAAGCCCCAATGGAATGGGTATTTCACGATACAAAAAAAAAGAGAAAAGAAAAAGATTTCAAAACAAATTTTTGTGATTCTTGTAAATCTGAGAACCCAATCTTGCAAAGAACCTATCTTTATCAATTCCCTGCCAGAGAGACACAAAGATCTTCAAATTCCACTCATTTCATATCACTTCTTTAGTTTCTTGATCTTCAATTCCCACAACCCAATCCTCTGGTTTCTGATCCTTTCATTATTCTCAGCCTCTTGCATGATGACAAGAACATTCTGCAATTACCAATACCAGATCCAAATTAGCTCCATAAATCTTATCATAATGAATAGTTTTGAAAGAAACCATGTTCCTAAACTTGCCAAGTGACCCAAAAAAAGATCATGTTTTCATAGCTATTTCACCAAATTTCTCAAAAATGGAGCTGTAATTGTGCTTCCATTTATGTCAATAAACAAATTCAACAAAAGCCCAACCAAAGTTGACACCATTAGAGACAATCTTGCATTGTATATGAAACACTAACAGTGTAAATCTTGGTTAATTATTATATAAGGTTTTATAAAAACTTACTCCCAAGGGACATCACCAACAAGCATCAAGTCACCATCTTTGTCCTCATAAGCAGGTGCATATTCAGAGCCTTTGTAGCCCTCCCTCTCAGAGTACCGACCAATGGAGAGCTTAAACATGGCCTCCAAAGCCTTGAGCAGGTCTGGGTACCCACTGTACACATTCAGATCAATCTTTCTCAGGTATGGAGCCCCATCCATGCTCACCTTCACAAACATTCCACTCTCAGATGAATCTGCTGCCTTCTTCACCTGCAGATTGTTCTTCCTGTATGATCTCACTGGTGGCCAACCAATTATTGGCGCCCTGCAACAATTCAATTTCACAATTTTCCCTTCAGTACTCATTCTCAAACCAACCAAAAATTCAAACTTTGCAAAGACAGTCACTGCAATTGTGTGCAAATCAACTCTAATACATGAGATTTTTGAACACTAATTCAACTCAATGAAGGGTTTTATACCGAAATAATTATAAACCATAGATATATCATGAAAAAGAAGAAGACATGAGAACTTACTTGGAAACTGGGGAAGTCTTAGCAGAATCATTGTTGGCCTTGGATTCACAGTCCTCTTCACCACCTGATTCAACAAGAAAGGATCTTTTGTTCTTGTTCTTGGGGCATGAAGCCATTTCTTTCTCGCACTCTTCAGTTCCGGGCAAGCCCAGTCTTAGCTCGGTGGCCCTCAGATTCAGATCGCTCTCCATCTCCACTCCTCTCTGCTGATTCTTGGAATCAAAGACTCGAACTTTACACCACAAATCTAAATCTTTTTGAGAATCTTGAAAGATTGGTTTTTTTCCCTATAAAACTCTCTCTTCTTGATAAAGAGTGGGTTTTTTTCTCTCTTTTTATGATTGGATTGATTGCTGGGTTCTGAGCAAGTTGCAAGCTGGAGTATAAATGGGGTGGAGGGATTGATGGGAGACTTAGCTCAATTATTTCTTTAATATTTTTGGGAAGAAAAAAATTAAATTTTTTTTCTGGTAGAAATGCATGAATTTGGGGATAAAGTCAAGTAATGGTGTCGGCAGTAGGAGGAGCAGCTTTAAAGGAAATGCTCTGTCATCGCACCTTCAGGGGACAGAAATGGGACAAAGGGTTAGCTAGCCCATGTGGGATGATTATGGAGGGCCAATTGGGAATGAACGGCTGAGATGTGTTTGGTGGCTTTCTTAGCAAATCTTGGCCGTTGGATGCTGTTTAGGTGGAAGGGGGAAAAAAGAAAGTTGAGGGAAAGATAAAATCGTGGACTACAATGTACAAAGTCACCAATTAGTTAACCACACATCACCCCAATTGTGGAGTACCCTTTTTAGGAAAATGAATTTTGGAATTTATTTTCTTTAGTTTTTTTTTAATATTTGGTGAAATTTGAGGTGATAGATTTTGACTTCCAACTTAAAAAAAAAGAAAAATCAGTCAAACAGAAGTGGAAAATTTTCTTTTATGCGCATTCTGGATTGTCTTCTTCCATGTCTCTAAATTCATCTCCATCTTGACATATGAGACATAGAGATATTGAATAATATGATTGTTTGCATATCTTGCAATGCAATAGAATGATCTCTCATAGTCAATTAATATGATGAGCACGAATTTTTTTTCTCCAAATTTACATGATGTTTAGATGTCCTGGCTTGACTCCTAGTTATGACTTATGAGTATCAAGATTTGGACAGAAAATCTACTCATAAAATCATAATCTCCACTTTGATAATGTGACGTATTAGGGGCGAGCGTGGTACGGTATGAGATTTTTGCTTCGTATCGATACTGTACCAAATATTTCAATTCGGTATGAAATTTTACATCTTACCATTTTCGATCTCATAGTATCGATTCGGGATCCCCGTATCGGTAAATATTGGGATAAATATATATACATACTTAGTTTACACTTTGAAATGTATAAAACTTTTTATTTACAAAAACATACTTTCAAGTAAATAAAGATAAAAACATTTAAAAATGAATAATTAAAAGCAGAAAAATGCTTATAAAACTTAGTTTAATTTATACTTTGTATTTCACAAATAAAAGACAGTGAATGATAATAAAATAGTATTTCAAATGTTTGTTAATTTTTTTATATTCATCTACAAAAAATTAAAATTCATATAAAAATTTATTTGTAATTCATCTACACTTGAACCAATTTTTCAAGATCAATTCATTATTTTGTGAAAAATATAAAAACATTACTATTTTTATAACATATTTGTATATATATGTTCGGTTCAGAATTTTTCGGTATAAAAACTTACTTCGTACCGATTCCAAATATTGGACCAGCCATTCGGCTCAGTACGATACTATTCTTTTTTGGTACTTTATTAGTTCGGTATTTTTTCGGTTCGATAATCTCACTTTTTTGGAGAAATTTCATGATCGATTTGATACTTGCTCACCCCTACGATATATAATAAAAAGAAATCACGCTAGATGGGACCAAAACATAGAAAAAGTACCGATATAGGAGTTTTATGTTTTACTCCCTCTGTCCCCCAGTTTTTGTCCACTTTTGACTTTTGAAACTGTTTATTTAAGCACTTTAACTCATCAAATTCTCTCAATGTGTAAGCCTAAATATAGTCATGTGTGATCTTGTTTGATTTGTCTTAACATATAGATTATTAATATATAATTTCTATAAATTTTTAATATACAAATTATTACAAGATAAAATGGATTAAAGAAGTGTATTGGATGGTGTGTAAAAATGAAAGTAGACAAATACTCTAGGACGAAGGGAGTAATTTTCTAAATATGGGTTCACATTGTTGTAATGTGGTACTGTACATATGCATTTTACGTCAAACATTGTCATTAATCATGATTGGTAATGTAAATGCATTTTAACTTATATTTTGAAAATAAAAACATGGAACTCCAACTTTGATATATTTTCAATGTTTTATTTCTACTTTAGTCTTTTTTCCTGTGATAAAAACAAAAATACTAAAGTCTAGGACTAGATGTGTCTTTACATTGAAATTAAGAAAGTAAAATTTAAATCGTGTAAGTGAAGCTAAAAATAATTTGGGTTTGTTTGAAAATAGCGTTAGATTTTAGCGTTAGCGTTTTGAAAAAGATATTTACGAGAAGCGTTTAGGATTAGTGTTTTTTAAAGTTAATCTATACCGTTAAAATTTTATCCAAAACGCTAACGATAATTAAAAACGTTATTCTCAAACGGCTCTTTATTTGAAAGCCATATTACTAGGTTTAAAATATGAAGTATATTGATATGAAAAAAGATTTGAAGCATATAGATAATATGTGTAGTTTTGAAAAAAATTATATTTATAATAATTATGAATATAAAACTGTTCTAAAATTTGAGTTTAATACCTACTATAGAAATTAGAGTCTATAATTTAATTACATTGAGTCATGGACTTGAGTTTAGGATGTGTTCATCTCATCCTGCTTAAGCGTGCATAGTGGGGCGTGGAGTTCTCCACAAGTCCACTCGCGCCAATCACGGCTCTAATTACAAAAATCATATCAAATAAGGCTAAAACATAGAAAAAATATCAAAAATATGACTTTTATATTTTTATTGTCGAAATAAGACTTCAGACTGTGATAGTATAGCATTGTACATGTGCACATTACTATATTTTTGATAATGTATATGATCATGTTTGGTAATGTAAATGCATTTTAACTCGTGTTTCAAAAATAAAAATATAAAAATCTTATTTTAATATATTTTTGATGTTTTACTTCTATTTTAGATTTTTTCCCCTCTAACTTCCATCACAGTATGCGTTAATTTGGTTGAAAAGATTTGATGTATGCATGCATTTGGTAAGCTAATATCTCGTATTTCATTATGCATGCATTTGGTAAGCTAATATCTCGTATTTCATTATAGAAAAATGCTAGGGGTACACTAAAAATGTACTTCATTTGTCCCCCACCCCCTCCTCCACCACATAAATGGACAAAAACTTCAAAAAAAATTAAATAAATAAAAATTAAATAAGAATGAGTGGTGGAGAAGGAGGTGGAAGACAAATGGGATACACCTTTGGTGTACCCCTAGCATTGCTCTTCATTATCATCTCTTAATATAATATCTCAAAAAATGTGTACGTAACTAAATTGAATTTAACTTAACGACATTTTAACTAAACTAATATAACTAGAAATAAGTTACACAGAGAGAAATTGATGAGTAAATTTTCAAAATAATTATTTCTAATATGCTATTTTTTCAATTCAGTTCTCAATAAGCGATAATTATGTACGTAGTCTTTTTCAATTTAATATTTTCTAAAATGGTCTTTCTTATCACATGAGTGGTTTTAATTCTAAATGGAGTTGTATAGATTTGGATACATTTTATTTGTCTATATCGATATTTGTTTAGATTCTTCAAAATCGAGGATTATTCTAAGATCAATAATCGATTATAAATAGACTGGAATAATTAAAATTATAAAACACAAAAAAGTAAAGAAATCATCATACGTAGCACTCTAAGTCACTTAATACTACGCATATAGCACTCCTTACTCCTTCACCAATGTAGCACATAAATTTTTTTATTTTCTAAATAATACTTGAATAATGTCTAGTGGTGGAAACAATGTCCATTGTCCACTGATGGTGAATATTTAGCTTGAACAATGTCCAGTAACTGTGAATATCTACTTGAACAATAACTAGTAGACATTGAACAGTGATACTACATTGAAAAATAAAATTATATGGTACTTCATTGGAAAAGTCATTATATTTTAGTACTTCCTCTATCCCAAAAAGATTGGTACATATTAACTTTTTGGAAAATTAATGAAGAGATATTTTGGTGTTGACTTTCCAAAAATACCCTTGATGTGATGGCTAAAAGTATGATTTGATGGGTAGATTATTAGGAAAAAGGTATGATGTGATAGGTAGGGTATAAAAAAGTAAGTGGTAAAAGTGGTTTTTTAATAGAAATATAATGGACTTTATGGAACGCAGTTTTTTTGAAACGTGTCGGACTTTTTGGGACGGATGAAGTACTATTTAGGTAACTTTTTCTAAGAAAATTTGTCCAAAATTGTAACCATATCATATATACTCCTTTTGTCCTAAATTAATTGTTCGTTTTTTATCCATCCAAAATCAATTAGCATACTCCGAACTTCTTTATTTATCTAGTACTCGGTATTCCGTGACAAAGTAAATAATACATGGTCCATAATGTTGATTTTTTTTCTTTTAAACAAACTTTAATCACTTATCTTTTTTCTTTTGAATATTGTTTAAACTATATGAAGTCTACTAAATGATTAATTCATGGCGAAACAAGTAGATCTAATTAAGAAAGATTACCAAGATTACTCCGTACATGTTATCGAGGACTGATCCCACAAGAATTCCTCCGATATCTTACCTTTTCATACACATAGATGATTAAAATTCTAAAGTATGAAATTTAAGGCAAATGAATAATCATTATGCTTCTAAAATGAATGACAATTTCCAACTTATATTGAGTCACATGGAAAGATCCATTCATGTTTTTAATTATGGAATAAATAAATACTCCGTAATGCATGAAAATAAATTGAACATTGAGAAAAAAAGCTATTCACAAATTCCTCACTCATATTTCATATTCCCATTATATTTATTTTGTAAAATATATTTTTTCAAAATATTATTTTATGTAATGAATGTACTACGTGATTTGTATTTAACTATAAATCAAAGTTTGATCATGTTGACGATAAAAAGTCAAAATTATTTTATACAAATAATCACGAATTGAGAACAATGAAATTCATTTTATTCACTCTATACTAGTGTACTCCTTGTAGTATAGTTGACAATAACTTAAATTTAATGCGATTAAATTCATTTTGATATGTAGTTATGATATATCAAATGTTTATAATTTTTTAATTGATTTGAAACTATATTTAATTTATGGGCAAGGGTATTTTAAAAATCAAACTAGGACAATATTCTTTTCCATTCCATATAAATTGTCAATTACTCCGTATAATTTAACTTCTATGATACCTTGAAAAATAAATAAATATGTGCGCAAAATATGAAGTCATAATATATTGCATGTCAGAAATTGAAAGTAAAAATATCCCCAGCATTTACAGTGGAAGGGAAAGATACAATTGCGCTGTGCTGCGATGCTCGGACCACGGGGCCAACAAACGTTGAGCATCAATTGCATGTCGGAAGTTGCATCTAGCACTGAGACGAAAATTATATACATGGAGCTAGTTGCATCTGGCATCCATTATAAGTCGGAAGTTATATATGGAGCTAGTACTCCGTTTAGCTTTTAACAGGTACCGTAAAATAGACTACATTTAGAGGATTGATGAATAGTTGAATGACTACTTATGGAATTTTGAAACTTGAAAGTTTTAAATTTGGAAATTGTTGAATACTTGAATGACTATTTATGAACTTTTAAAATTTAATTTGAAAAGACTAATCGTATACATTCCACAAAATTGAAGGGCCAATAGTGAATTTTAGCCATCTATTATTATTAGCTATTGTCTATCATTCGTGGTGATGGTTCGCGGCAACCTAAGTAATTAGAAGATGCTTAAATAATTTGGACATACCACATGCCATATTTTCATTCATAATGAAGATGTTGAGAACTTAATAATGAACAATTGTCACGTAGGTCCATCATTCACCAAACACATACGGAGTACTAAAGGATTCACATGTGTGTTAAGTTGATTTTGACGCATTCCTAGAACATCTTTTCTGTTTATTTATGGGTGGTTAGTTGCTTTTTAGGGCAAAGAGGTTGAAAACTTGAAATGTATATGGAGCAGTTATAAAATGGGACTCTAGGATGAGCCTCATCTCCGAGGGCCTCTCAGACCCGATCAAACAGTCACTACAAATATGGCTGTTCATGTTTAGGTCTGGACCGAAAAAACCGACCGAACCGGACCGATAGGTCCAGACCGAATCCGGACCGATTGGATTTCGGGTCGGTCTTCGGTCCACCAATTTTACAATTTCGGGTTTCGGTCCGGTTCGGTTAAAACCCGAATATCATTCGGTCCAGACCTAAAAGACCGAGACCAATAATTTTACGAAGCAATTCTAAAAGATCGAGACCAAGGAGGCCATCACCATTCTATCTTCTTCCCACTTTTCCAAAAATTCTCCACCTCAAATACAATTCCAAATCTCCTTTCTCCCATTGCAGATTCACTTCCCATAATCGGCAATCGGCCAATCAACTCCAAAGGCGCAAATCACTGACCCTCCGTTCGCAGATTCACAGCGGCAATTTTGCTCCGGCCACCACACGCAGCAGCGAGCCTCCCCTCCACTCCCAAACGCCTCCTGAGGTCCATACGACCCCATCACCACCAGCATCGTGGGATTTGGACGCTGGAATCGTTGTGAATCAATTGCGACCTGTCACGGCGGTTGCCTGGGGTATTTGCAGATTCCGGCCACCTCCGGCAAATTCGACGTCGCGCACCCACCCAGGCATCTTCCTGACATCTTTACGACCCACCTTGACTCCTCAATTGCAGCATTTGGTTCGGGATTGCAAAACCCCCAATTTTTCACACCTACGGTTTTTCCGGTGGGGAAAGTTTCAATTCCGGCCACACCTGGATTCGGTCTTTTTCGGTCTGGACCGGTTCGGTCCATAAGATTTCGGGTCGGTCCGGTCCAAACCCGACTACATTTAGGTCCAGTCTAGGTTTTAGCATAGTTCGGTTTTCGGTTCGGTCCGGTCCGGTCCGGTTTTAGACCGATGAACACCCATAACTGCAAAAAAGCAAATTGGACTTTGATCACAGATTGGTGACAAAATGTGAGATATGCACCTCATGCTTGAAGAAGCTAAGGTTTATGTTTAGCATAGTCTTCTCCCAACGTATTTGTCAGGAATTGATTTCACTTACCCCCTTAGTACTTCTTGCCCAACTAAGAAGATTTGAGTAGTTATGGGGAGTATTTACTTTAATTTGAAATATTTGAACGATTTTATTAAGAATAAATTCTCAAAATAGTCTTTTGTAATATAATAAAGTGTTTTCTCAAATCAGTCTTCAATAAGTTTTAATTACCTATGTGGTCCTTTATAATTGAAATTTATTTTCTATATAGTCATTCGCAAATAATGTTACCCAAACGATGATTAATTGGACATTATTTTCATATTTTTATCAGCTAAATTTAGAATGAGTTCTTAAAATGATCATTTCTAATGAAGTACTTACCCAAAATAATTTTTTCTAATTAAAGTTGTGTATTAGATTCAAATTTTAAAAGATTTTTTCATAGCTTTTTAGTAATTCATGGATTATGTATAATCAATGTATTTTTTAATTTTACATTTAATTGTATATGGAATTTACCATTTTGAGGATATACTTTAAATTTAGATGATAGAAATACCAAAATACCTTTTAATTAATTATCATTTAAGTAACATTATTTATGAAAACTACACGAGGAATAAATCTCAATTATAAAGGACCATGAAGATAATTATAATTTACTGATGACCGAATTGGGAAAAATACCTTATTACAAAGTAAGAAAAAGATAAACCACATCATAGAATCATCATAATTGACCTGAGTAATAGGGAGTAATTTGGAAGAGAATAAATAAAACCCTAATTTTAGTTTGGATCATAGAATATTTGACTAAAAATTAGATTTGTGCAAGCAAGGGTTGACCCGTTCGGCCCGCCGAGCCCGCCCTTTAAAAAGGGCGGATATGGACTACCTTTAATACCCAAATGGGCGGGCCGGCCCAAGCCCGAATTGTATATGGGCGGATCTGGAAGTTACTTTTAGCCCATCTGAGCCAATAGGCCCGCCCATATTCATCAAATATATTTACTTTATTATTAATTACCTAGCCAATATAAATTTTAAAATTTTCTATAGTTCATGTATAATAGTTTAATTCACTCGCCTCTTTTAAACAAAAATCGATACTCTTTTAATGAATCAGTATGATGAGCATATTAATTATGTAACAATATCTTTATTATGCTTTCTATATAAATGTGGTGACTGGTTATTTTATTTTAAATATTAAAAAAGAGTTTTTTTTTTTTTAAATTTTTTGTACAAAAAAAAATTTCTTGATGTTTTATCCGAGCAGGGCGGCCCAGTGGGCAGTCCAGCCCGCAAAGATGGGCAGGTATGGGTAAAGAAATTAGCCAATCAAATCCGGGCCGGGCCGGGCCCGCCAATGTAAATGGGCTAATAATTTATATCAAGCCCAGCCCAGATCCGGCCCGGATCCTTATTTGCACAAGTCTACTAAAAATGTACTTAGAGCTGAGTATCCAAAAAATCAATGAAGATCATGTAACAAAAATGTATCCAAAAGAACAACATAATTTATTATCTTTAAAAAGAGATGGAATGTAGTTTAGATTTTAAGTTAGGATTTATAGAGTCAAAATATTTAGAATTTCTCTAGCTCCATTAAAAGGATTAGCTTAATGGGTCACAGAAAGACCTTCATGTTCCGAGTTAGGGTAATTGATTTAATTATTTGTATTTAAATTTATTTAAAAATTGATATTTAATTAAAAAAAATAAATTTATATATTTAAAAACTAATCAAGCGTTCTACACGATAAAGGTTTATGTAGTGGAAATAGACAAAAAATGAAATAAAAAATGACTCTATAATTAAGACGGCCTCCCACCCGCGCATGTCCGCCTTTCCTATAGCCGATGTGGCTGCCGGCTATAATAGAGTTGGTATTTAATTAAAAACTGGTATATGATTAAAAATTAAAATTTATATATTTTAAAACCTATCAAACATTCTACACAATAAGAAATGACATAATTATTACGCGGAGTATAATTTTATCTAATTATAGTTAGTAGTGAAAATAAACCACGAATGAAATCAAAATTGACTATAATTAAGACGTCCTCCAATGCATGCACGTCCAGTTTACTTTTAGAGTCTAATATTTGACTAATAGTACGTCTTAATAACAAAAAAATATTAAAAGTAATAAATTAAAAGAATTTTTCATTCCATTCCGATAATTTGATATAATTTTTATATTTTAGTTTATTGTATATTTTTATATATAGTTAAGTTATTCAAATCAGACAAAAAAAGAATGAAGGGAGTAACTAAAAGAATGTCATTAGTCATTACTACTTCAAAAAAAAAGAATATCATTACTCATTTATTAGAGCATTCACAATGGCAAGGCAATGCCTTGTCTTGCCATGCTATGTCAGCAACTTCCACTCAAATCACGGCATTCCATGATCATTCCACCCCATTTTTCATTCCATGTGCAAGGCATGACTCTCTCATTTTTTATTTTTTTTAATATTTTTAATATTTGTAATTTTTGATTAAATATTTTTTAAAAAAGAAGTAAACATATTTTAATAATAAAATAAATTTTAAAAATAATTTTTTATAATTAAAAAGCAATAAAAAGTGCAAAAATAGACAAAAACAACGACTTGCCACTGTATGTCACGACACTCCACTCATTTGCCACACGGTGACTGGGTTACTTTTTATTGGTTGAAATAATCCATGTCACCGTGTGACATTTCATTTTTGTCTTGCTATTGTCAATGCTCAAAAATAGCGGTAATTACTCCGAAGAATTTAAATTAAGCACCCACAGATTGACAAATACAGCCGATATGTGTACTTCTTGACTTATATGCTGGCATACATGTGTACAAATGTACAATAAACTTTTTTCATTATTTTATCAAAAAGTAAATTATTTATTCAATTATGTACGCGTGATGTTTAAAGTTACCTTCTAGGAGTAATTTATTATTATTAGAATTTTTAGTGCCTAATTAATCTTCTTACTTTTTATTCTAGCGAGTCTTTAAAAAGTTGTCTTATTTTTTTACTCGTAATAAAGTAAATAATACGTGGTTCATAATTTTTCTCATTCTTACAAACAAAATTGAATCATCCACTTTTTATTTTCCAGTATTTTTTCTAAGTTACGTGAAGTCAAACTGAGACAATAAAAAAACCCATCCCTAGAAGCCTCCTCAGACCCGGCCAGACAGTCAATCGGAGGAGATAAATTAGACTTTAATCGCAGATTAGTGACAAATAATGGAGCCTGCACTTGATACTTGCAGAGGTCATATGCTTAGCATAGTTGTCTCACAGCGCAATTGTTGGCGACAGAAGAAGAAAGCCAGATCAAAGAAGGAAACTCAATCCCTTTGGGATTCGGTTTAGTATCTTTCCTAGTTTGCTTAGTTCTTGTTATAGTAGGAATAGAAATATGGTAGGAATAAAAGTTACTTAAATGCTTTACTCTCTTCCTATATAAAGGGAGTTAGACCTTTCTAAGCATAAACCAATTCAATATGCTAGGAATCAAACTCGAGTCTTAACTCCTTGGCATTTCTTGTCTTGTCAACTGCACAACGCTCATCAACGTTTAGCTTGAGATGATAAATTTGAAGGAAAGGGATTATTATTTGAGCAATGCTAGGGGTACACCAAAGGTGTACCCCAAATGTACATCACTTCCTTTTCCACCACCCAATTTTATTTTATTTTTATTTATTCATTTTTTTTAAATTTCTTGCTTTTTTTTGTGGACAAGGAAGGGGTAGGGGACAAATGGGGTACACATTTGGTGTACCCCTAGCATTTTTCTTATTATTTACAAATAAAACAATTCCATGCATCTTTATATTGGATTAGTCTAGAATGAAATGAAAGACAAGGAGACATTGCGAGATGAGCGGGGTTTCGAGGTTGTCGCGTGAGTGTACATTGACGTGAAAATTACACTCCAATATTATTATTATACTGAGTGATTAGATTCTCCATTATCTCACAAGATCTTTCCACATAATTAACCTTATCCAAATGACTGGTGTAATTAAAGTGCCTATAAATAAACTAAATTATCAGGGAATTAGCTACTAATACCATCAATACTGCTTTGTTTGTGTGTGTGTATATATTTCACAATTGCTTTGACCTTAACATATACTCCTTCTGTCTGAGTGCCAAATTTTTTTATTGACTTGACACGTTTATTAAGAAGTGGTATAAAAGTGCCAAATTTTCAAAAATGCACATACTATAAATTTTTAAATATTTTTTTCTTATTAAAAAGCAATAAAAAGTAGATTGGTGATAAAATAAAAGAATATTACTCCGTATTAGAATTTATCCTTAAAAAGTACACTAAATAAGGAAATAAGAAAAATATTTTCGGACAGTCAAAAAAAGAAATTATAATTGAATTTGCAGAATCACAAATATTGATGAAGCAATTTCTCTCTAATACTCATATATATAATAGTAAATTATTATTCTCGTCAAAGATTAGCATGACTATAAACTAATTTCAAAAATCTAAAATGAAATGAACTTCATACATCCAAATTAAAGAATTAGATTCCTCCATGGAGCAATCAGCAATCCCTCCACGCTCAAATAATCCTAGTTTTTCAAAGCCAACCTGTCACTTATACGAAGATAATATTGATGCGCGCCAATACTTTCTCTCTAGATTTTCTATTGGTAAAATTGGAAATTTTTTTCAAAACGTCAACTTTCTTCGTGGAGCGCTGGCCCTGGGAAGCTTCTTGCCTTAATCTGTGCTCAGAAAATAAGCAATAGAAGAGAGTTGCGTTTTTGGGGGCCGTAGGCCGCCTTGCTTAAGTTGCTTGGTCCTAGAGAGATCACAAGTTAAAATGTTACTTGTAGTTGCATCTTTTTTTAGTGCCCATAAAAATACAATTAAATGACACATTTTAATAACTATAGTAGTGGTGAGCAATGACAATGGATTATGAAGTACATGGCTAGTTGTGGATCAGAGTGGAAGAATAGTAATAATTATCAAGAAGGGGTTTAGACTTTTGACATATACTCAATTAGTCAATTTTCATTTTCAGGTCTGTTTTTTTGACATTGGCGACCAACGTCATAATATGAAATTGGCCCGTTTGGGATCCTATGGTACTACAATTCAACGATTTTCGGAAGATCTTCTTGGCACATCAAACATTTCAACAATCCACTTGTAGAGATAATAACACTTCTCTACAAGAAAAAGAGAGCATTGTGTCAAGGCATAAATCACTCATCCCTGTTCTCATTTCTCCAGTCTTCATCACTGAACAAGTCCTCAGGAGGGTCATAAATGATCATGTCTGGGAAAAGCTCAAGGAAGTCATCCTTAACCTTTTCTCTCAAATCCGGATAGGGAAGGAGCCCTTTTAAAATCACACGGTAAGGCAAAGACAATGGGGGCTCGGTAGAGTTTCTCATTTCATCATATACATGCATTGCCTCCTCCGGTAGTCCAGCATCCGAGAATGCCCTCACAAGGTCACCAAATGTGTGCTGGTCAAAAAGTACTCCCTCACTCTTCAAATCTTTCCAAACCTTCCTCCCTTCATCTACTCTTTTGTTCCTTGCAAGCATCAAAAGCATATCCCTATAGAAAAACATATCCGGCCGATACCATATCTCTTTTCGCACCACCTCATATATCTGCACATAGAAAATGCATGATTTTTAGGGGCCCTACAATGCCCCGTTCGTAAAATTGATAGTTTCTATCCCCAATCCCGAACCCGAACCCACCTCCACCCCCCTTCTATTGCACCTCCAAATTTATTTGACATTGGTGTAAAAAATGGGGCCTATGTGATAGGATGACCCGGTGTTCCAATGTCAAAAACTAGACCCATAGTATTGATAGGGTAGAGTTATAAGGGATCATGAAAGACATTTCAATGCTTGATTTAACTTCTATGGGTGGGGCCTATCTATGTGGTACCTATAAAGATTTCAATCAAATCAATGTGGAGGTGGATTCTTTGAGTGACTTCTGCATTTGCCTTAAGCCTCATAGAACTGTTTCTTGGGAGTGTGCTAATGATGCAGAGACTGTTCGGCATTTGGCAATGCTCAAGGCTTTGATACAGTTCAAACACACTTATCAACCAAACATACCCAGTATAAAGTTGCCAACTTTTTTTTCAACCTTGGATACACATCTAAGAGGAAGGAAGCTTAGATAAAGAAGTTAATGGCACATATGGGAACACTATATTGTTGTTCGAACGAATTGGATAAGATTCAACCAAATATTTCTTCATTTTTCTCATTAAATTGCGGCGGCCTTATACGCACCTCTTGGTTTTCCAATAATATGGTTTCTCAAATTTGGGTTTCACAAACTATGATCTTCTATTCATATTAAAATCTATCAGGACATTCAATTGTAATAAACGAAACAAATCCATTAAAATCCCAGAAATGTACTCAAAACTTACTCCTACTAGATATAAGACATTCAATTGAAAAACAACTATCGAAGAATAGAATTGCGTAATTGGAAATTCTTTCAATTTGAACTGTGATAAAAAATAGTGAGGGCAAAAATGGCAGAGTAATTGGGAACTGATTGCTGTACTGTGTGTACCTTCATGGAGAGAAACACAAGCTCCTGTCTTTGGAACTCCGCGAGGACGGCGACGAGATCGGATTTGAGCAGACGAGAAACGCTAGACTTGATGAACCGTTCGAGACGGATCGGGTCGGATTGCAACCGCTTGAGCTCCTTGGCCGCCATTAAACCTTCTTTCCCCAATTCCTTCTTGCGCCGCCATATCGACGCGCTCGGACTCGACGCCGCCGCATTCGAGCCGACGATGAGGGCTCGGATCGCGCCACCGTTGCGGTTCGGCGGGTGAGAAAGTACGGGCCGTCCTGTGCAGGCCCTTCTCAGTAGGTTCCCGCCACAACGCCACATTCCAGATGCATATGTTTTAGCTGTTGATGATGGAGTCTGAAAATCTGGCCTTTTTTAAATCCGGTCCGATTTGATCGATAAACCCATTTTGGTATTGAGCCCAAACCAGTCGGACCCGGAGAACCGGGTGGCCCGGGTCAATCCGGCCGGTTCACAGATTTGGGCAAAAACTTAATTTTTATGAAATTTTAATGTTGTAAAATTTAAAACGCCAATGATGTTCAAACCCAACCTCATTATACCTATCTCAGCATTGGTAAGCCAGTTGAGCCAAACACTTTTTACACATGTCGTATGCAAAACGAATTAACTACAAAATGTACCACATAAGTTTTTTTCATTGTGCATCTAACTCACTTTATGAACTTTTAAAATAGTTCCAAAAAATTGAGAATTATTTAAATTTAATTCAAAAATAAATATACTTCATATAATCTATACTTGAATACATTACGCAATTCATATAATCATATACTCCCTCCGTCCCATTTTATAACGCCTGTTTCGGTTTATGATGTTTGACTGAAATTATTTTTAAATCATTTTATATGACAAATGATATAGAGTTAAAAAATAAAAATTACATATCAAAATACTAAATCAAAAGATCTACAAAACTAATAGTGACAACAATATTTTATTTTATCAAATTACTAACGAAAATAGAGAAAGAAAGTGAATGAAGTTTGACCCTGTGAATAGTGAACATGCATTATAATTTGGGACAGAGGGAGTACTTCATATGCTACATCTTTTTTTAATCATTTTATTCAAATAAATACACAGTTTAAAATGTCAATTGTATACAAGAATACATTAGTTAGGGGCTGTTTGGTAACTTCTGAATGGGTAAGTGCTGAACTTGTAAGAGGTCTGAACCATTAAGTGCTGAACCAGTAAGAGGTCTGAACCATTAAGAGCTATTATATTGTTTAACTATTCAGAGGCAAATGTCTGATCAATTCAGATAAGAGCTCTTAACCATTCAGACTCTGTATAATACTTAACCATTCAGAGGCAAATCTCTTAACCATTCAGACATCTGAACCATTAAGAGGCTGAAACAAACAGTCTGAACCATTAAGTGCTGAATCATTCAGACATCTGAACCATTAAGAGACTGAAACAAACAGCCCCTTAGTCTTTACTTTTTAAAAATATGAGTATCCCCTTATTATTTAAGTATTTATTAGACATTCATTATTAGTTTGAATAATAATAAAAATCATATAATAAAATATAGAAGGTGTGAAATAATATATGCACTATGATATTAAGAACTAGATAGAAAAATAAAAGAAGAAATTAAGTTATTTTTATTGACTAAAAATATCTAATACTCTCTCTGATTCTTAAAACCCTATCTCTTTTCATTTTTTTTCTTAAAACACTTCCATTTTCTATTAAAAAACCACTTTTACCCCTACTTTTTTATACCCTACCTATCACATCATACTTTTTCCCTAATAATTAAACTATCACATCTTATTTTTACCCATCACATCAGGTACAAAATTGGAAAGTCAACTAAAATTACTCTTTCTTTATTTTTTCCAAAAGTCAAAATAGGAACCGTTTTGAGAAACGGAGGGAGTATATAATATAAAATTTTAGTAGTATAAACATCGTTGACTGGGTCGTTGACTCTCGGTTTGACTGGTTCGAGCGATCAACCTTTGACTTAGTACCTCGTCCGAATCAACGTCCAGTCCAATTTTCAGAACATTGCTTTTTCTAACTCCTTCTAATTTCTTCCCATTATGTCTTAAAAAGAGAATTTTTATATGATTAATATACGGAGTACAATAATACCGGAGTATTATATACTCGTTCTAGTTTTTTCCAATAACTCCTTCCATTTTTTTTAAACTTTTTCCAGTTTCTTCCAACATTTAACTTTGAAATTTCAACTCAAAATAACAAGGTCTTAATGTATTCAAAAAATCATTATAAGAGTGTAATTCCTTATTCCTATCAGAGCACTCTCTACTAGCAAACTACTGGAATATTGATTGAGTTATACAAGCTAAGTAGTGAACATAACATAATACTCCAAGGTAATATGAATGCAGTAAAGTATATAACTCTGCTATTCTGTTTAAATAAATAAAGAGTAACTGAATAATTTAAATAGTCAGAGCACTGAGTTTGAGACCTAAATGACCCTAAATCCCTAAAAAACCAAAATGAAAGAAAATCAAGATTCGTGAAATGTAGAAAACAAAAGTTTTAAAATCAAGAAAGGAGTTAGATTTATTATTTAGAATATTTCCAAAATATTATTTTATCTAATTAATATACAATATATATCTATTTAATTCTGGTTGGGCTGACGGCTCGGACCATGTTCTCTTTCACCTCATACTATGGATATTAAGGGTATGACAGGCTCAAGGAGGCCCTTTTCTTACGCTCAATAAATTGTCTACTAGCATTTTAACTCGTGTCATGTATGTAGTTGAATGATTTTCTTCCCTTCAATTTTGCAATGTTTCTTCAATGTACTACCTACACTGCACTGCCTTTGTCCAAAATATTTATTTCTAGATAAACTTTAATTATTAATTAAATAAAATTTATTTTAGATAATGAATAATTTTATTAGTTTTATCTTATAAATATTTCCAGAATATGATTTTTTGCTCAAGTTGCAAGGACTCTCACCCTCCCCACAAACAATACATTTAGGGGGGTGTATTTTATTAGGAATTTATAGGATTTTTTAAGACTTTCAAAATCAGAAAGTATTCAATCTAGATTTTCAAAAATCTTTTAAAATTTTAAGGTATTCAATGTAGATTTTCTTAAGTCTTTAAAAATCATGGGTAATCAACAAAGATTTTAAAAACTCTAAAAAGATTTTAAGCTACTTTCTCTTTACTCAATTTAAATAATCCACTATTATCAACATATAAAAAGAGCCTAAATGAACAAGGTGATCACATTTCATTTGAATTTGGATACTTATCCACTTCTCCAGCCTTCAAGCATTGGACTTGCGCTGAGCCGCCTGAGCACGAAGCTCCAAGGTATCCTTATAAATAAAGGCCTTGGTGATACCAGTAAACTAAATGGGCAAAAAAATAATATACATGATGAGGGAAAGCAAGCATGTTACTTAGCAGAAGCATCCATATCTTATTAACAATAAAAACATACAGATTACGAAATTCTACTCTTACCGCAGCTACGACCCCAAGATCAGCAATCACCTCTATCACCCTATTCTCAGACCTTCCTGTAGCCTGAAGAAAGAAGACAGATTTATGAAAAGGCCGATGATATATCAATGCGTGATTGACACTTTTTTTTTAAGTCTTCCAAAATACATTCAATAATAATCACTGATGCCATGCATGAACAAAGAAAGTAGTAGTAATCACCTTAGCCAAGTCATATATATAGGTAGACACACAGTAGCTACAAAAACAGGCCAACTTATGGCTACAGTAATGGGCCAGTATGAAATACAGCTGCTGGGCAGTAATGGGCCAACATTCATCACAAATAATCAAGAAAGAAACAGTACACTTAGTACAACACATATAATGAAGACATCATATGTAAGAATATGTATATACATACAATGATCTGTGTATATTGAATAGATAATTATGAAGAAAAATAGCCAGGAATACTTCAAAGACTAGGAATAATGAATTAAAGTTTAAAATTTAAATATATCTCCTTTAATATATATATATATATGGACATGTATTTACTCATAACATCAAATTTAAACCGTAGCCAATCTAATTAGTTTTTTCAAATATTTACTCCGAAAGCGTGCATATCAATATTGGAGAAACTCATTCATATCAATATACTCCCTCCGTCCCATAAAGTGTTACCCATTTTGACTAAAGTAGAAATTAAGGGAGGTATAATTTTGTGTTGACTTTCCAAAAATATCCTTGATGTGATTGGTAAAAGTAGGATGTGATGTGTAGATTATTAGGAAAAAGGTATGATGTGATAGATAGGGTTTGAAAAAGTAAGAGGTAAAAGTGGTCTTTTAATAAAAATGGGTAGGAGATTGTGGGACACAATTTTTTTGAAAGGTG